>JASVER010000239.1:398558-412196 GCA_030449065.1 Oceanodroma leucorhoa | reverse complement strand
CCCCCGTTGATGTCTCATAGTTGTCCAATAAGGAAATAAAGGCTGCAGAAAAAGAGAAACTTTCAGCATGCTCATCCTGATGAACAGGCCATATGCCTAATCATACCTGTGATCCAGTCATTAGAGACTGCCATCATAGAAAGATGCCATAGAATATCCCTTGACAGCCTTTGGAGAAAGGCATTCCTTTTTATGTCAGATTTCATTCTCAGGTACACTGTTGGGTGTAGGTCTAGGGGTGAGTCAAGGCCAGACCACCACTGTACTTCTTTTTAAGATAAACAGCTCGCTAGTGAGCTTCYTTACGGAACCCAGTGCTGAAGTAATAATGACCTTCTATCAAAACAAATCATATCTGACCACCAGAATTACAGACATAGGCTTATGAACTTGAGCTATGCTGGCAGAAGGCTTTGTGGGCATTAGAATCATAGATTCATGAAGGTTGGAAAAGACCTCTAAGATCATCAAGTCCAACCGTCAACCCAACACCAMCATGCCCACTAAACGGTGTCCCGAAGTGCCACATCTACACGTTTTTTGAATGCCTCCAGTGATGGTGACTCCACCGCTTCCCTGGGCAGCCTGTTCCAGTGCTTGACAACCCTTTCGGCAAAGGAATTTTTCCTAATGTCCAATCTAAACCTACCCTGGCGCAACTTGAAGCCATTYCCTCTTGTCCTGTTGCTAGTTACTTGGGAGAAGAGACCAACACCCACCTCGCTACAGCCTCCTTTCAGGTAGTTGTGAAGAGCAATAAGGTCTCCCCTGAGCCTCCTCTTCTCCAGGCTAAACAACCCCAGTTCTCTCAGCCGCTCCTCATAAGACYTGTTCTCCAGACCCTTGACCAGCTTCGTTGCCCTTTTCTGGACACGCTCCAGCACCTCAATGTCCTTTTTGTAGTGAGGGGGCCAAAACTGAACACAGTACTTCAGTAGAGGAATAATACAGCATAAACCTACTTGAGATGGCTTGAGCGCGTGGCCACTGAGTGGACGGGTTCATTTTCTCCTTTGCCCCCCTTTTGCCACCTGCTCCCTCCTGTCACTTCATCTACTCGTGCTCTGACACTCAGTGGACTCTGGGGGCTGATTCAGCACACCAAGCTGATAGAAAAATACTTGAGGTCAAAAACCGAAGTCATTTCCTGCCAGGTTAGTGAGCTGAAGGCACTCAACGTAGGGTTCAATGAGTACCAGAGCTGCCCTCGCTAGACACAGGATTGTGTGGCTCAGAGAGGGTCAGGGAAACAGGGAAAAACGGGGCTCCCCATTGTGCCGGCTCTTCGATCAGCTTAATGTAACTCTGTCCGGGGAACAGAAAAATCAGGGAAGGAAACATACATTCATAGACATGCTCGCAGTATAGCCCCCAACAGAAATGCAAGAAGTAGCTGTGGACCCAGTGCTATCTGAAAGGGCTAGAAGCTGTGAGCAAAGGAGGAAAGATGACTCTGACGACTTTTTCAACACATGGAATAACATCAAAGCAACGACAAGAGTCTCATCCATTTGACTTGATAGTGGAAGAACCACAGAGAAATTCAAATTTTGGCTAAGGCGCAAAAGGATGTTCTTCCTGAGACTGAGGCTACAGGTAACCTCCGTGCAAATGTTGTGGAAACTACCTTCAAATGACATGTGGCCTGATGATCCTCACCACCATCCAAATGAGATATGATGTTATATTTTAGGCAAACACATAAAAACCAACACAGATTCTTCATGTCATTTCCACCATTAACAAAAGAACGGGTCTCACTCGCAAAAGATTTTGTGCTCTTCAGGCGTTCTTCATTTACGTTGTGAAACAGATGCCTGGCTGCGCTGTCCTGCACAGCACTGTCACCTTGCTGTGCRGCACCTGCTTTTCCCTAGGAGAAACACCAGAGTAAAACAATAAAAGAAGTAAGATGACCTTAGAGGAGGCAGTGCCTGCCTTTATAATAATCAAAACAAAACCCATAATGCTACCCCGATTCTTTGTTAGGAATGGTCTTCCTACAAAACAAGAGAAGAAATTACAGAAGAACTGCCAGCATAAAGAAAAAAGGCATAATCTCTGACACCGAAGAGCCTGAAATTTCTCTGGTCACTCATTTTCAGAGATGATTGTGATGACCCATGTGGTAGCTCAGTTCTGATCAGTAACCAGCTGTGCTACTATGCTGTATACATCACCAATGATAAAGAGAAGTAACGTAGAGCCAAGGCTCACTCCCACCACAAATAAATAAAAAGGAGATTTGTGCACCTTCCTTCTCTGTTCATTTGTGTAACCCGCAGACCCACTGCATATAGTTTATGAGGCCATGCAGCGCAGCAGAGGGTTGTTTCTCTCCTGAGTCCCTACTCCCCAAGCTAGCCAGTCTAATTCTCCTCTCCTCCGTGATAATGCGCAAGCAACCCAACTCAAAGGCTCAGCCTTTGTTTTCTCTTTCTGACTTCATGACCGCAGCCCCAGCCATCGCCCCAGCGCCAGGGAGATGCCGAGATAGTTCTGTGCAGCTCCACCAGCTTTGGACTGGCACATCCTGGTGCTCTCAAGTTTTCAAAGACTTCTGGGTGGCCACATTTAAGGGTATTTTAATCAATGTTACCAATAAGCACGCCCAAAACGGAAAGGCGGCTTTCCTGACAATTTTCAAGATTCTGTTCCAAAAAGGACATTCTCAGGGAAAGAGGAGAAAAGATGAGTAGCAGTTTGTTAACATGGGCAAGGGGTAACTAGAGCTTTGTTCTGAGAAATGGAGAAACCATATGGGAGAAGTTTTCCGCACACACATTTTGGCCTGAGGTAGGTACCCCTTCTTCAAGTTTATCAGCAACAGAAAATTATATCTTCTCATATGAAGCAACGTTGAAATAAAGTGTTTGAGCACTTGCCTGAGTACAAAATTGGATACTGAACATTCAGTGGCTTGCTGCAATTTGTGGCCAAAACGCATGGTCATGTTTGCACTACACTGAGCTGGCAAGGAGTGAAATGGCTGCTCATCAAACCTGATACCCTCTCCTCCCTCACAGTTCCCTGGGACTGGTAGCAACAACCCTGCAACCCTCCTCACCCACACCTCTGTGCTACTCCACACTCTCCAGGAGAGACCCAGGAGTTCCTCAGATTCCTCCCTTATTCCCGCAAGAATGACTCGGGACCTGTCTCCCCATCTCCCTCGCTGCAAGTCACCCGGATTATACACACAAGCAGTCATACGCACACAGAAACATCCAGGGTGGAGGGGACCTCAGGACATCTCTAGTCCTGCTCCAAGAATGGTCAGCACAGAATTCAGACCGTATTGCTCAGGGTGTCATCTTGTTGGGTCTTGAAAACCTCCAGAGGTGGAGATTTCACAGCTTCTCTGGGCATCCTGTGTTGGTTGCATTTGTCCTTGCTGAATTTCATGATGTTCCTTCCTTAGCCTGTTCCTCCAGCCTGATTCTTTGTCATTAGGAAGTCCTGCCTATGCCATTAGTGGAAATGATGAAGCATAGGCTTAGCAAAAGGCAGTTTTGCAGACACCTTTTCCTACAGTACCATACTGCCCTTAATCCTCATGTGACTTAGCAATTGGTTACCTGCAAATCAATTGTGTAGTCTTTCCCAGGCATAAGGCGGTTAACATCCATATCCCACATCTCATTGAAAAGTTTAGAAAGTTCATGATTTAAGGCCTTCCTATCAAGAAATCCAGAGAAATACACATCTTAAAAATGACACACGCTGTTATTTCTGCAAGTCACTTCTAGAGTCTTCTAATGTTGCTCTATGTTCTGGATACTAGCTTGTCATCAGGACAGCTTTCTCTTCTCCCCACACCTTCCTGTCAGTGCTGCTCTAAAAACCATAGAGCTTATGGTTCATGTTCATGTCTAAAGAATGTAGGTAACCTGTAAGGAAACTTCAGCCTTCCCTAATGTTACTTTAGAGTATATTTTAACAAAGTTCTTGCAGCTTTCCTGCGGTTTTCCATGCACTGAGATAAAAATGAAGATGATGGTGTTTCATTCAGGAGGATTCTATGTACAAACCAGAGGCAAGCAGGAGATTGTTATCAGCGTGCAGCAACACTACACAACAAAACAGGAAGCAAAGAATTCTATGAAGCAAAGAATTCTCTCTAGCAACGATCTTATATACAACTCTTCCTACATTTTTCGTGCGAGACTCCACACTAAAGATGCTTTCCTTTGTCCCTATGCGTGGTTATCCTAGCATAAAGTTAGCATGCTGAAGTATGRCTAAGACTCTAAACACAGGGTCTGCAAATGATAAAATTCTCTCATGCACTGATCTCTGATGCACATACAAACGTACCCAGGATGGTCCTTTCCTCATTTTAATGGAATTTTGTCCTSCATAGTAGTGTATAGCTTTCAGAAGTCTATCCATCCATCTATTAACAAGATTTAGGGAGGGTTGTTATTGTGATGAACCGCCCAAAGGCGGTGCCAGTTTCAAGGGCATTATGTTCACACTAACACATAAGATCAAGACAAAGAACAGAGTGGAGAAGAAAGAGAAGTGGATTAATCTTTAAGTGACTGACAGTTGAATTAATCAGTTGCAAATCAGCACATGCATCGAAGCTGAGAGAAGAACCGCGTGATAATTTTTAATTTCTCCTCCAAAGCAGATGTTCTCCAGAAAAGAAAAAAAGTGCAGAAATTTGTCAACAATTGGGCTTTTCTTTCAAATAGCCATTTGGGCATGTTGCCATGATTTTAACAACTGGTTCTCCCAGACTGAACCAAGGCACCTTCAAGCCCAACTCTGAACCTCCTAACTGATTGCTGTTATGTCTTCTCCTTCTGTTCTGGCCAGGATGGAGATACTGCATCCTCCAGCCAGTGGCAAATTCCATGCTTTCTAGCAGAAAGAGCAAACAAATACTGTGGTAAGGTCAGAGTCTTCTGACATGGCAGCCTTGATGTGAGGCAGCTTGAGAGCCAGCAAGAGCAAAAAGTGAGCCAGGCGGGCACCCGCCCCATTGTTGGCAGGGAGRGAGTAGAAGTCATAGCAGAAAAGAGGGCATTAATCAAATGGTGGGAGATTTGTCCAGAAGCAGTACAGCAAGATTTTATGTGCCTTCTCCTGTCCTGGACTGCACTTTGTGGCTGGCTCAGAAACTGCTGGTCTAAGCTCCATATTGAAGGAAACAGAAAGTAGCAAACTGTGCCTGGAGAACTGGGGCGCTTTTTTCACATTATTGAACAATCCTTTTTCTCCAGAATTGTCTGTGTAACTGTGGGATGGAGCTTATACAGCCTAAAATTAAAATCCTGAAAAGCATAAGCAATCTGTGCTTAACTCCTTGAGAGCTCGTTGCCCAATGGAATTCATATCCCTGAGTTAAGAGGCAAAAGCCGCCAGTTTACGTTAATGCACCAGATGATAAGCTGCAGCAGCTGAGGAGCATAAAGAACTTATATGGTATTCATATTATACTCAGCATTATTTAGAGTGGGGAGAGCAACCTCTTATGGAAGGGCAGGGCAGACAACCATAACTACTTTGGCTCCCACACTTCAGCCTGCCTGCAGCTGGGAATCTGAGCCATCGTGTACCTCAGCTACGCCAGAGGCACTGACAGTCCGTTTTTGCTCGGGCTCGGTGATGCTTTGAGATCGTTGATGGGGAATCTACAAGATCACTTGAATTTTGAACTGGGCTTGAATAGGTGACAACACCTGAAAGAAGGAAAAGGACTAAAAAGTCTAGTGTATGGGAGCCAAAGGATATGTTTGTTGCTATGGTTAAACACAAATATGAAAGAAGATTTTTGCTTGGAACAAGTACTTGCATGGATCTTACAGTGGAGCAGAAGGAGCATGCCTCAGAGGAGCTATATTCAGCCCTTGCCCAAAGCCCAGGCTCTGCTTATGCAGCAGAAGTGTGGCTTGTGGCATCACATTATCAATACTGGCTGTGCAGCCCAAAGGAGGCACCTGCTCAACTTCACAGGGAGTTAGCCTCACGACATATCACAGAAGCCACCACCAGCAGCGTTTTTATTTATTTTTAGCTGTACCTCCACATTCTTTCCAGAGAAGAGCAATTCCTTCTCAAAAGAGCCTACAGACCAACACTAAACACAAAATTGTTCATCTCACCAGCTCAGCTGAGTCCCAAGAACAGGATCGGCAAATTCACAGAACAGTACCAGAGATGTTTTTCAAACTTCCAGCACCATCTACATTCATGTTACCTTGGACTGACCTAATTTTATTGGATCACTTTTCTCCTGGGTTCTGGACCCTCCTGCTATCTACTCCTCTGCATCAGCTTATCGCATCTGTTCGAGTACCGCCATATTATGTTTAATACAGTTTTTACTTTGGAAGTAACTACCAGTGGCAGATAGAAGTCTGCTGTCTGTTGAACATCCAAGGTATGTGAAATATTAGGGGGGATGTCAGGTTGTTGGGGTTTTTTTATATTTTGTTTCATATATATATAGTATTTTAATATACATATATTTTAGTATGTATGTATTTTGGTAAAAGTCACCTATACAGGAAATTTGTCATCCCTTCAATACCTACCGCTTGCTCTTGGTCTGCTCTTGGCAGATTTATCCTGTGTTTATAAAGGACTGTAGGGCTCTGTTTGATCTTTCCTCCTCTAGAAATGTTATGGAATATCACATGAGCTCATGGAGGCAAGCTCAAGGTGTCTACTCGGGAGAGGGTTACAGTAAAAGCATACCTACAGATTTCAATCCTTATATTTATTTAATAAATATACTTCTACTAAATGTATTCCTGCATTCAGAAAATGTGTACCAAAACTCTAAAGTCACTTAATTTTATAAAATAAAACCCTTTTCTCTCCTTTTTCTCTGCTGGGTGCTACCACAATATCATCATGGACTTTTCCTCTCCTTTTTGTTGTCCCTTTAGTTTCCAAACAGAGCAGAGCACCTGTACACATTCTAACTGACAATTAGAATAAAGGAAAATATATCCCTGCCAAAGCAAAGAACCTGTTTAGCAACTTACATAGTCATCTTGTAAAAACTCTTTCTGGACAGTACTTCTCTAAAAAAGGTCCATAAACTTAGCTTACACATATGAGGTGAGACAACTTCAAAGAGAAGCAGCCCAACACCTTCGTGCAAATCCATGACACAGAGCATTTAGGTTAGGTTTTCCTGAAAAAGAGTATTGTGTATTTACTCTCTGGTTTTCAATATGATTGGATGTATGACTCAAACCAGAGATTTTTATTATTAATTCTCAATTCCCTCCCTATGGTGAAATCTCTCAGTTGTTAGATTTGTGCTTTCATATAGAATAGATTATTTCTGTTCAAGAAGTCTGGCCAATTTGATTTTGTCCAGTTGGAGTCTTGCTTGGGTATGGTTACAGGTGCAAAGCACTACCCCAATAACAAGAACACTTTATCTGCACTTGTAAGAGCTGAGAAAACTTTTGGGGGAGGCTCTTTGCAATAGTAACTCTAATGCAGCAGCAGTGCAGCTAGAGCAAAAGAATCTAACATCTCCATTTTATTATAGCTTTCAAGTGAAACATTCACATGGTGTGCCTGTTTTTCCAAATTATTTTCTTGTATGAAACCTTCATTCCATCCAAAACAATGCCCCAAGAAGAAGTCTTTTGTTGCTATAAATCAGAAATTACTCAAGACATGAAGAGAATTAAAGGGTCAGTGGCAAACCATGTGAGCAAGTCAACAGTGTCAAAGCAAGAAAAACATGTTTTGCAAATGGGTCACATGGAGCCCTGCAAAGAAGGTTTGATTGAACATCTCCTTTAAAGTAAATTTACATTCAGAGATCCTTTGAACAACATCCAATTTTTAAAAAAGCCTTTAATCTTGGCATAGAGAAGAAAACCATTTGGAAAATCCAGTGAGCAGCCATTTACAAGGAATTTCCAATAATTTAAAAAAATTGGTTCAAATGTTGTGAAATACATGTATCAGCTTATATGGTTAATAGAAGATACAAGCAATTCTCTCAATTTTCCCCTTATGCCAGTGTGTATGTATTTTACTTGAGTCCAGTGATGTTTTTCTTAGTTTAAAGTTGGTATTTGAAATACCAAAGGATAAATAAGACATGGCAGCCTTGGCAGTAGGTGGAAAGGAAAATGCATTGTCAAGAGCAAACATAAGAGTGGGCAGTTACTCGGTAAACACTCTGTCAAGGTCCTGGGCAGGCAGGTGATGTTTGGAGAACCGATTCTACATTATCAGATATGTTTAAGCAAAACAATCTTAGCATCACCTTATTTTAGCTAAAGCAGCTTATGACTTGGTTGTCTCACCAACTTTTTACACTGAGGTGAGTGTAGGAGACCAAATGGAAGGACAAACAATTTAACACAAAGGCTAACTCGCAATCCCCTGGAACAAAGGACTGCTTGATGCAGACAACTGCAAAAGACAAAACTCGATAAGGGAGCAGGGGATGGAGATTCCCTGTGCCTGTCTGAGGTATGTCTCAACCACTTGCAAGACTGGGGGATGATGAGTTCCAGGAAGGCTCTGGTGAGATAAAGGAATGCAACAAAAGACATTATTCAACCTCTGTAGGGAGTTAACTGGACATGGCCTTGGGGGATGGCACCATAAAGCAGCCAAAGAAGGGAGTACCAGGATAAGAACAGAAAAAGAAACAACTACTTGATCTATGGGCTAACTATCCCAATTAGCATAGTAAGAAAACTGCCCACCAGCAGGAGAAGCCCCCTACTCAACAAAGCCCCTTCCCCACTGAATATACRACCAATAGAGACAAACTACGAAACTGCCACCGTAGCAGAGGGGCAGCTTGGAGTGACCGGCGGACATAAAAGGGGAAAGCAAATACTACAGGGGGGGAACTTCTGGACGAGCGCTCCTACAAGCCAGTGACCCCCCGCTGGCTGGACCAACGCTGGAACCAGGACCGGTGATCTCTTTCTCTCTCTCTCTCTTTTCCCTCTTTTCTCTTTCTTTTATTTCTTTTACCTTTTCCTAATAAGTAACGCAAGGCATAAACCCCCACAGCAGTGGAGAGTAATAAGMTTTCTGCCACTCAGCTATTTACTAATGAGCCTAGTTTTGGAATAAAAGTTTTGTTCTGTACAGACCTTGGTGTCGTTTCACCTTAATCCACACAGAGGGAATTTACGGATCTGAGTTACCTGTCCCTCCGCACAGGCGGGACGTGACAGTGAGTTAGTAAAACAGAATAAAACCAGGAAGCAGAGTTATTGCAGTACTGCATTTCACGTAACTCCCTTTTACATGTCTCCCAGATGAATATATCCCATCCCCRCTGCCCTTCACATTAGAGAAGAATTGGTATGATTTTCTCTTACCCATTAGCCATGCCAGGAAGAAGTTTTTCTCTTAGCAAATACCCTGAGCAGGGAAAATGCAGCCTGAAGCTCAGAAATCCTTCTGGTAGTCCAAGGCTTGGCGCTGTCTCCCTCTTATACTCCGCTTACCTGCTGAGGGCTGTCACTCAGACTGACAGGCAGCGCAGGAAGGCAAGGGAGAGGCAGGAGGTGCCAAACCCCAGCAGAAGACGTGGAGTGTAAGGACAGTACCACGTTTCACGCCTCTCTCAGGGCCAGGCACGCTCGGACCAGGAAGTCAGAGCCACCTCTACCAGGCTCCCGCTTATCACCGCAGACAAACAGCATGGCAGAGAACACAGAAGGCAACGGCAGAGACACGTGCAGCGACCGCCGCCTTCTCCCACCTGGGTTTTCAGATACGAACCTCAGATCCTTGGGTGAACTGCAGACACGAGTCACGGCAYTGCTTCTGGAGTTATGTTGGATTGTTTGTTAACAGATTTTAGATCTCTGCATGAATTTTGGGCCCGGAAATAAGCTCTTCAAGTCTGAAAGCCTTGACTGAGATGGACGGGTCATTCTAGTCTTGTTGTTCTATGTACAGTTATTATTTGACAATAGAAGGGAAGATGATAATAAATCAGGGATCAAAAAAATTATAGGTGGGGAAGAAAAATAAAAAAMCATGTGCTTCTCTATTTACAGCTGAAATTGCTAGTTGCGACCTTGTAAATATTAGGAGGCATCATAACCAGGGAATGTTTTACAAAGGCAGCACTTTGCATACACCACTGGAAGCAAGAGGTGGCAGGTGCCGGTAAGTGCAGGTACCCCTTCCAGTGCCTGTCCTGGGAAGCATGCATTCATTGTGTGGCTAAATTAACCTTCAGATGGTTTAAAGCTTATTTTTGTTTGGTTGATACTTTTAAAATTTTCTTATTCATAATAATTACTTCCTGAAAAACATAGCTTTAGGTKTAAACGGTATATATGTGTATACAGAAGCCAAAATGGTTTGATGTTAGGCTACCAGTTATAGAAATGGTTCTGTACCTCTGGCCCATGTACCCCTTCAAAGATTCATATTAGAGCCAAACAAAGCTGCAGGTAATGAGGATGCCTGCCACGTGGAATTGCATAGGGGCAAGACATGCAGCTAGCTCACTTAAAAGTGAAGCTTCTTTCTGACACTGGTAGGGGAAATTAATGTATCTCAAAATTGAATATCCTTATTTTTAACAGAATTTTTTCTTTACCATTTTTTGTTACTATTTATTGCAGTTCTGGGTAAGCAAGATAAATGACAAAAATACAGTGCCTGTGTTTATCAGCTGAATGCAGGAAGTCTTTTCATTTAAAATACAAAAGCTAGTTGGGCATATTCTGTCCATAACAAAGTTGCAACTCCTTTATTCACATTAGCAGAAAGAGCCCAGATGGGTTCCCAGGGAATTTCCATTTACAAGCAGCAGTATCACTGGCATCAGTGTATTTAAGTTAACCTTTGATAAAATTACAGGGCAGATCAGTAGCATCGCTAGTGATTTCATAACCAAACATGTACTTAAATCTGTTGTAAAACTTCTGTCCTATGATTTAGCTGTTGAGCTAAGAAAAACTTAAGGATCCCAAAGAGTGTAAAAGGGCTGTGTTGGCCAACAGAAATGAAGTATCGATCAAAGGCAAATGAGATCAGCGCAGAATCTGGGTAGTTCCCAGGTCTAATGCAGGCAGTAAGAAAACCCAAGTGTCCAGAGAGTGGCCTTGCTAACACCGTGGATTGGCTCTCTCTACTGAAGGGACCAGGCAATGCTTTGTCAAACCCACTGCACAGGGCAGTGTGTGTTCGTTGTGCAGGAGGTGAGGTCAGGCTCCCCCTGCTCTCTGTTCCTCTTTTCTGGCACAAGGGAACGAGGAGAGTATTGGGCGCTGTCTCACTCACATGTGAACAGCATTTCCAAAGGAATGGGGCAGTAGACTTGCGGAAGACGCTTTCCCTAACAAAACTGCCACCTCAAGCATCAGATGCTGACCTTTGCCAAGGTCAAGGATCGAGGAAGCTGTGAAGATGTGAATAAGACCTGTTTCTAAAGCATGCAGGCATCTCTGTGTGTTTCTAGCCTAAGTATTTTGGTTTTCTAACCAAGGTGGCCAATGTGTAAGTGCTGCTTTGTCGCCTCTAGTCAGGTGCCTAAACTTCCCTGAAGAGGGAAAGGGCTCATTCAGAGTTAATTTAAACCTCTTTGGTGAATCTAGAGAGGGTGAGCGAGAACACTCTGCTTTACAGGCTTCCACACCAAAGCAGCCAGGGCTGACACATTCACGAAGGACACATTTGCGCTGGACAGGCTCACTTAGGGAGWCTGAGTAAACGCTGGCAGCTAGAACAAACACCGTGCAGATCTGCAGCAGGCTCAGTCCTTTTCCCAGAGAAGCCAGAGCAGGCCTTTGCATCACCTTTTGTCCATGGATATAGGGAAAAGTTTCTGAAAAACTGAGTTTGCTGGATATTGCCATGGGAGCTTTGGCTATTGCCGCCAAGTCTCCACAAGCTGACCAACACTGAAAAGTAGTGGAGATATGGCCTGGGCTGGTCAGTGCAAACCTAGCCAGGTCACAGCTCACTGAGAGCAGGGAGTGGGGACTTTGAGGTCTCCACCCTTCCCTAAGCATTAATTCTCAAGCTGGAGCCTCACCTGACAGATTGTCTCCCACCAAGCTCCATGGTCCCTGTGCCCAGCCTGTCTCCTTGTTATCCCCCCAGTTGCCTAAGCCTCAGCCTCTCAATCCTGAAGTCCTTCTCTCCAGCCAATGGTGTTATAATCCCTCTGCTTACTTGGGAGTTTCTGGTGCAGCAGCTGTCTTCAAAGAGAAAAGTAAGAGGATTACACAGCCAGGCATGTTTTTGTCATAGAAATGCCAGGAATAAGTAACTCCATCCCTGCASCTAAATGTCTTTACCTAGACTGTGCAGTGACGTGACCTGCTTACCTTTAGGTTGGTCTGTTAACCTGCCTTTATTTACCAATGCTAATTCCCAGGTTTAATAGGTAAACCATGGCTGACTTATGAATGTTCTCACAGCCAAATGAGCTGCCTGCAGAGTCAGCAAACCCAGAAGCTGGGAGAGAGAAAGTGCTTGGGGACGCAGGTGGCTCAGTAACCCCTGTGAGAGATGAGGGGCTAAGGGAGGACATTTTTTATTGTTTTTTTAATCTTAATATTAAGACTGTCAAGCATACGCCTTCCTTGATTTTGTAAGGAGAAATTGTGTCTAGGAATCATTGAGATCTGTTTACTGCAAGTTAAGACATATTAATTAAAGAGCTTTGAAGCGTTTCACGTTTACTATGGACACAAAGACGCATTTGCTTATTAGTCATTAATTTGTACACATCAATGTAAACCAAGATTTTAGGCGGTCTGGCTGAAACATCCTTTCTTGGTGTACAGCTGAGTTCTTGTGCTTTTTGGATGAACATCGCCGTTAATGAATCAGGCTGTTGGCCATTGCCGGCCTAGATGAGACGGAGTAGATCCATGGAAGGATTCAGTAGTGCCAGCGCAGGGCATCCTGGCACCCAGGCACCTTTCTCCTTACTCAGGGTTGCATGCAGGTGCTGGCTCTGAAGCAGTACAAGCGGGGGAAGTTAAGAGAAGTTTATTTGATATAGTAATGAATTGCGGTGTTGACATGCCGGAGTTACCCTCTTCTCATTTTGAAGAGATAGCGGGGCTTCGATTGCTGGTTAGAAAAGGAAGATACCGTAATTTTATTACCCTTGCTTTCCCCCATGATTATTTATACAGTTAATAAAGGGCAAAAGGGCCTTATGTATACAGTATGCTAATACAGTAATGGCACGCTCACGGAAGTGCTGGCTCTAATAAAAATCACTCGCGTGTGTTCCGTGTCGGTGGGGAGGCACGGAAGGTAAACACGCAGGGGACAGAACCGACAGCACGACTACAGGGTTTCATTTGTGTGTCATTTCCACGCCTCCCGCTGCGCTTTGTGCAGGCCCCGGGAGGTACCGCCCTGCCAGCCCGCCTGCGGGCAGCCGCGTCCCGCGGCCATTTCGAGCAGCGCCGCCTCGGGGCCCCGGTACCCGAGCCCGCGGTTCCYCACAGCGACCGGCCAGGGGCGCACTAGCCGAAACAACGGCGGCCGCTCCTCCCCCACCCCGCTCCCCACCTCCCCCCRCCTCCGCAGGGGGAAGCGGGCCCCGCCGCCTGTTCACCGGCCGAGGGGCCCAGCGCCCGGGCCGCGACCTCCGGCCCCGCCCCGGCTGCAGCGGCCACCGCCCCGGGCGCCTCAGCGGGGAGC
>JASVER010000239.1:291882-398271 GCA_030449065.1 Oceanodroma leucorhoa | reverse complement strand
CGGCGGATGGGTGGGTGGAGGGAGGGATGGAGGGTGGGTGGAGGCAGGCCCTGCGCCTCCCGCCAGCGGGCGGCTGGGGTGCCGGCTGCCGTGGCGCTGCGTTCTGCACACACGCCCCCCGCTCTTTCCGCCTGAGCGAGCTGAGGCCCCGAGGCCTGGCCGCGGGCGAGGGGAGAGGCGCGGCCGCTCGGCCCGTCCCAACGGCCCCGGGGCGGGCCGTCTCTGGCTGCCTGAGCAGAGCGGGGGCCGTTGGGCGGTGTCACAGGGTGCCCGAGGCCCCTGCTGCCTCCCCTGCCGTGTACCCATCATCCGGGGGGGGGGAAACGGGGGTGCCTGTGTTGGGAGCCGCGTACCTCCCCCCGCKGCGATGCGGTGGCTCTGGGACCTTCTCGTGGCTGGTGTGGGCCGGGGCGTGTGTGCCAGCGTGGGCACCCACGGCTCTTGTGCGTGGCATGATGGTGCCTGTGTTAGCTGCCGTGGCGTGTGCGGTTTTTTTTTTTCTTCTCTCAGTTCCSTGAATAGTTTTTCAGTGTCCGAGCTGATGGCTTTAAAACCACCAGCCCGGCAGCTGCTGTTGTAGTGGAGAGCTCTTTCGGGGTCATGTCTGCCGAGCGGTGGGTTTGCAGTGCTGTTATCTGTAGCATGCATCGTTACCCTCTTTCCACAGCTGCCTGACACATGGTTTCTTTCCTCTGATGCACCTGCTCAAACATTTCTGCCTCTGGGTTTGTGAGTGGAGCAGGATGGAGGTGGATGCAACATATGCTAGTTTGGGTACAGCTGCTTATTAGGTTACTTGAACAGAAGAGAATAAGGCACATGCTGAAGCTGCAGAAGCAAAGAAATGCCTGTCCCTTAATCCTCTCATCATTTTCTAAAACAGATGAGAAGTATATTTAACTAAAATAATTTAAAAATAGGATTTGAATGAGGAAGTGGAGGAGGTGGGATTGGAGCTGAGGGTACAAGACTTTTCTTGCCAAAGAAGCATTTGGTTTGGGTGTTTGTAGGGCGGTTCGGTGACGGAGTGTCCTGCCATAAGCTTATGCGTTTAACTGTGTTTTGCTCACCACGCCCTAGTGGAAGGGGCTGTCAGTCTCGATGCTCTTTCTTGTGGCCTTTTTTGTTATCCCGCAGAGGCCTGTTTCCATTAATAAAAATTCCTGCTCAGTTACTTATTTTATGATCTCTGTTAGCAAAGATTTGTGCAACTGGAGACTGTGAGTCACCAGATCTTCATTTAGTGATTCCTGGCCTTGTGGTCATCCAGTTGCTCTCTCTGCTACTGTAGATCTTATGCAGCTTCCATAGTTGCAGTGCAGTCATCTTCATCAATATCTGGATATACCCTGTGGTAGGAGTATACAGMTCACTTTTAACCCTGAGAATGCATTTCTTAGCAAGTATAACTTTTTSTAATAATTCAGCGTGCAGTTCTTCCCCTTTTTTCTGCCCACCAGCTGATATCTTCTGAGAAAGGAACTAAAATAGCTATCTGAATTAGTGGGCGTGCTGTTTCTTTCCAGGCTAAATCCCATGAGGCTTTTGCACTRATTGATCATGAATAACAAGTTGCCTTCCACGAGGCTAACACTGTGTTAAAAGTATTTGTCAAAATTAAACTGCATTCTCTTCCAATAGACTTGGATCTGGTGCCTTGCTTCAAAAAGTGATGATTGTGCATATTTGGGGAAAGAGTGTGTTAATCTCATTCATTGAACAGCTGTGGTAGTTTTCACATAACATCTGATGACCCAGAAATGATTTGCAAAGATGGGAGAAAACATTTATCTCTGCACACAGGTGGAGAAGCTGACTTGCAGAGATGATATTTTGAACTCCAGTCTCCTCCTGCCTTCCTGGTCATCTGTTACTTACATACATTAGTGTTGGAGTTGGGACTGAGCCTAAGTTTTTGAATTCCCATTTTCAACCGCAATTTTGCTAGACCACAGCTAGACTTTTTTTGGTCCATTTTAGATAGGCACATCTGTAAATGAAACTAGTTTATTTTAACATATTAATGTCTTATTTGAAACATCATCTGCTGCAGATTCAGCTTGCTAYCTCCACCAGGTCTCATTCACCTGTTGCAATTCTTATTAGGGGGTTTATTCGCTGCTCTGTCGCTTTCTTTAACAACTCCCCTTCCTCCCCCGCTTTTTTATGAGTCAATAACAAAAGTACTATAGCTTCAAGAAGAAATCTGTTGGATCTGCAGGAATAAAGGAATAACATTCCTGTAAACTACTTCTTTAGAAACAACCTGTGTGGAACTATTTCAGTATTTTCGAATAAAAGTGAAAAATGCAGTGTGTGTGTACATGGCATGGTGTGCCTTCAAGCTATACCCAGCGTTAATATATTTTAAGCCTGTACAGCAGCATTTTAAGGAGAGAGTTCATGCTGTCCCTCTTTTTTTCATTTTACACTTGCCACAGTTTTAGTAATAATAATGTAGAATATGTTCTTTATAGCCTCCTGAGAACTGTCACACTCGTGGAAATGTGCTTCTAAAAGACTGGTCAGGTCCCTTCAAAACAAAATAAAAGTGAAAGCTAACCGGGGAGGACTTCGAGCTCTTCCAAGAATTAGTTAGTGCATTGTATGCAATCTAAGAATCTAAGTATTTGCTGCTTCCTCCCTTCCCCCCCCCGCAACAGTCATGCTTTTTCCCTCTCCTCTGTTAAAGCATTGAATAACAAATTACGGACTTGGCGAGGATTTTTATAAGGAGTTGTTCAGTTTATTCTCCTGTTCAAATTAGGTCCAAGTCTGTCTACACAGGTGATTTTGTAGGCTGTTGTAGTGCTTATCTAACCTTACAAGAACAGGACTGTCCCTGGGAAYAGGCACTAGAAACGAAGACATGGGCCTCTAGCTGAACACGGTCCTGGCAGGCCCTGCACTTGTAGCCTGCAGGTGACCCATCTTCAGCCCCATGGACCCACCAAGTGCCCGAGGCGTATGGGGAGGTGACATCTTCCTTTTCTCTTGTCTGCCCAGCTGTAGCTGCAGCGGCGTGGTGCCTTCCTGGGCTGGTGTGGCCATTCAGTCTCTCCCGGCTAGGTAGCCCACGCGTGGTGTTGGGGACGGAGAGGATGGGGTGGTGTGGGGGCATAACCTGCTCCCATCTTGTGGGGCTTCAGCCCGGGGGTGAAGCTCATCCCTGCAGCAGGTTACAYGACCATGTCTCCGTCTGCCTCCAAGCGCTGTGATACAGAAGGCCCGAAGCAGTGGTGCRCGTTAGGTGACGTGGTTGAGGAGCCTGCACACGTGCGTGCACCAAGGCGCACAGAGGCACAATGGTGGGTGGGCAACCTGGGTGATGTCCCGACCCAGCTAGTCCCAGGCCCATCACAGGAGAGCAGCCAACTCCTGAAGGCTTATCTCCACACGCATGCACACAAAGGAGCACAGAGAYGCTGGCGGGCGGGGGAGCCCCAACAACCCACTGGGAGAAGTGAGGCCCAGCCCTTCCCAGAGYTGTCTGGGGGAGCCATTGCCCCCTGGGCCAGGGGTGACGCCCGTCTGCGTGTGTCAGTGGGAGGCTGGCTCGCTTTGCAGGCTGGGGGGGCATGGGATGCAGGGGAAGAGCCTGTGGGGATTGTGGGATGTTTAGCGGAGGAGCCAAAGGCAGGGATTGAGGCTGTTTGGGGAGGAACAAATGTGGGGAAAATAAAAGGGTAAAGGGATAAAAAGGGCCGACCCTGCGTAAACAGGCCCGCTCTGTACCCTTGTCTGGCTGTGTCCTGCAACCAGTCAGCACAGTCTGGCCCGAGTCCTCGTTAAACTCCGTAGCTGCTTTCCCAGGGAAGGGACACTGTTCTGCATGCACATGTCTGTGTGGAGGTGTAAGCGCTCGTGCCTGGAGCCAGACCGCAGGTTAGAGGGCCTGTGTGTCTGTGGTGCCAGCACCCAGCGTGAGYGTGTGGTGGCTAGCAAAGATCAAGATGGACTAGCCAGCAAGTAGGTGAGGTGACCCGGGAGCCAGGCGTGTGTGCATCTCTGAGGGTGAGAYCWCTGAAGGYGCTGGCTGCTGGAGGGGCCGGGGGTCCTGGCCAGCTGCCRGAGAGAGAGTGGGTCTGTGGTCGAGYGTGAGACCTCCAATTACTCGGGGGTCCACAGCGCATGTGATGGTGTGTGAAGGGGTCTGTGCAACAGCGGCTTGTACATCCAGATATCMGCAACTGGGCAGACTGGAGTCTGGGGACAGCTGCTGCAAAGACTAGGCCAGCTACTGGTGAATCTACACGTGTGTGTATATATATTTCCCACTAATGGACCTTCATCCTGATCGGTCAGGGAGGGGAACAGGATGAGGCCATCGGTGCTGTTTGTGTGAGCGTCCGTCTGTGTTGATCAGTGTGGCCAGTCACATGTGTGTCCTGGCATGTGTTGTGTATGTGTATCTGTGTGCGTGCCTGCTGGACGCATGTGCTCTGTCTCCCTAAAGGGTGGACCTGGGGACGTGGAGCTGTGGAATCCTCCTCGCTTCTGTCCAGCTGCCAGGTTTGGCAACTCTCTGCCAATATGCCAAGCACCTCAACATAGGAGTAATGTCAGGTATTCATAAAGCAAATTTGTGTGTTATGCTGGCTGGTGTTTTTTTAATACTTCCTCTTCCTGCTCATATTAGTACAAAGGAACACAGTTTTTTTGATGGTTAGATTGTCATGTCATGCTACCTTCTCACCAAAATGACTTTCTTTTGCTATGCACATGTGTCTAACACTTTCTGTATTGCTGCAGTTGGGTTGGGCTGTGACATACCCAATACGGCTAATCTACTTCACCATCCTGAGGCTTTTCAAGAATCCCCGTCCTGCCATTACTCTGAAGGATCCTGAAGTGAAGTATGCATTGAGGCTGATTGATAAGGAGGTAAGTGCATGTACAGTGCTGAGCRTGACCTCACACTGGATACTGTGAAATGCTTATAGTTTCTTAAATCTTGGATAATGTTGCAGCAGGGCGAATACTTGTATTTTAAGGAAAGGTCGTCTTTGTAAATGCTCCTTGCCTAAGTATAACTGAGTTCTGCAGTTCTGCAAGCAGCTTGTTTCCAAGCAAGTTAGAATGGAGAATGCTGCTTTAGAAATGACCAAACTTATAGTTTCTGTCACGTGTGTCTCATGTCATGGAGTACATCAGCAGAAATTCCTAAACTCTGCATTACTACATTGCCTGTGAGACAGAAGTCATGCTGTCAGGCAGAGCAGGCAGTTTTTTCATGGTCAGTAACATTCAGCATAGTAGTTGTCAGAACTATGTTGATATTGATTCCTGTTACTGGATTTATGTACTCTTATGTGTCACAGGAAGAAAGGTGTTTAAATGGTGTAGTCCTGACAGCACTTGAGCTGTTTCAGCTTCTCTTTCTCTCTGTTAAAAGTAGAAGCTGTTCTGTACCTCCCAGGCTGCTCAACCCGGTTTTCAAAGGAAAGTCATGACCCTTTCAGGGGTGGGTCTTGCAATCAGAAGTTGGTAATTCAACTTGTGGGAAGGGGACCAAAGTCACGAAAGGTAAAAAGTCCAGATTTCCCTTSGATAAACTCACCATCAAAAGCATGAGAGAGAAATTCTGGCTTTTCARGTGTGAAGTCACACCTGAAGATATTTTTAGTGTTGACTTTTTAAGTCAATGAGCTAGTCAAAAAGTTATCAGAAGAGTTTTGACAAAGAGGACTTTGGACTGGAACAGAGCTTTGTTTGAGGCATAGAGTGCACTGACAGCTTGGCTCTCATTTGTTCTGTCTGTCAAAGAAAACGATTGTCATTCCGAATCCTGGTTTTGTGGGAACTGAAAGCTTCTCTGTGGCTTGGGCTGGGTGGCTTTACTGAATTTATTTCCCATGTGTACTGCAACAATGCTATTATTATATACTCCCCACTTACTCAGGAGATCTGGAGCACGTGGTTGCAGGTACAGTCTGCCTGACCTGTAGGAAGGGAGGGAAGTCTGAGGCACTGCACCTGCTTCTGAGAATCAAGCTACTTGCATGTTTCTGCTGTAGCAGTTTGTAACAGAAGAGAATTCACAGTTCGATGTATTTTTTTGCTAAATACTGATTTTTTTTTTCTTACTCTGTTGTTATTTTTTGTATGCTTTTTTTTAATCTTGGGATGGAGGAACAGCTCTTCTATAACTAGGTCAAATGCTGCTGCATGTGGTACCTTGATCAACTGAGAATATTTGACTGATGTATGTTTATAATTTTTTGCCTAAATCGGAAATGTGTCCTGGAAACAGAAGTTAATTTTGAAAAATAGTTAACTTGGTAGAATAAGTGCTAGTAGCTTCTAACATCCTGCCAAAAATCTGGTGCAAACACTCTGATCTTTGGTACTAAACTTCTCAACATTGCCATATCCACCTGTCTGGGAAAGATGAAATTAGTCAGAGTCTTTCTGACGTGCTTCAGTTTGTATTTTACAAGCTATTAAATTTGAAGTAGATGAGAACTTTAATCTACACCCACCTRTCATTACACAAAAAACTTTTAACTTGGGAAGCGAATTGTGGCTCTCAGTGTGGTTGTGGAGCCTACTCAAGACATCTGTGTGGCTGGCTAGAGTTTACCTTCCATTGCAAGAGGAATTTCAGTATGCTGGTTTTACCTTGAAGTGTTGTTCCTTCTGCTTGCCCAGCCTAGCTAAAGACCCTCATATTTTTAAAGTTTCTGCTGTTCCCATGTTGGTATTTATCATTTCCTTTTTGTGAATATGAAGCTGTTGGTGCCTTCCCCAGCAGAGCACCAAAATGATTTGTGTTTAAAACAAAAAATGAACAAATGAACTCCCTGTTCTGGGAGTAACTGGGGGTTGTAATTTTTAACCTGACATATTTTGTTGATGTAGTTGAGAGTATGGCCTTGCAGAAACTTTTCTTAGTGGACTGTGGCCCAAGCAAAGGAACAAGAAACTTGACCAGGAAGGGAAGTGGCAGGAACAACTTCGACCAATTTCACAGCTGAAGAAAATGGACTGGTGATTGCAACGGAAAACCGAGTCGCATGTACTGGGCTGCCATACAGCAGTACACGTATGTGAAATTTCAGAAGGATTCCACAGTTACATAGAAGCAGTTTTTAGGTGTCTGCAATCTGAAGTTTGAAAAGCACTGGTCTAGAGAATGCCTAGTTTGATGTATATGTATCTTTTAACGCAGCTTAGATTTTTGTGTATGAAAGCTGGAAATCGAACATACCATTTTGTCARGCTGGTGCGAGCAGAAGCCTTTCTTCCTCTACCCACTGTCTGCCTTTTACCCACCAGCTGAAACGTTAACATCTGCCCAGATTGAGTATGCCATACCTCCTGTCTGTTGATTGGAGAAATAGGRGTCACAGGACCGCTTCCTAGTGTTYAGCATAGGAAAAAACTGTCATGATATGGTTAGGTGTGCTAATTTAGTTTATGCCTTAAAAAAGCCCACAACCTCAGGGKTTTTTTTTGTAATGGTAAGCGTAATTCATTTGTTGCGTTTCAGTGGCTTCAGCAAAGCACCAGCCTGCAAAAAGTGTGCTTCAGCTTTGCATTTGCAGTTGCGAGTGTGGAAAACTCCTCAGCACCTGCAACTTGAGACAGAAATACGTGCTGGTAGCCGGAGGCCAAGGGCTTCCAGGTGCTTAGGGCAATGCCARATGATGGCATTGGGGAATGCAGCGGAGATGACCCCATGCTGGAAATGGCTTCTGCGTCCTGTTTCAAGGCTATCTTTAATCGAGTCTTGACTAACGACTTGCTGAATGGCATGCTCAGTGTCTTGGCCATGTAACAGAGACAAGGCGTAGGCATGCTGATCTGGATACTAGGAATTTCTTGAGCCTTTTAGTGTTTCTCACAATTRCCTCTTGTGATGCACCAGAATACTTGTGTTCAGACACCTTCAGCTAAGCTATCTCGACTTTAATTGGTGAGATGATTAACTGGGAATTCAGAACTTTGTTCTTTCTGCATGCTATTGAAGACAGCATCTTAAAATGAAGGATTATTGGCAAAATCCAGCTTTGACGTAGTGAAGTTGGTACTGAAATTTTCATACAGAAACAGCAGCGGTCAGTGTGAGAGCAGCAGCGTTAAGTCCATGTTGGCTGGCTTTCTAGTGGAATTTTCAATGCCAGTTACTGTTCCTGAGTAGAYATAAGTACAGAGAAGCCCTTTTCGGACTGCCACTCAGTTCCCTTCTTTCTTCAGCATTTACCTTAAAATGATTTATTGTGAAGAAAATTTCATCAGTGTGACCAGAACTCCTAAGTGAAGACTAGATGAACTGTGATGAGAAAGAAATCTGTYTCCATTGGTTACTTTAAAAACAAAAAACAAACAAAAAAGGCATTACARTATTTTATAGGATATTTATGAAATTTTCTCTAGAAGGGATATGATGTCCCATAGGGCTTTAACAAAAGAAAGTCACTGGGTGAGGCATTAGGCTGTATGCTGTTTCTTTCTGTCTTTTTTTGCYGTCTTTTTCAATCCCATGAATGTGACCTGATTTTTAAGAGATCAAACTTACGTAGTATAGGAAGTAACATTTTATTTAYTCATTACCAAAATTTTATTCAAGGTATGACTTTCCTAGTAAAAGATTAGAATAATTATCCCAGCTGGATTGCATAAATTGTCATATTTTTATAATAAAGTTYTTATCTAAATGGAGTGCTCTTTTCAATTTTAATTAAGGATTAATTCAATTTTTATGGGGAAACTATTTTTTAAGGCTCTTAGCATAGCAAAGGGGACCAGGTTGCTACTTCCTAATCTTCTTAACATCCACTAGTGTCTTCTGAAATCATCTTCTACATTGAAATGGTTAATTCATCTGATTTTGAGACATTAAAATCAAAATTTTTTGGCCTTGAACTCCTGCATATTTAAACTTTAAATGAGAATTGAAGAACTGATTGATTTTTATCTTGTGGCCTTCTCACAGAAGGCCATGTAAATATTCATACTATTTAGAGAGTTATTGTTTAGTCTTAATCTGCGTATGAGTATCTCATTAAGTTTTGCTATTCACATTTAAAAATACATCAAAACAGTATTTGCATTTGTCTGTTTTATTTCTATTTTTACTTCTGTATTRCTTCTAAAATATTTTGAGATAAAGTTAAGTTTTCAGGGTGTTTGAATGAAAAGTTGGCCTCTGCAGGATTGCCACGTTCAGGGGAGTTCATATTTGCATTATGCAAAAATTTCAGTTAGGATGCTGCTCTCCCCCAAATATTTAATCCTGCAGGAAGCCAGACTACCGTTGTGGTTTTACAAGCGAAATCACAAACATTAAATCCCAACAACATAGCTGATTGTTCTTTTTATTTTCCTCTTTCAGGAAGTTAGTCATGACACAAGAAGATTTCGATTTGCTCTCCCTTCCATAGATCACGTTCTGGGTCTCCCTGTAGGTACGTTCTGTCTTTCCTTACTGAGAATGCAAGTGTTGTTAATTATACCATAAGAGGTTTTGGGGGATTTTTTTCCTACATTTTGAACTGTTGAATTTCAAACACCGTCCACGTGGCTTGAGCTGGTATTTAGAGCTTTGCAAGGTTACCCTCATGCTGTGAGTCGTCTGCAGGGTCGGAAATCTTGTGTACTTACAGAGAGTRTACATCCAGCTTGTTTCTGTGAAGACAGTAGAAACAAACACTGGTCTTTACTTGTATTTTTCCAGTCTCAACTTTCCAGTGTGTGTTATTCCTGTGGTGCTTGGTCTCTGTGGTCCCTTTCCATCCCCTGAGGCAGCGCTCTCAGCTACTTCTCCTCTAACACATGCAGTTTACCAGATGATCTGCTCACTTCTGAATTTGCAGCCAGTCTCATGGAACTTCTCAATCGCCATGGGGTAGATGTTTCCTTAGGCCTTGCCATGTGGCGTGTTGCCTTCCATAATAGCTTAGTGCTGTTTCCTACTGCTTATATAAAGTGCATTTAATTGTGACTTGTGTTGACGGTTGGACTTGT
This sequence comes from Oceanodroma leucorhoa, assembly GCA_030449065.1. Lineage (NCBI taxonomy): Eukaryota > Metazoa > Chordata > Aves > Procellariiformes > Oceanodroma > Oceanodroma leucorhoa. Next base: position 388,302 of record JASVER010000239.1, on the reverse strand, counting down.
TGATCTTAGAGGTCTTTTCYAACCTTAATGATTCTATGGTTCTATAATAGSGACTTCTGCTTTAACAACCTGTTGCAATGATCTGTGGATCAAGTACTTTGTGATAGTCCTCAGCACCTTTCCAGCATTACAGTCCAYCATGTTTAGGTTCCCTCTTGTTTAGAATATATTATTCTCTTGGTCCTGTTAAGTAGCCATGAGGGCAAAGCTAGTTTCCCCTCCCTTGCCCATAGTGAACATTGAGGAGTGAGCTGTCTCACCTCTGTAATTGTTCTTGTCCTACACGCTAACAGAAGGGAAGCCGTCTGGGGTGAATTTGGCCTGCTGGATGCCACAGCTTCCTCCAGTGTTTTAGTAAGGTCAGGGGAAATCAGCCAGTTGTTTCAGCATAGCACGAGGGGGTGTGTGCCTGGCCTTGCAYGGTCCCAGGAGCAGCACAGTCGTGCTCCCAAAGGTGCTCTGCATGGCCTAATCTGTGGGTGACTGTGGGAGTGGTTTACCGSGCAAGAGTTGGGAAGCAGAGAGAGCTGAAAGCGGGTGAGGGTGGTAAAAGCAGCTGGGAGCAGCAGGCTTGGCAGCCGTGGGACAGGTACTGGGGTGCACTCTGCATGTTTAGTCCAGCCAMCAGCATTTCGCTTTTACCACCAGCTGGAGCGTTACAGGAAAAAACACGATTCACGCTGAGGGAGAGTGGGACTGCGTATGGCCCCAYGCAGAGGCTGCCAGCTGCTCTCCCGTCAGGGCAGGGTAAAGCTCTAACAAGTAAGAGCACAAGGCATGTTTTCCCTTTGGGAGGAGCACCTTTTTTGGATCTGTACCAATTGTTGTGAGACATGCCCCAACAGCGGGTCCCGTCTGTCCAGGTTCACAGTCTGTAGTGGTCACCATGGGTCTGTTCCTGGAGGAGGGGSTGGCGGGGCCACCCCTTGCCTGGAGGAGGAATGGGAGGCTGCTGCTGCAGCTCCCTTCGGTCTTCCCTAGCAGGAAACATGCTACAGATGTGTATAGGCTTTGCTGTGAGGGTTATTTGAATCACCCTTACATTATGTCTGTGTACAGCTTCAAGTGAGTTATGGTTGCTCATTTCCCAAGTCACCAGGTAGCACRTCTTCATTCACCCAGTGGTTTGCCTCACTGGCCCTCCGGCTTGGCAAACCAGCTCCCGGTAAAATCCCCTCTTTGTGTTCCTRTAACAGGCAGAGGAGATGCACTGTCGTTGGAGAGCTGCATTCATCTTAAGAGATAGTTTGTTCTGTTGACCTAGTGGCGATAAAATAACAAAAAGCAAATCCCCCTCTAGGTATTCTTCACTTGGGTCTTTTCAAGGTGTTGGAATTTTATAGGAAAACCTTTCAAAGGAAGTAATTCTAGTTTTTTTTCATCAAAAACATAGACATTGAGAAAAGAAACTATTCTAGAGAGTTCAGTGAATGTATGACAGATTGAAACATGATTGTTATGTTCAAATGTTAAGCTGGAGGAATGGCAAGGTTAGAAAAGTGCCTTATGTCTCGGCAGCCTTAGCAATGGCAGCTGGAAGACCTCCTGGTAGACATGAGCTATCTGTGGTCAAAGTAAGAAGAGTTATAAACTCAGTTGTAACTAAACTGTAATAGTTTATAATAAAGAAGCATGAACAGCACTTCACAGTTTTCCCCTCCTGTGTCCTTTTTACTTGTCTGTACGGGGGAGACATATCACATCTTTTGCAAGATCTCACGTACAGTCATGTAAATGCGTGAAGCTATCAGAACAGATAGGATTGACATGTAAAATTAGCAGCAGAGTTGTCTGCCCTTCCAGGTAGAATCTGTGCATCATTAACAACTCTGGCAAGATGTTACAATGTCAGGAAAATGAGAGAGGAAAAAGTGGTGCCCCAAAACAAGGTAGTTAGGAGAACTTTGAGACTGCATTTGCAGTCCATGCCAACTCACTACGTCCACTGAAAGAAGAATCTTTTGAAAGCAAACTGCTTTCTTTCTCCCCTGCGTACAGGACGGCATATCTACCTGTCTGCACGGATTGATGGAGCTCTGGTTGTTAGACCTTACACTCCAGTTTCCAGTGATGATGACAAGGGCTTTGTGGATCTTGTTGTCAAGGTGAGAATGTCGCGCTCTTTTACCAGGCTGAGCAACTTCTGAGCCCACCTTTACACTTGCAGTGCTATGTGAAGTCTGGTGTGCTGGCTTCTGTTCAGGTATGTGCCACTGCGGACTTCCACTGTTGTAACAAGTGATCTGCAATTACCTACAACCCATATGGCATTTTGCAAGCATTTCTTTAGTGAGTGTGTGTCTCATGAGATGCTGCATAATTTTCTGCTTTTGCATACTGCAATTTTCCAAAATCTGTGTAGACCTGCAGATGTTCACACACTTTTTTRATCTTTCTGAAATACGGAATTAACCTTGCCTGAACTGTCAGCTTCTTCTGAAGCTAATGTAGTAGGGTCATTATGATCATTAAGAGAGTGATCATTATCGTTACTGATCAAGACAGTGTGAATTACTGATTTAATTGGCAAGAATGTGATTTTGAGTCTTGTGATAATGTACTTTTSTTTTGCCTCTTGGTAGCTAGACTAAGCAAATATATTTAAAGCTGACAGGAATTTAAAACCTGAATATCTGCACTGGATTTCCTCTTAGAATTTTACTCTTAAGTTTTTTTCTTTACGACTAATAACACTTTATTCATTTATTGTGAAACTAGACGCGAATTTGCCTTTTACTACCTAGTTATCTTCATGAGCATGGCGTTGCACACTGAAGACATGACGAGGAAAAAATGTAAATCTTTGACGCAGATAGACACGTTTCACAAGACTCCTTCTTCCCAGTGCGGCTCTCCATGCATGCAAATGATGCTGTTCTTGTAAAAGTCTAGCTAGTCTCAGCTTGAACTCTCTCACACCCGTGTGATTTAAAACAAAAAACCAGCACAGTTCCAGCAATGTGACTACACSCGCTGATACCTGTTGGTGAACAGTTGAATATTCAATTAGTCGGTATCCACTTTTTTTGTTACTCTTACTTTGAGGTGCAAACAGTTGTCATCCCAAGAAGAAGGTTTGGGTATATCTTTTTGGAACTGAGCTGTCAGGGATCTTTCATAGAAGTTTTTCTGTTTGAAATCACAGTGGCTTTTTTTTTTTCCCTTTTGAACTTGGGTATAAATCATGTTGATGATTTAGAGATATTTTCTATGTCACAGAAATACAATGGCGAAATTGCCAGTCTGCCCTATCTGATTAAAACTGGGGCAAGAGTGGCATTTTAATCTTTTTCAGAAAACTCAGTGCTTCTCTTTTATTGTCAGTCAAATCTGCATTGATAGTATTTCTTTATGTAGTTATTGTCTTCTTTGCATGAGGAGTATGGGTACATAAATATTTGAAGGRCAAATGCTCATCTTTGAGCTGAGAGATTAATTACTTCATTGTTCTTTTTAACAGATCTACTTTAGAGGTGTCCATCCGAAGTTTCCTGATGGAGGGAAGATGTCTCAATACTTAGACAGCCTGAAAATAGGGGATACTATTGACTTCAGAGGACCAAGTGGCCTACTTGTCTATGAAGGAAAAGGCAAGGCTGACTCGGAAGATATAAGTTATCCAGAGTAAACAATGCAGAAAAACAGTATAAAGCAGTAGTAATACTGGTCACAGTTTTTGCCAGCTGGGTTCAAGTCTTCGTAGAATCRTAGAATCATAAAATAGTTTGGGTTGGAAGAGACCTTTAAAGGTCATCTAGTCCAAATCCCTGCAGTGAGCAGGGACATCTTCAACTAGATCAGGTTGCTCAGAGCCCTGTGCAACCTGACCTTCAATGTTTGCAGAGATGGGGCATCTACCACGTCTCTGGGCAACCTGTTCCGGTGTTTCACCACCCTCATTGTAAAAAATTTCTTCCTTATATCTAGTCTGAATCTACCCTCTTTTAGTTTAAAACCATTACCCTTTGTCCTATCGCAACTATCGGCCTATGCTAGAAAGTCTCAGCAAGTCTCAGCCTTTCCTCATAGGAGAGGCGTTCCATCCCCTTCATCATTTTCATGGCCCTCCTCTGGACCCGCTCCAACAGGTCCATGTCTTTCCTGTGCTGAGGGTTCCAGAGCTGGAAGCAGTACTGCAGGTGGGGTCTCACCAGAGCAGAGTAGAGGGGCAGAATCTTTGTGGCTACATTTTGGTTACACATGCAGCGTGAACTGAACCTTAGCTATCACCGCTATTTATTATTCGGGCTGGTACTCTCAATGTACTCACCCTTTCCCACTAGACACAGGGATTCTTTTCTGTTGTTAGCACCTCTGCACAAAAGAAATTGCTAGTGTCTTAATTAAGTCAATGGCCATCCTGAGGGGGATTGTTATATGACTGTAGAAGTGCTCGTTGTTGATGCTATTCTCAAAGAAGAGAATTGTCGTCCTGCTTATATGGACATAGTTTGTACAGTGATAAAAACAGTTGGTATTTGCGCCATCCAATGCTAATTTCCCAAGTGAAAATGAACTTTATCAGTAGGAAGTACTTTTATGCCAATATAAAATACCTCACTTTGGCATAGTGCAGCCACAAATATGTCACAAAAACCTTCTGGCAGTTTTGTGAGCAGCAGAACTCGGACATGTGGTTTTCCAGAGCTTTGTATCTTGTGTTTGTGTTATCCTGGGTGAAGAGAGGTGTGAATACAACACAACATTTTGGGCAATTTCCAACTCTCTGTCAGACTTGGCTGAAGCTGGCAAATCAGCTCAAAAAGAGGAGATAAATATACAAAAAAATGCACCCTGCATATTTAAGGTTTTCCCTGTGTGGGGTAAAGAAACTCTCTGAGCAGATTAATTCCTTTGTGTAGAACTGTTTCCAGAATCTGGCCTTCTGAATATCACTGGGGGCGTGGGATGCGAGCAAATAGAAATACAGGTAGCGATGGCTTGATGCTATAGTCAGGAATAGGGAATAACCTAAGTAAGGAAGGTTATTCTGATGTCTGATGTTATCATTACGTGTCTTACAATCTCTAATCATCTTTCAGGATTTAATTTGTGACATCTTCACCTTTGTCTGTTTCCTGCTCCTGCTTTACGGAGGGGGAAGGGTGACAGGCCTGAAACAAAGTCAATTAGCTGAACATGCTGGGAAGGGATCACAGGCGCTGTTTCCTGCTTTCTTCAATGTTTTCCATCTTTCTCTCTCTCTCTCTCTCTCTTTAGGCAAGTTTGCTATTCGGCCTGAAAAGAAAGCTGAACCCATTACTAAGAAAGTGAAATATGTGGGGATGATTGCAGGTGGGACAGGTACGTGTATGTAAAGATTCATCCTTGGTTTCTGACAGCTGGTAGATGTATTTGTTCATATTTTCTCTCACGTGCTCTCTTGGACTTGCTTTTGCTCCTTGGCATTCTCGTGTCATCGACCTGCCTTTCTCTTTCAGGGGTAACACCTATGCTGCAGATTATTCGAGCAATCATAAAAGACAAAGATGACCCTACCATTTGTCAGCTGCTGTTTGCTAATCAGGTAATTCTGTCCTTTTTTCTGTTCATAAAGTTTTACTTAACTAACAGAACTCCACTCAGCAAATGAAATTCTTGCTAAGAAAACCTGGTACAGAAATACAAAYGCTGAGGGGAGAAGTGAACTGGAATGTTGAAAACTTCCCATATAAAAGGACTATAATGAATTGGTTTTTTAGCGTTACTACAGAAATGCTGCTTTCCTCGCAGCTAATGCTTGCTTTCCTGTGTCTCATTGCTCTGTTTCTAATCCATTTTATAAATGTTTTAAAACCCTGCGTTCCTTTGTGCAAGTTGTTAGTGTTTTGGGCAGACTTTCAGAGCTGTCTTTCTTAGTGGAAACACAAAAGAGGTGGACATCTGTCTCCTTCAGCAATTGTAACTYCTCAACTTCGCAGCAGGGTTTGTATGTGGAATCTTTCTGTTTGAGAACACCTTACGTGAGGCTGAAATTAACAGTGGTCTCCAGCAGCTCCCTCAGCTGCGGAGCTGTGRTTCTGCATGGCTGTCGCCTTTCATTTCCATTCCCTCTGTCAGTTCTTCATGCGTTTCTGTTGCTCTTTGAGGTGTATCATACTGCCATGCTGGACAAAAGGAAGATCTCTCATCCGTGGAATCCTTGCGATAAGAGATTTCTTGGATGACCAGGCAACCSAAATGGTGGTGTGCTGCTGAACTGCAACACCCTTTCTTTGCCTGATGTTCTTCTGGTGTTAATCCTTTTGCTTTTAAATTTCTCCATCATAATGAATATTTGTTTCTGGATTATGAGCCGTTACTTGTGGTGAGCCTCACTTCACGCCTGTGTTTTCTAGCTTCTTTAGGCTCTTCTCTGTCATTCCTCTCTCCTCTGATATTCGGTGTGTCCTCATTTCCTTTGTACCATATCTAGATTATAAACCAAGATTTTCCTACCCAGAAGCTATGATCCAGGTGCCAACAGATGCCCTGGTCTGATGGYTTATTACAGTAAGACCTCCCGTCAGAGCCCTGCCGCTGCCCTCTGCTGCTGGCTGGTGCGGCTGCAGCAGCTGGTCTCTGCCGAGCCCCAGGAGYTGGCATGAAGTGCAGGCGGTATCAGGGCAGGAGGGCCAGGATTTGCTATGAGTAATTCAGAATGACTAATACAGGGCTAGAGCTGCTTTAGCCACCTAGAAAACCTACTGCTTCTCGCAGGGAGGACTCGGGGAACGGTTGCCTGCGTATTAGCAACAGCCTGTGTAAACATCAATCTTTGGCTTTAAAGAGTCCTTGTACCCAGTAACTGCACAAGTATAAAGCAGCCTCGTGACAAGTGGTCAGTCAGGAAAGCCCGCAGACTAGATGTTTTTTAATATTTAATATTTTAAAATATTTTAAAATATTTTTTTAATGTGTGTTTTGCTGATCTTTTATTTTGGCCCTCCTGAAAGAGTTGTGTTGGATTACAGATGACAATGTACGTGGGCTCATACTGTGCTTCTGACTAGCGTGCTTTGAGTTGGTCAGACCCAGTAATAGCTTTTCTGGAACACATGCAACTGCAGATCCAGAAATAGGCACCTTCTCGGCAATAGTTGCTGACACATTCCTCCTTACCCCCACAGTTACAGACGTACTGGTGTCCTCAGTGCCAAATTATTAAGGCTGCAGAGGATGGTACCACTTTTAAGTCTCTACCTTTTTCCCTCCTTCCCAAACTGCAGCTGCTCTTATGGGAATAAGGCTTTCTTTTGGCCTTCAGTGTTGTTGCATCAGGGAGGAGCAGAACTTGATACCCTGGGTAACGTTTGTTGTTCCAATCAGAACTCAATACCCTTTTGGTTATTTGTTCCACATCCTGTTTAAAAACGAAGCAATCTCCGTATGGCAGTGCTGATGAAATTTGAAGTGGCAAAGGTGAAAAACCTGGCATTTTCCTGACTCAACAGCACAGTATAGAGGACTAGGGAGATACTTGTGTGCAGTCATGGTTAGTTTTTTGATGAAAGCTGCTTTTGCTAATAGGAGTGCTAAAAGAGGGCTTTACTCTTCTGATGCTACCACTAATTCCCTGAACAAGTGAAGGTTCTGTGTTTTGATGCAGGTTTGCTTTGTTTTATTTTTTAGAGGGAAGGCATTGTGTGGTCAGGATCTGGGGAAGTTATGAATCTTTTTATTAGCTTTGCTAGAGGATAGTCATGGAAATAACTTGTGTTTGCTCTCTTCAGCCTATAAAACGGAGGTGAATAATCTGTTCCRTCTCACAGGGCTGTAGTTAATGGTCTGTGGTCATCTGAGGGCTGCACTGAAACGCAGAGCGTAATCATTGTTTTCCTTATCCCGCAGACTGAGAAGGATATCCTGTTACGTTCCGAGCTAGAGGAGATCCAGGTTCAGAATCCCGGTCGCTTTAAGTGTTGGTACACGCTGGACAGAGCACCTGAAAGTAAGATCTAACTTGTTGCTTCCACTGAAGCTTAAGTTATGAGTATTAATGCATGTGTTTGACAGGAGACATGCTATGCCATGTGCGTATTTCTGAGCTCCTTTCTTGCTTAATGAATCATRTCTGAATGCATCTAGTAGCATCATTCTTCACACAGTGATGCACAGAAACTCTTGGATGTAATCAGGCAGTGTTTCCAAAGCTACAAAGCTCACCTCAGATGCAGTGTTCCTCCCATGACTACACCTCAATATTTACCATTATTTACTCTTCCTTTCTCCTTCCCCACAGACATAAATATAATGTTATCTTACTGTTTCATGTTCGGAGCGTGCATTAAGGGAGCGGCAGTGTCGGAGGCACTGTATCTCACGGAGATGCGGCYAAGTGCAGGCTCCTGCCAAGCTGTCATTGTATGGCAGTCCATGGTAGCAGATCTTCTTCCTAGGCAATGGAATTGCCTTTGTATTAACAGTGTTTCTCAGTGAAAATACTGTTGCAGCTTGGTGCAGTCAAGTTTTAAAGATAATGTGATATAGTTGGCTGGTCTAGGTGAGAGGATGAGCTTAGTTCAATGTGCCTCCCTCAGCTGTGCAAGTTTGAGGAAGAAAAGGCTAAATAGTTACTGCTGTTGTGGTAGGTCGGGGCAGAGAAGGAAAAGCCATGTGCCTTCTCTTACCTTGTGACCAAGAATACACCGCTGGTAGGGTGGGGGGAAGGGTCTTGCTGTCTCCACAGTCTGTTGCTGTCATGTCACCTTTGCAATGGTGTCCTCCTGGAATTTCTAATCACGGTTCCTTTTCTTTGGTATTTGTGAATTGTGAACTGATCTTAGCAGTTGCGATAAAAGTTCCTCCTTAGACCCCCTCAACACTGTTCTGCAGACTTTCACTACCATACGAGAAACCAGACCAAAACTGGCATTTTGTGGATRATCTGTGGGAGAAAAATGTGTCAGTTTTACTGTGCCCAAAGGTTTGGGTTAGCAGCTTTTTGYATCCAGGGCTGGGGATGCGATGGGTAAACCTGAATCCTAGTATTAGCTGATTAGCACCGTGAGTGTTCCAACCGGAAACAACTTCATCGGCTAGATTTCCCCTAGTGAACTTGTAAACAGTGGGGTGAGGAGGGTGGGTGTTATTTAACAGTGCTGGAGCTGAGAAGATTCACATTCTGTTCACAGCTCTGCTTGAGATTTCCTTGGGGYTTTTAGCAAGCTTTATTAAGTTAGCTCTTGTTTTCTCCATACATCAATTTTGCATCTTAAAAGCAGAGGTGGCAGTTTTTCCATGTAGCMTAACTGTGTTGAGGACGCTAACGCSAGTGGAGTCTACAAATGTTACTGGAGTCCAGAATGTTACTAAAAAATCCCCAAACCCCCACACTTCATTCTCAAGTGACTTGTATCTGTCTTTTCCTCCTTTTTTCCTCATTCCCCTTCCCCTACTTCCATTTTTTTTTTACCAGATTGGGATTACAGCCAAGGATTTGTGAACCAAGAGATGATCAGAGACCACCTGCCCCCCCCTCAAAAYGATGTTTTGATCCTCATGTGTGGACCTCCTCCAATGATCCAGTACGCTTGCATTCCCAACCTGGACAAACTGGGCTACACCAAGGACATGAGGTTCTCCTTCTAAAGACGACTGATAATTCAGTGATCTTGTGTAGAAGGGAAGAGAAAACATTTAATGGGGAACAGGACAAAGTTACAGAGATGGCTGATGCACAGTGCTGGGAAGCTACATTGACATTAAAAATGCTTCATTTTTTCTGAATCTCTGGCAAGTAAGGCACTTAAGCTCAACTGTACTAAAACTGTACTGTATGTTGCACAGAAACAACTGTATTGTGGAGAGGCAGTGATGCCTAGCGCTCGGCTATATTGTATACTCCATCTCAAGGGAGGACAGTATAGCTGCTTGGTGCAGTAAACACTCATTTACAGTTTTTCTTAGCACTGTAATCAAATGGCAGTAATAGCCTACTTCCTAACACTGTGCATACCCAGTATTTTATTTGGTATGAGGTATGAAAATATATAGAATGTGCTGGATTATTCAGCTTGCTTATGCCAAATTTTAATCCTTACAGAGCTTTTACAGTATGAGGGCCAGGAGTGTTTGCCTTGTATGCATAATCTTTGCAACATCAGAAACTTAAAGATGCTTGTTCAGTTGAAGGATGACAGTTAACCATTTATGACTGAAGTTGTTCAAGCTGCCTTGTTAATCAAAGCAGAGAGGTAGACAGCAATACAAAACTTGTTTCCTTTGTATTTTGGAATAGCCTTTCTTAAATGCAAACACTTTTCCAGCTGGTCACAGTTCTCATCCCTGGGCAATGAAAGAAACTACAGAAAGCAGGCGGCTTTGTGCACTGTTCCACAAATAGCTGGAATTTTTTGCTTGTGTGTGTAATACTGAAAAAAAATACTAACTAACTTTTGTATTTACTTTTAAAAAGCGGATGGTGCCAAAGGAGTACAAAAGCAATTGTTCTGCATGTCCTGTGCAGTGAAAAAAATGCTGGGTGAAAACGATCTGGTTTTAGTTTCTTGTTTCCCAGAGGTGGATTTGGAACAAAGGGAGCTCAGGTTTCATTGCCAGGGTGGGTTTCAGCAGGCAGCCCAGCTTCGGATGCGGTATGCCTAACCTCGGGGGACGCGCCTGCGTGTCTTGCTCAGACAAAGCTCCAAAGGGCTTTGCTTGGTAAGGATGCATGGGAACAGCCTTAAGTCACCAAACTGACAGCAAATTCAAATGTCTCATTGAGTCTAAAACTGTTTCTTAGATGCTGTTTACTAGCGCTCCGATTTTCATTTTTTTGTAATATACTTTTTTACAGCAGCCTTTTACCTAGTCTTCAGTAAACTTAAGGCATCTCGCGTGCCGAACCTTCTGCTTCTAAACAACAGAGATGCTGCTGAGATTAGAGCTGTCCTGCAAGGAATCTGTGAAACTAAACATCTTGTTCTGGTGGTGACGAGATCAGAGAGACCGAAAGGATATTTAGTCATATATGAAGTAATGTGGATGCTAGTTAGCTACAAGTGTCAGTGTGTAATACCACTTTTTTAAAGATTGGGGTAGGTATTTGAGGTTATAGCTTGCCATGTTTTCTTTTATGCCTGTACAACAGATGGGTACTGTGCACTTAAAAAAGTCAATTTTCAGCATGAATTAAAAGGAGAAGATAATTACAGTTAATTTAAGGAACCTCAAATACAGTTATTTTAAATACAGTTATTTTATTAATTTGACGCTTGCCTCTGAAGTCTTGAATTCTTGATGTGTGCTTCTGAAACTTGTTCTTTAATACTATGCTCCAAAGTTCAAATAATACCCAAGTAAGTTTCAGTCCCTTTTTTAGGAGGCAAAAAGCAGAAATATGAGAGAAGTTGTCTTGCTGCTGGTTTCTATCACTGTGGGATACGCATAGGTTTTTTCATTATTGTATTTAATGAAGTTTTCTTGTAAAAAATAACTAGCTGGTTACGCATCAACTATTTTGTATTACTTTGCTTATTCAATTACTGGCTTTTATCACATCTGTGTAAGAAATAAAGTATCTTGCAGGTGAATTACCTGTGTGTTACTGAGCACATCATCTTCAACCTCRTAAGAGACAAACTATGATAGTAAAATACTCTATAAAAGTGAAGGTTCAAAAAAAAAGAAAGCCTGTTAGATTTGTTTACCCAAGTGCTTATCTCTTTCTTTTGTTTGATGTTGGTGAAAACAGCTGTATTTGGATGCTGAGTCAAGGAGTAAACGGTCTCTGTTTTTCTCCCTATCACTCCAGTCTCCTCTGTTTACCTTTATTTTGTACATCTTCCTTGTGAACGTGAGGCTCTTTTAATAAATAAAAAGAGGGATTCTGTATCATCTACTGAAACAAAACTGCGTCACAGTCCCTTCTGCTTGATGGTCCTGTACTACAGCATTTAAACAAGTCGGTGATAAAAGTTGGGTTTACATACTATTTGTTTTTCCTTTGAGCCAATTCATCTGTCTTACAGAAAATATGATTATTCCTCCAGTTTTCGTCCAGGACGTGCTGAGTACTACTAACCTCCGTGTTGCAAAGCAGCTGGGGAAACATGAGCCTCCTGTACGAAAGGCACATTTTGTGGAAAGTTTCCCGGGAGAAACAGGATCGAAAGGGCTGCTGCTGCTTTGGCTTTACCGGAGGTGGGGCCCCTTCACTTACCACGGGGCAGAGGCCGGTGGATGCCGTCAGGCAGCAGCGTGGCGTGCGGAGCCAACCGTGGAAACACGAGTCCCGGCAGCGGCGGAAGGGGAATGTCGGTACAGCCGGGAGCGGGAGGTTTTGTCCCCCCAGGGTGTGGGAGATGGAAGAGAACGTAGGGGTGCCTTGGCGATGGGGCACCCAGGGAGGAAGGGCAGGAGAGGGGTTACTGTGGCTGAGGGACGGCTGTAGGCGAAGGCCTCTGCCAGGCAGCGTCCGTGCAGCTCCACTGACCACGCTGCGGCTTCTGCAGCTGGGGAGCAGAAGGGGTCGGGGGGGGCCACGCCAGACGCCCTCCCGGGGTAATAAAGCACTGGCACCAAGGGCCCAGGTCATCTCTGCTTGAGTCAGAAACTCCTGGTGGACCCAGGCAGGGTGGATATCTGGATCCTGTGATGAGCTAATCATGCTTCTTGAATTAAGGTTTCTTTAAAAAGGGTGGGGTCAGGTGTTCTGCTGTTTTTTCTTGTTACAAAGACCTACCTGGCTAAGCTAACCAGCCAACAGCAGCAGTGCTGCAAGTTTCTTCTCACAGCCTTTCTTCACTGAGCTACGCTTCCATGAGCTCTTGAGCTCAACTACAGTATAAACTATACAAACTATACATTATACTAAACTATACATTAGCAAACGATGTCCAAAGGGGGGGAAAAAAAAACCAAACAAGCAACCCAACCCCTTCACTTTGCTTTTACTAACCTTATCACACAAATTACCATGGCATTAAACTGTCTGAGGTCAGCACCTTACCTGGTAAATCAGTATGTGAAGTTACAGAAGCTTGTGGTATGGCTGTGAGTCACCTGAGCTGAGACTCCACCTTGGCTGAATAAATGAACACGGTCAAATTTACATCGTTAAATACTTTGTTGTGCACTTCACCATTATTAGCCATAGTACAGAGTCTTGGCCAGGCTGAAGGCCCGGGCTCCTGAGCAAAAACCGAAGGGTATGGTGCCGCCTGGGTGACGTACCCTGGCCCCCAGAAGAAAACACCAAGCCTGCGTGACACCTCTGAGGTACCACAGCCACTTTGGAGGGTATGAACCAAACAGGCAACTGCCCCAATGTGTGACTTCCATAGTCCAAGCTCTATATAGTCAAGACATTTTGATTTTCCACCTTCCTTTCCAACTCTGAAAAAGCATGCAAAACATCCAGAAAAAGCCCAACCAGTTTTCAGAGAGACAGCATTCCTACAGAACTGAACCGCTTAAGAGACACACACTAGCTACAAGAAAGATACCAATTTAATGCCAAATTAAAGCTTTTCTGCTGGCCTTTTATAAACCAATCAATCCAGGTGCAGTATTGGTTATTGCTGTTACTTTAAGCAGGCAAAAAAAACCCCCAAAACCCAAAAAACCCCACCCAGCTCTTCTGAATGGGCATAGAGTCCTCACGCTCTGCACATACCCCATAGCTACGCATGCTTTCGACACCAGAACTATTCCCTCYGTCCCACCAAACCCCAGCTACATACACAAAATAGGACACCAGCTCTTTAAAAAAAAAAAMCCAACAAACACACACCTGTATCTCAATGAACAATTTCAAAACTAAAAAGCCTCCCTTCCCCCTAACCAGCTACATTTGTGACTCTGCAAAAATCTCACAGTTGTCTGTGTGTTTATTTCAGTTCACCTTTCAGCCTCCACGCCTACACCATGGAAAGCTGCAAAAACTTCTGGCACGGCTGCTAGAGCTTCTTTATGCCCTTTTTTAATGGCTGTGTAAATAACAGCCTTTATTTCTCAGCTGTTACAGCTGCCCCATCTTATAACTCACATTGTAAATAGTAAAATATGAATGAGATGTTGAACTTATTTTTATTCTGTTAAATAAAAGGAATGAAATTATAAGAAAACTACAGGCRGAGGAGTTTTGCACCAACAAAACWAKTGATGATAGCTATAAAAAAATTGCRTTTACCAGTTTGAAAACTGATCAGGTTTTCCTTCACAGTGTCTGAAAGAAAGTAATTAAAATTGTGCAACCCAAAAGTCTCATTTTGTCCACTAAAAGCTGAGGGAAATGGAATAAATTGGTCCATAAATGCAATCAGATGCGAAGCTACTGAAAACAAAAGTGAAATAATTTTGCCTCCTCCAGACTTTTGCTCTCTGCCACGAGTGGTCAGGAGCTGCCTCTGCTTTTCAGGACACCAYCATCTCCAGGGCCAGGTTTTTGTCCCCGTTGGTTGATTTCCCCAAGTTTTCTTTAACACCTGCCCCTGCTTTTTGCCTCACCGTGACCTGATGCAGCTGCTCAGCAAGAACATGTTTGGCAGCTGGGACCAAGCCCCTTTCCGTCACAGCTCCAAGGCCCTCCGCAGCCTGGCACTCATCTACTTTTAACAGGCAGGTAATTAATAGGTCTGTCACATAGCCCAGTTCTATCGTGGGGAAGGGCTTTTCCTCTTAGTTGTGAACCCGCTCATGCCTCCAAACCAGCGTTTTTAAGCCCTGGTATYGTCCTTCACGCTCAGTGCAAACCTGCCCAGCACCAGCACATTTTCTTTATTACAGCCTCAACCTCCCATTACAGAAAAAATCTGCCACCCAGTAAACAAAGGCTGTGAGTCACGTCTAAYGCGACCTCCCAAAGGCTCCGGGCGATAAAGCTTTCATCGGCTCCAGCCAGGACTTAATGTCTGGCGAACAAAATGTTCTGGAAAAACGACGTGCCTTCTATAAACATTTTTCTGGCAGGTACGTCCTGTTGTTTAAAACCTGGAGAGACTGACTCAGCCTSGCTTCTGCAGGAGCTAAGGGAATGCGATGGGTGGAGGAGAGGGTGGGAACTCAGGGGGCGGAGGGAATGGCGGGCAAAGCGAGCGGAGGCAGAGCTGAGCCCCACGCAGCCTCCGGTGCCGGCGTGCGGAGGCACTGCTGTTAACCAGCGCTTTACAGAAAGTTTATGTACACATCGCCCACCTCCTTCGGTCCGTTTTTTGCGCCAAGGCAGTTTTCCAACATGTCTTTTGTGGGCAGGAAGCTGTCAGTACTGSTGACAAACTGCCGTAGCGCGTTCCTGCCCGACAGGCGGCATTTTTGCTCCTCCTTAGCAATGCTGTCTAGCATGACTCCTCGGATGTCCTTGGGCTTCCCTGGCACACCAAACATGATGAACAAGCCCAGGCAGTCCCGTCCCACCAGGCGGCAGAACTCCGCCAGCTTCTCAAACCTGCTCCTGTTCTGGAAGCGCTCGTCCGCCAGCACGGCTTCCCGGCAGCAGTCCTCCGCCGCCTCAGCGGGGCCGCCTTCGCTACGGAAAAGCTCGGCCAGCTGTAAAGCCTGCACGGCGATCTGAAGCTTGATTTGCTTGTCAGGTCCAGACAGAGTCCAGATCCAGTCCACCCCRAACAGGGAGGACTGCTGCTTGGTCATTTTGCTGGTTGTGATACGTTCCTCCACTCCCTTTTCCACGCAGAAGCTGATGAAGTTGACCAAAAAGATCTCGCTCAGCGTGTTTGTGGCTGGCTGGAATTTGCTCTGAGGATCCATGAAACCAAGATAGTCCTTCAGCCTTTGAGATGCATGGACCACACCTTGGCTGAAGACTTCACAGATGACTAGAGTTTCAGCCTTATTCTCCTGGYTGTCCTCGTGTGAGACCTTCTGGCCCATTTTCTGTGCAGGAGGAGGACGTTTCCACATGCAGACCGCCTCGGGGAAGTCCCTTCCTTTTCCAGCGAAGGCTCTGTGGGCGCTGGGCTCAGCCAGACCTACTAACCACGCACACAGTTACCTGCCGCCTTCCAGCTGAAGGCCACGGCAGCGGCAGAGCTGAGCTCTGTGAGCAGGCTGCCGTCCCGTGGAGCTTTCTCCTGGGTGTGTTTCTCCACAGCTCACTGAGCAGCGACCAGCCCGACAGGCCCAGTRACTTTCACACCTACTGAATTCATCTGTGCTGGTTTTCCTTATTGTTAATTCCGGCACCATTTCTTTAGCTGATGCGATCTCTTTCCAGTTTGATCTTATCTCCTTTGATCTCCTTTCTAGGACTATTACAGAGAAGCCATTTTGTTCACACTGCATGTTTCCTGGAGATGAAACCACCTTTTCCTTTTAATCCCCCAGAGAAGGCTACAAACGAACCTGAACAGGGTGCTTGAAATGATGCGGTGGTCTTTTTTGA
Source organism: Oceanodroma leucorhoa (assembly GCA_030449065.1). Lineage (NCBI taxonomy): Eukaryota > Metazoa > Chordata > Aves > Procellariiformes > Oceanodroma > Oceanodroma leucorhoa. Next base: position 371,981 of record JASVER010000239.1, on the reverse strand, counting down.
TGGGCCGTTGCCTGTATCCCAATATTAACTGCCACTAYTGTCAGTGGCATTAGTTGTGCCATGGCAATGCACATGGACTCAGTTGGGCTTTTGGCTCAACTGAGAAGCTTGCGCTGTTGCTGCCTCTAACTGGATATCTCAGAGAAGCTTGGACAGTCAATGCACCACCACGCACGACTATCAGATACACCTACAAATAAACAAATTTCCTAACCTTAAAAAATCCAGCCTCCCTCGCTGTGAAAGCTGGAATGTACGTTACCGCTGCAGCAGGAGCCACCCCTGTTCAGCTCTGGATGTTGCTGGTGCCAAACGCACCACTCTGGTCTCTTCATCGGCCCAGGATCTCACCACCGTTCTCAAGAAAGGGGGTCTTGTCCTGCTGAACAGGAACTCCTCCTCTTCATTCTGAATGAGTGGAAAAAGTGTCGAGGATCTGTCTTTCTCGGCCCTCTTTACTCTCATTGCTCAAAACATCTTCATTTGATCTCTCTCTCCTGCCTACAGATGTTCACGTGCTCCTGCCACCCCAGGGAAACACCTTCTCAGGTGCACAGGCTGGCCAGTCCCGCTGCTGCCCCCGGGTCCCTCTCTCTAAGGAACAGATCATGTCCKTTGCCGTCGGCAAAGCAGGTGCAGCTCCTATGACTGCTGAGGGCTGCGAGGGCACGGGGAGCACACCATACCGAACAACCCAAGAWGGTTCAAATCTGGACCCCAGAAATAAGTAAAAACACCGGGGATAGTTGATCTCTYAGCTGTTAGCTGAGTCTTTCTGCAGGCGCTACCAAACAAACTAATCAGTCCACAAAAAAGGTGCCCCTTCTCCCTCCTTTGTCTTTTCAATAGTACAAAACGAGCTTCCTAGGAAAATAARAAGGAAAAAAAGAGGATACATTAAAAAGGAACCAGCTTCCAGAAACACTTGGTGTTTTCCAGACTTTATTGGATTTTACATGGCAATACACAGTAGTTATGTTGCCCTCTTCAAACACGCACAAATTAAAGTACTCCAACGGTATCAGTTGTGCACACGCGCACATAAACTTCCTGACTTCATCACTTGCTTTCGTATTCCACCCCCATAAAACAACCGAGGTTCAGATGACAGGCAGCTTCAAGGGGACAACCCGGTTTCCAACGCAGGAAAAGGGTTGTTTGGAGAGAACGCTACTTACACTGGACTTAAAATATAACCATCATCTGCTGTTGCTGATACRCTTGCTAACAGCACTGGACTGAAGAGAAAACAGACAGTATTTGTTTGTGCCTATTTCAGCACATAATAATGTGTCACTAGTCCCCCTTTTTTTTCCCCCCTGTGAATATCCAGTTGTTACGTTCACTAGYCAGCGTCTAGTGAGAGTGAATCTGGAGGAATACTTCTGCTCAGAAGCCTGCACCACGTCTTCCCAGTGCTTCTGCAGCACTTGGGAGAGCACGGTCTTAAGTCCAACTTACATGTAAAGTAATAACCATATTGCAAAGTACTCACAGAAAGCGAGCCCTGAATTCACATCCCAAGCATTTGCACCCTAGAGCTGATGGCAGGCGTTACACAATGTGGTATTTCTGCCCAAATAAAACTGCTCCAACACCCCCAAGACTGCCGAGGAAGAAACAACAGACGGCAAATTATTTGCGGACATTACTTCGTCAGGAATTTTGAATAAAGCACCAGTTGTGATTTGTTTGTAGACAAATGGTAAGCAGCACAAACTACTTTATGTATACATTATCGATTGTTTACCTGGCTCCAGGTAYTAAAGAGAAAATGGCAGCACTTGGTATTATGTATAGCACAACTGGTCCACATAAAATTTTTCATCTCGGTACATAAATAATAGCCTACACTGCACATCCTTCAAAGAGCCAGGCTGGTAGTAACTTATCAGGTTACAATAATACAATGCTAGACTGTATCTCCATCTACCCCAACATCTGATGGGAGCTCCTCGGAAGCCCCTGAAAGAACCTTTCTTCCTTTCCTAGCTTTGTTAATAGTGTTTCAGAAATACCCAAAAAGTCAGCACAAATCTAAGAGCCCTTGCACCACACCAGCAATGGGTTGGAAACGGTCTCACTTCCAGCAGGGAGAGCGATGAAACGAGTGACACATGCCTGAGAAAGCAACACACCACGGCAAGGAACAATTCCAGTTGTACTTTTTTTTACCTTTACAAAGCAAAGAAGCTTCATGCCATCGTGCTAAAACACATGCAACGTTCAACACCATACGAATGACCACTGTGATATACAGAGTTACTTTTTTTTTGTTTGCTTTTCGCTAGGACACCTCGCAACACCGAAAGGCTGCCAAAAGATTTCCACTGGCTAGTTAGGATTTTTAAAATCTGATGATCTTCAAAAGCAGAGGAGCTGTGCTTTAAGAAGGTAAAATGATGAGCAACATGTTTGATATTTGAATTTGTGAGGAAAAGTCCCACCTTAGGTTTAATATTATGAAATAATATATTTCCTATATATTTCTCTATATAACTTTATTTTCTTTTGCAACTATACCATCTTTACGTTAGTCACAGCACAGAAATATCCCTTCCATACGCAGGGAGTACTYTCAACTTTAGGGAATTTTTTGAAGTCACAGAAGTGTTAATAACCTTGTTTGAATGCTATAAATACTGCTGCTGGGAACAAGAAAGAAGACGTTTTAAAATGCGCAGTTTCCGTAAGAGTCACTGCTAGAAGAAACGTGCTTTATGATTGTTTTATCCCAAATGGAAGATCATTAAACTGTGCACTTAGTAAAAAGCAACAAAAGCAAACAGTTCCAAAGGTCAGCCTGCCTTTTCCAGTAACCAGCTGGTATGCAAACTGGCATAATCTTTTTACAACCCTCTCCCCTTCCCCCACACCTCGAACTTTCCATCACTCTATCTCACAAAATTTAAATTTTTGCTTTTATATGTACTTCATATGCTTCTTTTTTCTTTTTTTTTTTTTTTATAAAACAGTATAAAAATAAGAGCAACAGTCAAGAGCTACCGGGGAGTTTATGCAAGGCATGGATGACTAAAATCCTACATTGGATACCGCAGGAAGGGCAGAACTGGTATTTGTGCTGAACAAATGCACTTGAAAAAGAGCAGTAACATCTTTTTTCAGCTGAGAGCCTAGAGAAAGCTGATGCACAATATCTACAGACACAATACTTCTACCTAACATCTTTTGTTATTTTGAAACGGTATAAAGGATTATCTGAGGCCGTGAATAAGCAAAAGGAGCACTATGATACCACGTAAATTTAAATGCAACACTCTGAAACGTATCACCAGTTTGTACATTAAATATAGTAAAAACAATTACCATTCACCAGTGTCTAGGTGTTTCTTATGGCAACTTTAGAGTAGGCACCTTTTTTTTTTTCTCCTTTTTTTTTTTAAATTCTCCACCCCCCAATATTACTTCTAACAAACAGAAGCAAGAGCAATGTAATGTACATGATCTGCTGCCCGTCACRTATAACGATGACGTTTCTTGCACATAGGAAAGTGAGCCTTTGTAAGTGCCTGGTGGTTACTGTCAGACGTTGGAGTCCTCATCTGTTATACTGGTGCTGGGAGAGCGAGTCGCAAAGTCTTTAAACATTTCATCTTCTTTCAACATGTGCTAGAAAGGAAAGGAGGGAAGAGTCAAGGTTCAGGCCCTCACAACTAAAATCAAGYACCTGGGAACGGTCCAGTCCTGTGCCCGGCAGCGAACGGCGCCGTCAGCCCTGCCAGCCATCGCTCCGTTCTGCTGAGGACGCTTCTCACCCGCGCCGCTTCCTGACCAGCTCGCGGCTCGGTCCCCTTTCTGCTGGCCCAAACGGCTGGGGGAGCGCAGGCTGGGACTGGGCTTCCACCAAGGAAACACGCCACGACTCTCAGTTGGCAACCCACCGCCCAGGGGCAAGCTGCTGGCTTGGAGCTGGGTGCCCCGGCCTCTGCCCTCCCCGGAGGGTGGAGAGTCAGCAAAACCTCCCGGCCAGGTATCTTCCTCAACCGYTAATTTTTCTTTTCCCCTCTGTCCCTGCACAAATACCAAAGGACCTCATCTGACCCCCAGTTCTGATGAGGCTTCACTATACCCATAGTTTGCGCGGTATTTGACACACTTTAGCCCTCAGAGACCAGTGGCGCCTCACTCTGTCCAAAGACTAGGTCCCGCTATGCACTGGCATCAATCAAAGCAATTGCCCCCAAAGCTACAAAACTCAGCTGCTTAACAGAGCCAGCAATAATGAAGAAAAGTTGTACTTGGTGTATATTTATGTGTGTATATGTATGTGTATATATACGTATATTAATACTATTTAATATTAATATTTATATTAATAGCACCACTATCTAATACTAGCGACTGCCAAGGGGTTTATATCCGTCTTACAGAAACAGMGATCTTATTCCACAGACCCCACTTTTAAGCCTTACTGTCAAGTTGTTGATGCCTTCAGAAAACGCTCCTATTTGCCTCACTGTCCCTTCTGAATCTTCCATCTACAAAAAACAGATAATGAATAATGAATGAATAATAAATTCATTGTATGCCAAGACAGAGTGGCAATTAAGTGCAGCAAATAATGTAASTGCTTGATTACGCTCCCTACAGTCAGAGCAAGGGAGTAGCGTGCCCTTCTCTCTTCCCAGGAGAGAAGAGGACAGTTATGCCAGAGTAGGTCCTAAAAGTGCTGCATTCACAGCTTGAACCTTCTTGGGCTGAGAGACACATTTGTGGGTGGTGCTGTGTGATGGCAAGAAGTCAGGACCTTCACAGGCCAAAGCAAAAGGAAAGTTTCCCTGTGAAAAGAAAGGTTTTTCCGCCGAACCTGACAGCACAGTCAAGGACTCCAAACTGCTAGAACTGGCTTACCTGCTCCAGCCTGTCCAAATCGTCATCGTCATATACTCGGATATCCAGGCCAGGCTTAAAACCCTTCTTCGACCCACTTCCAGATGCCCGCCCCAGCTCCATAGGACACACATACTCTTCCACATCATCTTGCTTCTTCTTCCTCAGGCTCCCAAAATTGCTGAAGGCAAGTTTCTTTGGCTTACAAGTGGAGAGAAAATTGACAAGAAGTTAGAAAGTCAGCAAAGAATTAACAGATCTCTTACTCTTGCACTGGTGTTTCAATGATGAAGGGTCAAAATCCTACTGCTCTCCTGAACGAAGATCCTCTGAATAGCTGTATTTTACGATAGTAGCATCCGAAAGAACAAGATGTGTCCCCTCACTCTACCACTGTTAATACAACACCATTTAAAGGATCCCAAATGAGATCAGAATCCCACTGCATTAAACCATGAGCATATAAACAGTCAGAGACAGTCTCCTTCCCCAACATAGTACAGACAGAAGGACAACACACAAGGGCGCTACCTCTCGTCTGTGCATATGAGAGGCTGAGATGTGGTGCGTTCATGGTAGACACACTTGTCAAACCCAGATCTGCTGAGTCCTGCTCTCATGCTTCTTTCATTAGCAGCCAGCCCCTTTTCTCAGCCCTGACTACCAGACCTTTCTCAGCCCTCCAATCACGGATAAAACCAGCACACTGGAGGTCTAAATGTCTGCACCGACCCAGAACAAGCRACCTACCTTTACTTTGGCAGTTGCTGTTAAGAGGACGTAGTCTGGGGACTCCATGGCTTCGCGTTTCTGATGCTGGGCCTGTTGCCCAATGAGGAGGTTGAAATGAGTKGCCAAGTGCCGTCTCAGTAGAGTCTTGTTTGGTGGGATGTTCAGCAACTGTGCCATGGTTTCTACGTTGAAACGAGGCTCCAAAACCTATTAATCAAATCACAGAGAATCCAGCTGAAGCCAGTACTGTCTGAGAAGGTCTCAAGGACATCAACACRCACGCCTATCTCGGTCACTTCCTAAGGTTGCTTTGGGGTTTTTGTTTGTATTTTAGAGGAAACACACAACAAAGAGAGAGAAAACAGAGTTAACTAGTTAAAGGATTCATAAAATGCTACCTCCAGGCTTTCCTTCTTGAGTTATAAATAGAAACAAATTGACAGGTAAGAAGAAAGGAATAGATAAATCCACCCTTAACTCATGTAATGTGTGAAGCTGCCAAAAAATGTTTACCCACCATCCTCTTTAATTCTGGAAAACGTAGCCAAAGGAATGATGTAAAATAAACAGACATAAAACATTTGGAGCAGGGATATACCTCTTAATCACCACCACAAACTTCTGCAAGTGTAAGTCTCTTGCCTGGAGTATCTGATGCTAGAGCAATTAAAAGCAATCCTGGTTTGACTCTGAAATCACAAATTTTACAAAAGTAGCAAGCCTTCCTCACAAAATAAAAACATATCCAGGTCTAGGAAGGAAGACAGTGGCGGTTTAACACCATGATAGCAGTGTACAGCATCGTAGGACAGGAGGTGGAGAATGCCATACCTAAATTAAATTGTGAGGGGAACACAGATAATCAAACCCATTGCTGCCCACACTAATTCTGCCCAAGACATACATGTCCTTTAAACTACAGGGTAATAAATTTTGATAGCAACTTCTTATTAAGCAGAGTAAGAAGATAAGGTGTGTGTAGCAAAGACAATGTCAGAACTTTGCTCTAGCGATTCTCACCCATGTTTTTTTTAAATAAAATGGAATAAGCCAGCCTAAAACCTTACCATCAGTCCCCCATGCACGCCACTCCCCCGCAGATTGGGAGCGTACTCTGCCAGATCAACGGAGCGTAACCACTCCATCACACGGTGATTGGTCCACTGGGTGACCTCAGAAGGCGTGACGTTATTCTGTGAACAGGAGGAAGGGGCAGTTAAGGAGACTTCCCARCTCAGCTGTCCCAGCCCCAATCTTTACTGAAACAAACCTCTCCTGTCCTTAATGAATGCAAGCTCACTTCGCACTTGAGAAAAAAACCCCTCTTCTTAGATTGCTATCTTGCATCAACACCAGCGTGTAGATGGGTCTGGACAGTGGGCAGGTCTGTATTATGCTTCATGCCAATTGATTATCCTGCCGTGCACTGGGACTACTTGCGATTTCTACGAGTAGAACTGAAAATTTAACTAGCTCCATGAGYCGCTGTGCTTTTCTTGCAGATGCACACCGTGAATCTAAATCCAAGAGTCTGGGTTGCTTCATCATGCATTGCCCTATCCAGCATATGCCGCATCCAAAACAAACTGATGCAGTCTCTCATCTGGTAACAAGGCCAAACTCCCTTCAGACAGAAAATTTTCACAAAGCCATCAATTTTCCAGAGTTACACAAGACTCATGGCAACAGTGCACTGAGTTCAAAATGATTTACCTTCCAGCACATCAGAGACTAAGCCCAAACAGCCAGCTGCTGGCTAGGAAGAGGAGCGGGAGATTTGGCAAGGGGACGTGAGTCTGGGGGCCATGACAGGTGGAGGAGAGAAAGTGGTGTTCCAGGTAGTGATGGCAGAGCATGAGACTTGGAAGAACAACATGAGAACAAGGAAACAAAAAAYGAAACAGAATGGAGTAGGAAGGAGGAGAAAGGAGGAGAGGGCAGAGCAAGGCATAATCAGAAACATCAGGGAAAAACCCTAGAGAATTCCTCTTCACAGTTTCATCTTAAAGCAGTACCTCATCAGACGGCCTCCTGCGCAGACAGTTGGGCTCAAAGTTATTTATTCTCAAAACCTGAATGGCTCTTTTGATGCTGAGGTGGTGGAGGACGCTGACAACTTTCAAGGACAGCAAGTCATCCTGTCAAAGAGGAAGGGGGAGTTAATAAACGTGCTTATTGGTGGAACCAGCACCCGACTGGAGGACACTGCTTTGGACCCTGGCTTAAAATGGCRTATCTGACACATTCTGGGGTAAGATTTTAACACGTGAGACACRTAATTAACGTCAAACCATCTGTCCCAAAGTAAAAGCTTCCCGTGTTGCTCTGTACTAGCTCCTGGACAATGTTCTTCACRTAGGGTACAGAGCTTAGTAGAAGAAACCTGGGGTAACGAGGAGGAGAGAGGGTGAGATGACACATCCTCAGCGATCTGATTAGAGCCAGGACAGCTTTCCAAACACAGTGCATCAGACTCACCTGGCATTTGCATTTAATCCTGCCAAAAGTTTTAATACGACAAACATCCAGCTAAAAGYTTACTGAAAACAATAAATTACCCTGAAAATTGAGGCGTTCTGTATGGTCAGAATGAAAAAAAAAAAAGAAGAAGAAAAATACGTGTTACAAATACTGGACTCTATTTTGTCAGAATATTTTAAGACTAAATTCTTTGCTTTCCCAAATRAACTGTAAGATTAGAGTTTCTGTTTTGTGGTTTGCTAACTCAGGGTAAYTTCATGTGATTTTAAAAAGTATTTCTTTCATACTTTGCGTATAGCCGTATTTAGTTGATCATTTACACTAAAGCTGCTGTTGTAATTTGATGGTTAAACTCTGCCTAAAAATATCCCTAGTGATTTACAATTAAAGGAAAGTAACAAAAAGACTATCTATTTAATAGGCAAAGCTCCTACTACACATCCCTCCTCTGTCCACCTATTACTTTTCTTTCTCTTTTAATAGAAAAAAGACTGACTGTTGAGTAACACAAGTTCCCTTACAATACAATACAGCCTATGCTGTTCCTTATCCGCATTCAACCCTATCCAGGTAATACAACGGTAAAGTCTCCCAACACAAGATCAAGYTCAACGGAGCCTACTGGCATCAGAATCCAAGACTTAAGAAGCAGGAGAAAGAAACTGCCTCCTACTTTTATATTCATGTCCAAACACAAAAAACCTAAAGGAAACAAACATCAAACCGCCCTACATAAGCAGTGAGTATTTAACATTTGACCAAAATGGACTCAAAGCAAAGTCATGCCAGGTAGCTGAGGCAGGTCAGTCCTGGGCAGCGGCTTCAGTTCCTCAGCAGCGCTGTGCTTGTCTTATAGGARGAGAGTTAGATGGTTCAACCCTAGGCCTCCTCCTGATGCTACTGTAAAGCCTATACAAAATACATGCAAATGTGGCATAAAAAGGTAACTTTTACTCTGCCCATGGCATGGCTCAAGAGAGAAGAGGAGTGTGATTGATTTCTTTTTTGTTATACAGAAGGAATTAATATTGGCAATGCTCAGTTYGCATTTGTGTCTCCAGAGAAGAACAAAGATCTTATCTCATCYTACCTGAGACCTTACACAAAGGAAACCTGCTGGGTTGGCTTCACCTGACCAGCAGTAAAGTGGGGAGCTGACGCTGGTGCTAAGCATTTTGAAATACATTATGCAAAAGCTATTAAATGTAGCCTGTTTTCAAACARGTTGGCTCTTAAAACTGCAATTTTCTTCAAAGGAAATTGCTTGGATTTTCTTCACCTAAACATCCACATGAATAGGTAAGTAGACTGAATGTTTGCTCACTGAAGAAAAAAATTCCACCTACTTCTGTTACTTAATAACAACCTGAAGAGCAAAGGCCCAGCTGCATGAACTGCGACCACAGAATTTGCACACTTTTGTGTACTTACAAACACTGCCTGAGCACATCAGCGTCATGCRCAACTGTTAAGCACAAGATTGCCCATTTCTCATGCATGAGTCCGGACTCTTGCTTACTATGTTTGCTCTTCGACCTTAAGATAGTATCTTTAAAGCTGGAAAAAATACAGAAAATACTTGCAGATGAGTTTTGGTATCAGGCCTTCTGTTTTCTATAGGTTACAGCTATTAACATTAGCCTAACACCCACTACACTTTCAAGGGGCCCTTTAAACACTGCAGTGAAGCACACAGACAAATATGGCATTCTGACACTCTGACCTCCCTCAGCCTTCTCCCTTCAATCAWCCAGAAAATGTGAAGACCCGATTTATGAACCATTCAACATCTTTGAAATTATTGTCAGAAAATCTCATGAGACACACGAGATGTTTAGCTGTTGAAGTCTGTGCTTTCGGTACACTATGTGCACATAGGTGCAGCCTCTGTGACGCTGCAAAAGCAAGTATGGGTAAGCTCCAACTTTAGCTTCCTTTCAGTAGATCCAGTCATCTGGGGCAAAACTCACGTGCACAGACGGCGACCACATGGTACTTCTACATTCCTTTTTAAAACTTTCAACGCAGGGCCAGAGTAATGCACAGACCGTCTGCCGACCTCCACAGGGGCACCAGCTTTCTGCTCTAGGAAGCTACAAGCCAGATCGCTGTGATCCGGCTCTTTGCCTCCTTGTGGACACTGGATCCCATAAGAAGCCCGTAAGGGACCTGAGAACGGCTGTCTGTGATGTGAGAGCTGYCCAAGCAGCCATAGATCCCCGCCTGCACCCCACAAGCGGGCTGCCTGTGGAGCCAGCCGGGATTTGGCCAGTGGCTGCTTGCACGAGAGGGGCGAGGGGAAGAAGGTTGGCGATGGTGGCTGATGGCAGTGGTTCCTCTCCAGCCACAGCCGGCTGTCTCTCAGGGCCAGCTGCTGCCTGGACACCCCCCYTYCCCYTWWWAMMRGGGCAGGAGGGTGTGTTTGGGGCCRGGGCTGCCGCTGGGGGAGGGCMTGGGGAAGGCTGAGGGGAGGTGAATGCGGGAAGGGGAGAAGGCTGCTTGCAGAGATGCATGGTAGGGCACAGATCCTGGTGCTGAGGGGTGCAAAAAAGGTTGCTGCCACTGGCAAATTGTCCCAAAGGGAGCAGGAAGAAGATGGAGGCTGGGATGGAGAGGGAGGAGGATGTTWAGTGAATACAGTATCTATGCAGTCGCAACAATAGGCAGGTCTATCTAGTCTCACCTGGTCTTTAGTGAGCTATCTGGAGGTAYGCCAGCGTGCATTAAAGTGGGGGGAAACTAAGAACACAAACAYGACGTCAGGAAAAGAAATGCCATTTACTCACCACGCTCATGTAATGGAGCATTCGGCCGTCCACCTTTCCTTCATCAAACTGGGTCTTATACTGAGGGAGGCCAATGTCATCCAGCCACCCTAAGGCAGAGACAGACACTCGTGTTAGTGTGGTAGCCAAGTTACCTCGCACCAGTTAGTGTTATTCTCACTCTTTGAGCCCCAAATTAGCCATGATTAGGAACCCCTATCAAAAGTTGCCGCTTCGGCATGTAATAAAACCTTACTGGTAACCCAGTGGTAATCCAGTTTTCCATGATTGTTTTCCTCTTCAGACCCGAGTGCCTGCAGAGCAAGCTGAAGCTTCTTCCGATGCAATGGGTGCTTTATCCCAAGCTCCTGTGAAAGGAAGGAAAGCAGCAAACCTAGAGACAATACTGTATTTTATTTCTCCCTCTGCTGAATTACAAATGGTTTCAGAGGGTCACACTGTACACAGCGCTTGCTGGTGACTTGGCAGGTGTATTTTCTATTTGCTGAATATCAGCATCATTCTAGCACATGTTCAGCACTAGGGAAAGGCCCACTCACTGTGGTGGATTAATTTCAAAACGTGGTGGATTCCAAACTGTATGAAAATATCAGCCACAATATTCTCATACCAGGTCAAAAAAACCCCACAATATAAAACATGTTAGCATTCAGAAAAATACTTGATGGGATTAATTCCTTCCCTCCCACTTAGWCAGGTAAGGTTAAAAGAATTATTTAGTTAAGACCACACGAAGGTCCCAGGAATTACTGAAATTTATTAATACTTCCAAATGCATAACACCTTCCCCAGTTTAGTTGCAAGTTCAGCYATTCCCAGATCTCTTCAACCCCATATACACTTTCACCAGTGCTTGCTAGTTACTATGATCTCTGATAACATTATTACAAGCCACTATGTCCATATCATGCCTTTCTTATTCCAGTTGTAGTATAACTACAACTTTGAATTAGCTCACTCCCTCACTGAGAAAACAGAGTTACTATTTGGTGAGGATAGTGATTTTTAAAAGCTGAAAATTGAAATGCTAGCAAATACTGTGGATTCAAAGTACATATTGAATCAACTTTTTTAATGTTTCTAGTCTTAGAAAACAAGACGTAAACAATTCTATAATGACTGAAGACAAAGAAACTGATCACCCTTGTGTGTAACAAATCCTCATTCCTCTTTGTGTAAAATGTGCAGAAAATATAGTCAGCCCAAAACAGCAGCTTTTTACACCTTTCTCACACAGGCATAAAATAACTGTACCATACACAAGTGCTAATGAATCTACAAACCCRTATGATAATGAGGCACTCTTGTGCCATTATTATTGCATATTTTTAAAGTGTCATAGCTGATTGGTATGTCCATGCTTAATGAAGTTAAATCAGATATTTGTAATTATTAGTTTTATTACAGAGCACTACATTTCCATGAAACTTCAACTAAAAAGAAACAAATTAGGCATCGCTGCAGATGACAAAATTTTAAAAATTCATCTTTTTAATTTTTTTTTTTTACTGGATGCACCTTACAGACACGATTTACATGCACAGAAATAGCAATTTTTTGTACGCTTAATTGAAAGCAGTGTTTCCAGTACTTCTCACCTTTTCCAGATCCTGCTGAGAAGCCTGCAGAAGCGTTTGCCCAGACAGAATCCAGTGTTTGCCATTACTAATGTAAGAGCCTAGGCCTTGGTCCTGGAGCCAGTTGCAAACCTGTTCCTTCGTCCACTTTGCGAATGGCGTGTCCAGCTCACTACAGAAAATTTTACCAAAAAAAGACTGATAAAACCCACGTCTCAAATCTCCTATTCTCATACAGAACAGTAAGACCAAAACCTAAGCCTAATTAATGAGTATTTTGTGGGAATTGGGACAATCTCCGTGGGAGAACATGCATCACGGTCGGCTGTTAGGTGAGCCTCCTGAGGCAGAGGGTGTCCCTACTTCTGAACTGGCAGCACCACGAAGCGCTCATCGCTGCTTATCTCCTGCCACTATCACAATAAACGCAGTCTAATTAATACCGCTGAAACAACCACCTCTGCTGGTAGGGTGGCTAAAACTCTGAAGTAAGACCATAAGGCAGGGCCCCACCACCCACCCAACCTCAACCCCGCAAAGACCGTCTCTCGAAGGAGGAAACGGCCTGGATCCGCCTGCTTCCATTTGCCAGGAGAGGGGACATTTCATTTTGGCACTGCGCTTTTCCTTTGGACCCCGTGCTCGACTGGAGCCGCTGGGAAGGCAAGCACCAGCACCCTTCGCACCACTCGTCTTACTTGTGAGACTGCCCCAGGTCTCGAGACCAGCCCAGCCGTGGCCCCGCTGTTGCTCTTGTCCCTCCTCTTTTGAACTCCGTCTCGGACATGTCATCAGGGTTGAAGGTAGTAGACTGACTTCTTTTAAGTCTAGTTTCAAGGAAGAAAGCATATTCACATTTGGCTAAGGAAAAGGCACGCTTCTACTACTGCAACCAGTATCGGTAAGATCTCCTGCGGGGTTTGTAGCTCTTCCCCCACGCCGCAATGACCTGCTGTTAGCTCCCTCAAATGCCACACTGGCTCCTGCTCTTGTGACAGTAAAACATGGAGCCACAGGTTGGAGGGGGAAAAAGGGAAGATGTGTTCCCAGCAAACCCCTGTGCAAGCCCCAGCTCTGAAGAAGAGTCATTTCTCATCTTTTACTTACTTTCCAAATAACTTCTTGATCCCTCTGGCCTTTTTCTTGGAATCTGGAGAAGGTGGAGTCATCTGTAGACCATCCATTTCTTTTGGGCGAGGGGGCAAGCCAGCCAGATCCAAGTGATCTGCAGATCCCTTCTCTGTTTCAGCTATTAGAAAACAAAACCTCCATCAAGACTCACTTGTGCAGGACTGTACAGACACACTCCTGAACTCAGGAACGACTCTCGCTAAAATTATTGAGAGCCATCATGTTAAGAAAATGGGGCAAAGAGGGATGGGAAAATCTGGGAGAAACAACACATGTTCCTCCCTCATGGGCCTGACTGGGAACACYCCAAGGCAATGCTCTGCACTCGTTAAGTGCCTTGCATCCAAGGTGGGCAAAAAACACCTTGTGAATCAATCAGTGAATTAAATCCCAAGTTTACTCGTCCTTGGGGAGTGCTCCTACAGTCCTTTCACAGACAGAGCCGAGGCACGTGGATGTCCAGGAACAATTCAGTGCCATGGCAGGGCACCAAACCAGGAGTCCCCAAAGCACAGAAAAATGAGTCATTTCCCTGCAGGCACCTTTCCTAATAACTTGCAGTATCCCATAAGTTCCCCATCCAGGAAATTCCAGCAACAAACAACTCCTCCTGCCCCAGGAGCAGGAGGGCCCTTTTCCCCTCACTTCTGCAAATTGTGGAATATTTTGTTCCTCTGCAGAGAAACACCAGGAGTTTAGGCTCTGTCCGAACTAGATCTTCTCTTTCGAGGGATGCATAGGACATCTCTGAGAGACCCCTACACATCACCACCCACTCTAAAAGCATTAAATCTATGATCTTTAGCTGTTCTTTTCTATGACAACAAATCTGAGGGCTCCTGTCCCCAAAAAGAAAGTTGTCAAAGGTTGTTTAGTAAAAGCTAAACTAACAAAGAAGAAAACTATTTTAAGATCATTTAAAAAGAAAACTAAAAGAATTGCAATATCTACTAGGCTACGTAAGCAGAGATGTGCCAGCAAGTGCCAGATAGCTGAATAAAATCACCATGTGGAGTTTATGCCACTTACTTGCTGAGGAACAGTGACAGCACGAGCCTGTTCAGATGAAGCAGCCGTGGCAAGGCAGCCTGCAGCAGGCTGACAGTCAGGCCTGTAACCACTTTTACCATCTTTTAACATGGCTGTGTAATTAGGTGACCATCCTTTGTTTATGAAATAGACTCTCAAGACTTCCAGGAGAAAACCAAACAAGTTACGTGAATCAAGGTAGAGCACATATCGCTGGGACGTGTGGTCTCAGGCCACAGAGTTAACGCTGAGGTGGCCACAACGCGCCACGAACAGCAACAAACTGCAGGCTGCGCCAGCGTTATCTTTCTGCTGGGCAAAGTTTAGAGGATTCAGCCAGAATACATTTGAACACGTCCCATTTTCCACCGATGCTTTAGATGTTAAACCTTGCAGTGAAGCAACAAGGTCACATAAAAGATTATTTCCGGGCACTTTGATTTGACCGCTGTCGAATACGGGGATGCTGCYGGTGGGACAGCACTAACGTCGAACCAGGCTTTTGCATTTGTGGTTTTTGCTTTACTTGTATAAAAAAAAAGTGCTAGCTTAGAAAAAACACACTTAAACAGCATTCTAGAGAGAGAATATCAGGACAAGATTGGGTGCATTAGTAGCAGAGATTTGCGGGTATTGCAATGTTTGCTCCTTGTGCCTTGCTCCCCTTCATGCACTGACACAACCCCATAGAACAGATGACATTTAAGGGGCCACACGGGATACCAAGAGGGCCCAGAGCACTTGGTCTCTTCGTCAGCGAGGGGCACACCAGATGGCCGTACGACCACCCCGACTGACACAGCTCTGCTTGCTAAGGCAGGACCTTGCAGGTCTTACCTGTCCTTGCCAGAACCACCCAGGGAACGCTCACATCACAAGACTGGTTTGTACTACATGAACGGCTCCATCCCCATCTGCCCCAATTATTTCTCATTCGCTTATTATAAAATAAATTTAACTACATCTTAGAAGAGGAATTACGTACCCTTCCCCCCAGAACTCCCCTAAGTGAACGCCTGGGAAATAYACCTCATTCCCTGCTTCGCCACCCTTTAAGTTCTTCCAAGGGCTCCAGGACAGACGACAGCACAAAGGTGCCTCCGGTATTTAAACATCTCTGATACTCACCTGCTACCTCAGTCTGTGGGTAACTTYGTGCTCAAAGTTACAGCAAAGGTCTCTGCAAATTAACCCGCAATCTCTCTGATTAGTAGCAGTTACTGAGAAATGGCGCAGCTGACTTTTAGCAGAGGGCAGATGTTACATGAAAACTCCTTTTAGTGATGGACAAAAGTTTCGATGCAGAGCTCTGGTGTCTATAGTTCTTGTTTGAAAAGTGTGTGGCCATAACCAGCTGTTAGCAGCAGTCATAACACAGCGCTGGTACAGGCAGACATGCAGGATTACTATACCTAAAGTAGGTGCACTTGCACTTCGACTGCGATCTTCAGATATCCAAACAACGCACATAACCACACGCAGCACAAGGGGAGAGAACACGCAGAGGGACAAGGTAAAACACAGTTCAAAACTTACGTCAGCAAAATACAAGACAAAAGGAGGGAGGTACATGAGACACATGCGCCACACGCAATGCTGAATTCACACAGAGATTAGGATTACCAATTCACTGTTAATCCCCCCCTCACAAAAAAGAAATGTGGTAGAGCTGTATGGTGGAGAGGGTAAAACAGCACCGCAGTCACTTTGGTGCAGGGAGGTCACTTGCTCAGTGACACATTGGGCAGGTGACTCAGGCAGGTTCCCGTGAAGTGGCAAGTATCTGGACACCAGCTTTACAGATAGAAGCACTGAAATCTGGATAACATAAGTAACTTACTGAAATTCACAGGACCCTGATCTAGACGGCCCATCTTCCAATCCTTTACAACAGCCACAAGAACTCCACTTTGTTAGACAAATTAATTTCAGGATGAAACAAGTGATTACACAAAAGCACACATGAAATAAACCAAAGCAAAGAGTCTAACCCTCAGAATAGACTGTACATYTATTCCAAGTAAGCTAGCAAGTTCCCGTGCTATATGTCACAGGCAAATATRGGCACTGTATAATCAATGTGTAGGTATGTTATTTCTTTTAAACAAAAGTCTAAAATTGTCTTTAAGTAAGAACAGGAGACTCTTCTGCTCAACAAAGCACAAGCTATCCCCCTTCAGGCTTCTGAAAGACAGAGCTAAATTCCTGAATCTCACGCAAGAGAAAGCCAAAAACTCCAGATGAATGGCAGTAGATCTGATGCACAGACTCACTTGATGTTTGAACTGGAACAGTGGAAAGACTACTATAGCAGAGCAGTGAATGCAAGTAGGATTTCAGTTGGTGGTAACAGCAACTTCTGCATTAAGCAGAACATGTAGTTTATCTCTTTGTCATGTGCACATGTCATCACATGACAATACCAAAACAAGCCCCCCTCCATTACAGGTCCAAAACCCAATATGAGCTTGAATAACTTGTCAACCCTGTTCCTGTTTTCACCATCTCTTTTGCAAGGCTGCTTAACTACACATGAAATAAAGAGGAAGACGAGTGCTGCTGCCTCATTTCTGTACACCTGGAAATCTTACCAAAGATAAACTGAGGATGGAGCCAGGGGAAAAAAAAAGCCCACAAATCCCATATGTGAACTACTGCCAAACAGCTAGCATTTCAAAACAGCAGCAATCCACTACAATGTCCCAGGAGAGATACCACAGCAGAGGGTGAAACAGATCAAATACTTCATTACATCAGTGAGTTGTTTTTCCTGGGATTTTTTGTTGCTGTCTGATATTTTCCAAACACTCTACTGAGAAAAATGCCACCAAATCACAGTGAGACTAAGGCTGGCCTTCCTGCTTCTTAAGACAGTTACAGCTGTTGTTAAGACCCTTCAAAATACACAGAATCTGCATGCAGGTGCATGATACCTACCCAGATTGGGGGCACTTGCAGTCCTCTTGTTATTTTTTATCTTGAAAAAGCCTCGTCCAAACGAAGATCTGGCTTTACGGGTACCAAAACTATCATCATCGCCTGTGCCACCATGAGAAGGAGACTTTGGAGGGAGGGTTGCAAAATTATTACCTTCCACAGGAGGTTTAACCTGCTCAAGTTAGGGAAATAAAGATTCAGTATCAGGGAATTGCAAAAGGCCTTTTGAGAGAGACTGCAAAGTGACTGTGACAGATAATCTTCAGAGTCCCTCTAATTTGTTACTACAAGAAAACAGAATGTAAAAGCCATAAAGAAAAACATAAACAAGATCTTCATTTGAATATGTTCAGGACCCAGGATTACTATCACTACCTTCTAAGAGTAACACATCTTAACTTTAAGATGTTCCTCAGTTTCTGCAAGGCTGGCTTACAGGCATGGAAAAGGTAAAAATACAGTCCTGGAAGGCTTTGAACTTTTCCAAATTTGCAGGGTTTCTGTCTCCCCTACTGGTAGCTGTAGGGGCAGTGGGAAGCAAAGGGAGAGACGAGACCCCCACAGTATATCGGCTCTCTGCCAAGTGTCAGACAGCTCTTTTTATTTATCACTGCTCTGCTTTCAGAATTAATGGATTAATTGACTATGTCCACTGTCAAAGCGGAGAGGAAATTAAGTATCAAGCAAGGAGTATAAATGCCAGGACAGACACCAGACACACCAGTTAACCAATTTAAAGCAGTATTTTTAACCTTGCCAGTTGTTTCACTGTCTCTTTAAAAGAAGGAGGAAGCAAACCCATTCACAATCCAAATATGATCCTTTGGCTTTTGCGGAATCAATACAGCATTCACCCTACAAGTGGTATCTGAGGTATGTCATCTCTGCTCAGGTCTTCCTATAGGTAATAATTGTTGCATGCAAACTATGGCCATATGGTACCGCAGGGTAACTGTTCTGCAGTGACAGTCTTTTTAAGAACACAGCAGCTACTCACAGAAAACAATTTGGAAAGCCAAAGGTTTTTAAAGAGACACTAATCAAAGGTAATTACAGAGTCAGTAAAATACTTAATGGTTAGCTTTGCTAATTATCTAGTGGTAGCCTATGTGGGTGAAACATTAGCTTCGATGGCAACCTTATGCTCAACCAGACTGAAAGATAATCCGTGTGTGAGAAGACAAGAACGTGCAAGACACTATAAGCCTGACACTGAAGTGATGGTGACAACCATCATATACTCCTCGCTATCTTGTCTGCAGGTCTGCTATTTCCCCCTCTGGAACTGCGTGCTGCAATTTCACACAACTGAGCCTTTCAACACCTGCTCACTGTCTGTGTTTCTCCATGTGCAGGCACGAGCGCACACACACACACACATTACCTCTGTTGGCTTCTGTGCAGAGTCTCTGTCCTGTTTGGGAGAGATTGAGAAAGACATTTAAAAAGTCATGGTTTATAGCCAGTATTCAATTCTTTATAGTTACCCTGAGTTAAATTCTGACTGAAATACCCTTCCCTGCCTATTTTTCCCCCCCAAATAAATCTCTTCAGAGCTGTATTTCACACAGATTAATTCTTGCTTTCTTTGAGGTCAGTGATCTGACATGAAAATACGGCTGCTTCAGTTTACTTTGTCAAGGATTAGCTGTGTACATAATTAGCGACATGCAGTCTGTTAAGGCACTAATGGGCACAGCTGGCCGAGGGGACCCAAAGCACAAATCAGMCAGGGTAGAAGCCAGGTAGGTAAAACATCCACAGCCTACACTCCTTGGCTGTCCAAACAAACAAACAAACAAAAACCCTAACCCRTGAACTCTAGCTCTCATCACCAAGTTCTGGTTACATTTGCAGTCCTGTCAACRTCCCTCGCGAGCTATAAAGCACAGCTCAGCCGCTTGGGTATCAGGCAATGCAGAAGCTTTTAGGAGTTTAGGCGGTCAAAGAAGAGCACAGGAATTGCCCTGATTTGATGACATTGTTAAGAGGCTAGCTGCTTTTGGTCACTTCAAAAGAGACCTAAACCGAAGCTATCACCAGACATACAAAGGCTCAGTATTTTGTTCCCAGCCACCTAAAGCATATAGTCACCCCAGACTGTATTTTATAATGCATTAATTACATGGCCTTCCAAAATTATTCGCCTTAAACACAGGTAGGAAGTGGTAGTGGGACTTACTTTCTTCTTGTCTTAAATCAGAAAAGCGTATCAACTAAAAAAAAAATTATTCCTCATTATCTGAGGAAAAACACAGCAAGGTATGTAATGAGGTAAATGCCTCATGCAAAAAAAAAAAAAGTGCCTGTGTTTTCAAGGACAGATTTTCTCCATTAATAAAATCTGGAAGATGTCACATGTACATGACCATTGCTAACGCATGACATGAGGAGCCCTACTCTGACTCAGAATTTCTCAGAAGGTGGCAACAGAATGTCCACGGGGTCACTGCCACAACAGRGACGTCAGCCCTATTTCTAAGGGGATGGAAGGAAGTAAGAGACCAAACCAACCACTTCAGATGTCTCTTTTCTCAAACTGCTCAGACTGTTGGACTTCTGCAGCGAAGAAGTTCTGAAACGACATAAAAACCAAGCCAAGTTACTGGAATTAAATTTGCTAAGATGAACATACTCTCAGGAATCAGCTTTAAACAAAGCATTATAATACATGATGAGATATACCAAAAMCAAATATATTTTGAATTAAGGCAATCAATGCACTTATAGGAACCCATGCAATTTGATGAGATACTCCAAGAACCTCCACATTGTAATTACTGCTGCTAATGCTTGGGCGACATGATGCCTACCTTTGGATATTTTTGGCTTCTTATTTAACGTTGTATTTTCAGAAGCACAAGCAGAAGTTACACAGGCAAAGGAAGTGATATAAACAAAAGCTATGAAAAACAGCATTTTTAGCAACAGGCTTCTGACTAATTTAATCCTTAAAGAAGCCAAGCATATTAAGTTAAGCATGTGTGTTTTAGTATTTTATCTGCAGTTCCATTTTCCATTTCAGACCAGATATCCCCCAACTTCTGGTGGAATTTACAGTCTAGAACACTTAAGTCTGGTTGAAAAGAAAGTTACCATTAAAGTTTTTCCCACAACCAGGTATAAATTAAGAGTAACTTCACTGAATTTTGCAAAGTTACCKATCTTTATACCAACATAAGGGGAGCAGAATTTGGCCTTGGGAATATTCTCGTGGCACTGACTAAGTCAGTCGAAATAAAAACAGCTGCTGAGCCTCACGCTGCATACCAGACAAACCGTGTTGACTTAGGCTCCTTACTAACAGATCGCTTCGACTCAACTTTGAGTTCATAGTCCCCACTGATTTCCCTAGGGAATATGGTTATGTGGCAGAAATTAAAATTATATTCTCATTGTAGTCAGCTGATCACCTTTCCCCCATTATCAAAAGAAAAAAGCAAATCACGTGCGCATTTACTATGGAAAACTGTAAATTTCAAAGTATATTGAGAGTCTACAACCCAATTAGAGATGCTTCACAATGTAAAAGAAATTAACTGCACATGTGCACAGACAAAGCACTGGAAAATAATGATCATGAAAACATAGGACATGAGCAGAAAACTACCACCACTAAATATYATCTTGGCTAGAATTAGCTGACATATTTACATGTGTATGTAAAATATGGGGGGTGCGTTGAGGGGGGTTTCAAGTGGACAATCACATATAAATACGTTTCCTAAACATTTTTCATTATGATACTTACAATGGACTGTCACACAGCTGAGTTTCTGGGGAGGAACCTGTTGATCTTCCTTCACTGTAAAAACAAAAAAGTTATGAAGAAAGTAAGGCATTTGGAGATCCCATCCAAATACCTTGCTGATACAGAAATCCTATCATGTCAGCCTGCTTTGATCCTGTTTTCACTTCAGCTGTTACAGTACTAACACATGGCAAATTTTCCCCTCTACGGTGGYAAGTCTTGTAAAAGATAAAGGACAAAAGTGAGCTCAAGAACCCCAGGAAAGACAACTCGCCCTGTAAGTTGATGACAATACTGCACTATTCAGCTTAAATAAATGCAGAGGTTACAGCATGTGCAGGGTCTGCAGCAGCACCAATTAAGGGAGGTCACTGGCTCCCTGTGAGTCACCCACAGCGCAGGGCACTTTGCCGCAGGTTAGTGCTTTGTTTTTTTCCAACACAGGACACAGATGAAATCCCTGCTGGTGATGGCTACAGCTGCATGAGGCACAGCACAGCAGAAACCAACTAAAGCTGGTCTTCTGGATAGGATGCTTTCCTTGACTGGAACTGGAAAATTCATACTTCAACTTGTGCTTGCACTGATTTTTCACACCGAGATCAATGACAGTTTTAAGCCAACGAGATTTCCTTGCCTCAGGATTCTTAGTATTGGATACTCTCTTTAGAGAAAGCCAGGGATTTGGATCCAGAAGAAAAAACCTGTCTAGCTGTGAGTCTGGTGTGCTTTCAGTAATCCCTGCAGTGCCAGTCCAGATCTGCAGGGGCCGGGTTTCCTCACCCAGGCAAGGAGGGTGCAGGCTTAGAAATGCTGGAGGAAGCTGACAGCCACTTCTCACCCAGGAGGCTGACACTGGGTGCAAGCACGTGGGCCCCCGGGTGCCACAGCTCAGCCACAGCCCCGGGGAGCCGCCACACATCCCCACCCCGGCTTCACCGGGACGCTGTGCCTACACATTCCGTCCAGCTTTCAAAATCTCAGGCAGGGCTCTCATAAGAGCAAGTGAAGAAATATCTTTGCATTTCATCATGCCAAAGGATGGCAGCAAGGATATCTCCTTCTCTGATCTTTTGAAATGCCACTTGGGTTTCCTTCTGAGGCTCCATTAACAGCTCAAGGTTAGAGCTGGACAGTCCTTTTGTTGCAGGTTTGGCAGTGCCTCACACCAATCTTTAGCAACTCTGGAAAATGTCTGAATGCAAATCGGCAGGAATGCATTTGCGCTAGCACAGCCAACACTATCTCAGCCAGACCTAGATGATGTAAACCTTGATAAAAATAATGATTCTGTGTCCTTCATTACATTAGATCAGTTTTTCTCTCCTTCTGTTCATTTCTTGCGAAGCAGCTGGTACAGAGTATGAGTGCTGCTACAAGCAACAGCAACCAAACTAATACTTGCTTACTGAAAAAGATTTAATCAATACACTTCACGAACATAAGCTTAGTTTTCTATAGCTAGTCAAGTGAATTTTAGCCTTGTTTAACTGACTTAGTGACTTGACAATACAGTAACTGACAGATTATTACTCTCATTAAACATCACAGAATATTGGATTTACAACTGAAAAATACATGGAAACAATAATACCTCATTTCACTTGCAGGATCTGGTCTAGGCTGTGTTTTCACTTTCTCTGCAACAGGGTCTGAGCTCTTGGATGTTGATGAAAAAGAAGGGATTGAAATCTGTAAAATACTGGTGTGGATCTGTAAGGAATTCTAAAAAGAATGAAGAATATGTGTTACACTGTTTTGAGCTGAAATGATGGTTGGACWCGATGATCTTAGAGGTCTTTTCCAACCTTAATGATTCTATGATTCTATGAAATTAAGCAGTCATAAATGAAAAAAGAGTAGCAGATAAAYTATGAAAAGAAGGATCTGGAATAAGATTTTTAAAAGTGATTTTTTTTTTTCTACTGTAATACAATGATTTACTACTTGAAAGATGGCACTGAAGATAAAACATGAAT
This sequence comes from Oceanodroma leucorhoa, assembly GCA_030449065.1. Classification (NCBI taxonomy): domain Eukaryota; kingdom Metazoa; phylum Chordata; class Aves; order Procellariiformes; genus Oceanodroma; species Oceanodroma leucorhoa. The sequence goes on along the minus strand of JASVER010000239.1, from coordinate 348,727 downwards.
CACTGCACAGATACAGCATAGATAAAAATTTCATAATTCTCCCAGAGGTGCCTGCTAAATCTATCTCTGCCACAGACCCCATGAAGGGTAGCTCACTTTTCAGGTTTACYCCTGCCCTCAGCCACTCAGAGAATACCAAAAAGCTGCTAAACATTTAATTTAATTTAGTTTTCTTCATAGTGTGTTCATGCTGTTTAGTTAAGTCAAGTCCTTGCTCTGACTCAGACCTTTAAGAGAAGAGATCTATAGTTTTATTACTGGAAAATGTGATTGTAAAAATCAGAGATTGGACCACAACCTACTTATCATTTAACTGAAGGGATGTAATGATGATTGCATCCTTTTAAATATGACAGGATATATTAAATAAGTCCCAACATGTTTACTTCAAGTTCCTGACAAATTAAATGCAGCTCCTAAAACAGCTATGTTTGATATGAAAAGTAATTTSTATGTTTGATAGGAAAAGTAGTTTAGACCCATTCTCATGACAAATACAGCTATTTGCTGTCTCCTGATCCCATTTGATGATTAAGAAAAATAAATTTAACTGAACTCATATGAAACTCCTCAGCAGCTTTCACAGAAAACTACATTCTCCAAAAGGATATGGGACATTACTAAAAACTGTGCAACCCAGAAAAAAATCTTTTCAGAAACTTGAGTTTTGGTATCTGCAATATGAATCCAGCACAAGCAATGTTTTCAGGGAGTGATGGCATTAAATGAGGAAGAAAAAAAAGATACCTCTTCGTGAATATTCATGTTAAACTCATCGTGGATTGGAGATGCTGTTACTGGGGTCGGGGATGGGCTTTTCTCTGGGTCAGTCAGACTTGGTGTGTCCAATAAAACCGTGGAAACAGACCCTGAATTCAAGAAGTCTTCACCATCACTTTCCTTGCCTGAAGGGAGAAAAGATGGAAACTTGTTGGCTTTACTTCTGGATACATGATGACCCTTGTTCCCACGCCAGGCGCAGCTGGTGTGCTCATTTATGGGCCAAAAAGGGAAGAGGCTAGGATTTTTTTTATTTTTTTTAGGACAGACTACAATAGGAGAAGGGGAGTCATTGCCAAACGTCACTTCCTAATTCAACCACCACAACACAGCAGGGTTGGAGCAGAGGGAGGACGTATATCGGACAGCAAAAAAGCCCAGCAAATGCCCTCAAGGCATTTAGTGGGATCAGTTTCAACAAGCTGAATAAACTGGAGTAGTTATTTCCTGTCCTGTGTTCTGGAATTTCATACTAAACACTTCTTTTCCCTTATTCACTAGGGAAAGACCAGGGGGTCAAGTCTGCCTGAAACTTAAGATGTCTCTATGGTATCTTCGAGTTCCCCATAGGAAAAATGCAGCCCACTGCACAAGAGTCTAACAGCAGCTTTTAAGTGACTGCATTATGTTTGCAGACTGCCACAAACCGTGTCTCATTTAGTTAATGCCATAGCCCGCACCAGCATCTGTCATCCTCTGCTCCCAATGAGCGACTCACCGCTCCTGAACTGCCTCAGTACTACCAAAAGGCTTGGATTTCCACACTTGTCATCAATACCAGAGCACTGACACTGACAAAAAAAAGTTAAAGGCAACCAATACTTTCTAAAAAGTGAGCAGAAACCTAGCACTCATTGCCAAAGATCTGATGCAAATACAAGCCAAAGGCTATTCACAGCAAAAACATCTCTTGCTCATTTTTCACTGCCTGAGATCTCTGTCCATGCTCCATGAATTGACCATAAAGCACAGTTCCCACAGACTCAAGGTCTGTTTTAACAGCCTCCTCTTTGAAGGCATAGCATTGCATGAAAGAGCAATACCTATTCAAAAAATGCTACTCCTCTTCTTCAACCCTCAGCAGGGTGTTTTGCCCTCATCACCACCTTTCCTCTTCCCTCACTGCTAATGTGCTTTCCCAGYCTTGCAGATCGAAGACATGCAGCTGTGTCCTTAGTGCCCCACAGTGGTTTCAAGGAAGGAAAAGCCCTTACATACCAAGATCCAAAGCCCAGTTTTCAGCCTAGCATGCTCTGGTGCATGCCAGCTCCTGTCTGGCCTTATGTCCATGACGCCGGACTAAGAGAAGCTGCTCCCTGAACCCACGGGTGCACCCACCTCAGGGCTGCAATGCTCGTGGGGGAGCAGGACAAGCAGCTGGAGACCGTGGTCAAGGGCTTTCACACGGCCCTGCAAATCAGCTGGCACCCTCAGGAGCAGAGGTCGGGATCTCCTTGCTGCAATCACCACCTCCCCGCAGGGTTGACCTCTCAAAAGCCAGGCAGAAGCAAAGAGGGGCACCAGGAACCTCTCTTTTCCCTGGGTCTTAGCCCCAATCTCGGCAGCATGTCCGGATGGGGCTCTGCCCTCCACTTTGCCTGCCTTGGCCCAAGACAGCAGACCCAAAAGCCCAAAAGTGAATCCACCACCACAAAAATACGTATTTCACTCATTTCTGGCTATTGACAATCTTCACTCTTTGAAAGGATCCCTGGGGGTTCCTACATCCCTCTCCTAGGAAGGTCATCCACCTCCAACATTTGCATGGCCAACAAAAGCCAAAAGCCCTTGTCTGTCCTAAAGAAGCTCAGGTAACGAGCTCAGGTCAATTCAAGGTCTGTGGAAGGCTGGGTTGGCCTTCTCTGGCCTTCAGAGGACTCAGTGACAAAGAAGGTTTCCATAAGGCAGTAATACAACACTGTGGCACACAGACTTTTAAGTTGTACATGTATTATACATGCGTACATTATCAGAATGTTAATGTCTAAATTTTGTTGGGGACAGGTCTTTCAGAGGACAGTGACCTACAAAATGCAGCTTGAGTGCTGAAAGAACAGGATGATGCAGGGGAAAAAAACACCAGGCAAGGATTATTGCTRTAAAGGGAGATGCTCGTTTTCTAACATCTAAGAGTTTTCATCTCAAAACCCAGAACCACTTCAGTGTAATGTTCTACATGTGTTTCTTTTGATTTTCTTTTAAGGGAGAAAGGAGAGAGATAGGGTATTCAATGCAATTACATCAAACTGATGACCACCTCAACATTTACCACCTTTGGGGATCAGAAGCTCCTGGATCTGGAAACCTCCGCCAGTCTTGGAACATATGGAATGGACCGTTACATGTTACAGTATATATTACAGCTACCATTTCAGCCACACAGTTAAGCTCATTATCTGGTGGCAGAGAAGGCTTTTTTTTTGGCGGTGGGTGTGTGAAAAAAGACTAGTAGGAAAAGCCAGCCTGGTTCCCCACTGCAGTGAGGAAGGAGAACTATTCCACAGCTGCTGCATGTGGTGGTTTGTGAAGGCTTCATTACATGCCAAAGTCATGGCATGTCATTGCAACACAGTCCTGGCAGCACATCCACTTTGCTACAGATATTTTTGCAGCTCTTGGGCATTGCTATTACAGCGTGCACAGCCGCTGGGGTGGTGCTGGTTTGGCTTGTAGGAACATGCATGCTCAGGCACTGCTCTGCTCAGCTACCAAGCCCTCCGCAGGAATACATGCAAGAGAGGGGAACAGCAATTTTTAGCAGTTAATGTAGCAGCCAACCCCGAAAGGCATTTCAGGAGGCTATGGAAAGAGTCTGAGAGCTTATCATATTCAAACTAATTTTACAAGGGTGAAATAAGCAACATGACAATAATAGTTACTACTGCCAGATGCTAAATGGGACAGCACCCAAATGTKCAGCTGCCTGGACAAAAAAGGCAATTTACCAGTTCACACCACTTGAAGAACTGGCTTTTACTCTACCTAAGAGATGCCTCCAAAGATACTAAGTCTAAGAGTCGATATAACACTACCACAATGCACCTAGAGTTTAAATAAGAGTAGAGTTTAGGGTTTTTTTAATTGTACAATACCTTTTTTACCTTGAGCCAATATCACCATGTCTTGAACTTTCTTGTACCTATTCAGAGATTGCCGAAGCTCTTCTATCTTCCGATCCTAAAATAAAGGAAAGTTGTGACTGAAAATCAAAAATAAGAAATACAAATACTAGGTATTCTTCAGTTTAATTGGTTGTGAGACTAAAAGAAATGGGCAGTGTGGATGGGGCAGGACCCAGGACTCTGAGAGGCTTTGAAATACCAAAACTCGTATTTAGCAAAAACTATCATCTGGTTAATCACCAGAATTGTCCCAGCCTTGAAAGTGGATTTCAGCTCCTTTGTTAAGTCAAAGGTAGAGTATAATAAATTTGCCATGTACAAAGAAAGCAGTAATCAAAGGATTCAAGGCTTTGGTGATCAAAAGAAAACATCCTACAAAATGCACATGCATATGAATGCGCAAAACCATACATGAAAACAATTCATACTTTACAGAAAGCCCTTTGGAAATGCAGCCTGCGATATCTCATGGGACTTGTATGGCGCTCTCAACATTTTCTGAACACGGTGTAAATTGCAGTCACACCGAACTGAATGACACAACAGCGTAAGGCCTCTGTGTACACGCGACAGAGCTCATAAATGCTCAGTTATAGTCCCTTAAAGGCACTGCAGTGCTTCTGACTATAGTGAATCATTGATTCTTACAAATTTGATTTTTTAATTGAATTGTGASAAGTTCATATGTGAAGATTTTCTTAGAGATTTAACTCAATCTGATGAATAATTACTGAAAAAAATAATGACTTTGCTACCTTCTCTTCATTTGCTGCCATTAGAGATTCTACCGCCTTCTTCATTTTCTGTACTTCTATATCTAAAAACACAATACAGTTCTCTAAGTCAATTTAAATAAGACAGTGTAAGGAAATAAGAAAAACAAAAAACCTAGAAGCAACTCGGTAATATCTGAAAGCAAATTCACAAATTAAAAGACAAAACATAAGCCACTTAWATCCTACTTTAGATGGAAATATACAGAAGAAAACCCTTTTTCTTCAAAACCTTTTTTCTGACATTTTTATCAAGGAAATGATGAAATTTGGGATAKTTCCTTACCCACCCTCCCAACCTTAGGAAAATGGAAAAGTCAAGAGTAAAACTACTGCTTGACTTTCACTATCTCTCAAATCATCTTTCAAATAATCAAATAATTGCAAAACCAGAAGTCCACAATATAAAGACTACATCTGGAGTGCAATAAAACACATCCTTGTTACAACAGTCAACAAACACCCCAAATGGCATCTCAAAACCCCATTATACAAAGCAATAGGATTAATGGGTATGATGAAGAAAGCATTGTGCAGTGATGCTTAGTCTTAATTCAGTATGGATGTAGAAATGAGGATAGCACAATGGAATGATACAAGTATTTGCTGTGACGAGCAGTCATGCTAGAATATATATTGTAGTTCAGACTTGGAAAAGGTCCCTAATACAGACGACAGTGTTCTGCGCTTCATCTATAATCCTTATTTACAAAGAAGTATAAATACATAGAAACATGTTTGTTCTAACAAGGTTAGATTTTGGAGGTGTTCTGGACTAGAAATTCAGAAGAATGGAAATAATCTCYGTTTTTGCTAAACATCTACCTTGCATAAATGAAGTAAACTTTAAATTTCATTACAAACATAGGCAGGTGGCCAAATTCACAGGCAAAAAAGCATTTTACCTTAACTTCCTAAAATTTCTCGGAAAACAGAGTGAGAAGAACATTTTCCTCCTTAATGAAATGCAAGAAGAAAACAAGCTGCCTGGCTGGCTTTCTAGATGAAAGACATTTAGACACATTGGGCGAAAACAGCAACTGATCCMGTTCCAATGATTTTCACCCAGTTATGCTAACTGAAAATCTGGTTTACTGGATCGCAACTGCATTTCATTGAGAGGCAACCGTTTTGTGAGTCTCCATGAGACCAAATCTTTCTCTGTCTATCAGCCTTTCTTCAGAAAACTTTGTATTTCAAGTATGATACATCCACCCTCATTCTCAAATTTTACTGTAAGTGTAACTAAGGGTTATAGATGATGCAACCTAACAATGTTTGTTAAAGCAGTTTTGCAAACACATGCAGAAAGCTATTCTGGAAAGCACTTCTGAAATGCAAATGCTTGTGGAAAGACACCAGAAACCTTACTTTTATCTTTGAGCTTCTTTTTACAATTTTCATCTGTGCAGGAAAATCCATTGGATTTGAAATTAGCATGAAGGTTATGACATTAAATAACTTTCAACACAATATTGATACTTAAGGAGTCAACTATTCCTCAGGTATTATTGCAGAAGCCGTTTCACCGTTTCAACCTGCACTCCCCCGGTGCTAACGTTCCTAATGACACCAAATAGTCTCGCTGCCCTCACACACAACTACCTGTCTCAAGGATATATTTTTCAACTGCATGTTTTTACTTCTAAGGCCTCAGAAAAGGCTTATGCCAACAGATTACTCTTAAGCTAACACTTTACTGGCAAAAGCCAGCTACGTGATAATGTATGCATATTTGTTCAGAAAGCACAATTCAGCTAATGGGGCAGATAACCTCTGTTATCTGCAAACAGCACTACTTGATATTGGTCCAAGGCAGAAACAACATGGTTCATCATAGCAGACGATCTCCTGCTGAGCTACGCTGAAAACTAACCTAAAGCTGAGAACCAGAGGGTAATGGGAGTTCAACGTACACAGCAGCCTCCAGGAAGAAAAGCCCCATATAAGTAGTCATAAATGCAATAAAGTCAGACCTTGTTCACACTTAAATGTTCAAAAAAAAAAAAAAAAAAAAAACCACGGTCCAATGTGGTCACTTCTAGTGATCTTACGGAGTGGTTTTGAAAACGGATCGTTTTATTAAATAAAATGTGAGAATCTACACACAGCATTTTCTTCCTCAGGTCAGGGGAGGAGACTAATTAATCTCTTGTGGCTTTATTTTTCTAAAAAACATATTTTTAAGAGCACAATCTTAAAATCAGCAATAACTATCAGTGAGATCTATTCAGAAGTGAAACTGCAGCAGGTCAAAAATGTCTGTGGAAAATTTCTGTGAGGCTTTAAAGAAAAACTTCTGTTTTTAAGTAAGTTCCTGAATCTAAGTTTCCCCCAAATAAATGCTGATTTTGTTTCTTCTTTGCAAGCAAATAAAAGAATTATCTGGCATGTAAAATTTCTGTGCTAATTCAAGCTTAATTAGGATTTAGACTTAACCAGTGCACAAATCCAGAGCAGTCCTCAATTTCACCTACTTATGGCTAGGTCCACRCTGAAGATTTGCTGGTACACATCATACTTTGGTTTGCACTATGGCATTTCCCCTTCCTTACCAGTAAGGGGTGTACAAGCAAAGCCCAGCATAGATACCCACGCAGAAAGTTTCCTTCTCAATATAATCTTCTTGGGGAACTTATTGAAATTAGTTTAAGGATTTCTCTGCCAATATAAACTGCATCTTTTGAGGCACCATGCAAGCCACGTAAAGAGCTAACTAGGGATTACTTAGACTAGTTTAAAGCTGATCATGAACTTGCTATGACAGTAGGTTCAGCAGTTGCACTGTGAACACCCACTAGAATTAAACATGAAGACAGAAAGTATATGAAAATTGAGGCTTTTATCTGTTATTTCTTGTACAACCATTCATGGAAACATGACCTCAGATGAGGTGACTGAGGAGGACATGGTGAGAGAGCCCCCCTTCTTCTTACCTCTGTCCAGTATTTCAATTCCTTCTCCCTTCAGCTTGCAAACCAGTTTTTCTTGCAACCTTTTTACCTCGGCTTCCTTCTGCTCTAGTTTGTCTTTCAAAGCTGCTAGCTCGTCCTGTAACAGACACAGAATCACTCAGTGACAGCTTCCACGCGCATCTGAGACGTTTCCAAAATTCCCTCCTATGAAGCACAGTGGACAGGTCCTCAGCCGGTGGAAACGACCAAGGGCCCCCTGACATTTACACTGGCTGAGGGTACACCCACCAAACTGACTCTGAACATCACAACAGACCGCTGAGTCCATAAGGGGGCAAAACCAGSGGCCTATGGTCCGAAAGTGTTGGTCTCATGTATGACTGACATGAGATTTTACATCTAAATTTAAAAAAGAAAGTGTAAAGCAAAAAAAGCAGTTTTCTTATTTATTTAACCTTGCAGAGACAGAAAAGGTGATGAGGCTGAAGGCTAAAATTTACGAACACTTATTTTGGTATTTATAGGGCATTTCGCATGTTCAAAGCTGGACAATTATGGAACTGTGCTTACACCGGGCTAAGGACAGTTTCAGAAATAACCACTACTTCTATGAAAGAACAATCAATCACGACACCATCAAGCACATAAACACATACTGGAAAGCAGTTCAGATGAAAATGTGGTACCTCTGCCACAGTTTGGGTTTGCTGATCAAGCATTAGGAAAGGAAGCTTAGAGTTGAGATTCATGGGAATAAGACAGATGGTGTTTGGGGGAGTTGGGGTGTATTAGATAAATGCTGTCAAAATTTAACTTAGATCTAACCATCTGCACTAGCAAGTGACTGGCACAGATCCATGCATTTAACTTTTTAAAATTTGAGTCAAATCCTACCCAGTTTAGTAACATGTTTCTTTGATGTCCGAGGATATCTTGTGCAACAGCATCATCAAGACAGGACCCTCAGTGCAAATGTACCCAACACTGAAAATTTAATTTGTTCAGTTTGTAAACAAAACAAAACAAGGCAAGACTCATAATTTTGGCATTTACAGCTTCTAACTGAAGTTTTAAATCCTTAAAGGAATAAACCAAACTAGATTACTGTGGCTTAGGTATATTCCTGAGCTTCCCTCAAAAGATCTGTTGCAAATATATAGTGGTATCTGTGACCCAAACTACGGCCCAGACTACAGAATTTCCTGAAATTGGTTCCTGTTTGGCTCTAAAGCATCACTAAAAACAGATCAATCTTAAAATTGTCAAGAAATTAAAGCTTCTTCCAGAACAGTGGTTGGGCAATACGATCCTCCAGTGCTCCAACTTGGTACTGATTTTGATGGGTTTTCTGCCAGTGTAGGACCCATGCTTCTTCAAAACAAGACCATCTCTTGGTCACTTGAGAAGCTGCTGTTATACCCATGGGCAACTAGAGCTGCATGTGGTTGTTGATGTGTATTTCTTCCCCTGAATTAGAAACACGATATGTAAATTTACATATGAGAGAGGGGACAGTATAAAAGAATCACTATTTTCTAGCTAGTTTTCATCAATAAATTTTCTCTAAAAAGCTGAGAAAAAGTTCAGTTTGAATAATGGACGTAAGCTACAGAAGAGGCAATCTTCCCTTGGAAGGGGAATGATTTTAACCCAAGTCTAATTCCATTATGTGTAACCTATGCAAAGTTCACAACACTAAAATCCTCCCCATCCAATATAAAAGCTGTTTACAAGCAATATCTATGTAAAGAGCTTTCCACATCTAATGGGAAAGGGCGCACTGCATATCAACACACAGCAATTAATGAAGAACAGAGCATGACAGCACGATGCAAGGCAGACTGTAAAACAGTGGAACATGAAGGATTCAAAACAGGCCCAATGTTACCCAGAAACTACTACACCTTTAGAATCTGGCTTTTTTGCTCCATCCGCTGCTTTTCATACTGCATCTGACCCACTTTGATTTTCATACTAGAAAGTTTGGCCATTAAAGACTGGTAACAGAGACAGAGGAGTGAGAGAAAACTAAAGATAGAAAAGAGACAAGGCTAAATGGCAAAGAGAAGTTAGACACTTACAGAAACAGGCTGCTAGAATTACTTAAGTGAATGCTTTCTCTTCAGAAGTGGCTGATTTTTAGCACATTTAGGAGAAAATAAATGCTCAGCTTTGGTCTCCCCTATGGCACACGCCTTATGTATTGCAACTGGAGTTTCTTGACACATATGTGAAACAAGGGTCTAAACACGTAATAAATTTACTGTTAACAGCCAGCTGCATGGTAAGTTATCCTTCATAAAAAACAGATCTGAAAACCATAGCATGAAATTTGGAAATAACCCTTGCTGCTAAGGGAGTCCCATGAAACCCCTGGGCCTGAGTGTGCTCAGGATTTTGCAGGGTGCAGGCAAGGACTGGGGAAAAGAGAGCGAACTTCTAAAGCCTGACTTACACCCATCTCTGCTTCTTCCCCTCAGCCTCACTTACTTTGGTCGTTTTCAGTTTTTTCTCATACTGGAGTCTTTCATTGTCCATTTCTCCCACTCTCAACCGCAATTCATTTATTTCCTGGATCAAATCCTGAGTGAGGGGAAAAACAAGACCAGAAACAACAAAGAAATTCAGTAAACAAAACAGAACAATAGCTACCCATTGGTAGGACCGTAAAAACACAGCAGCGATAAAAGGCACTCCGTACACAAAACCACACCACCCAAATTCATAGCTAAGTCAAGCAACTCAGAGCTTCCTAGATATCCAGCGACTGTATTTCTCAGTTTCTGCATTACTGCACTGAACACAAGAGGGCAGAGGACAAAGGGAGACATAAATTCAAGTTGTGTTCCCTGTGCTGAGGGCCAAGAAAGGCCTCCTGCCCCTCTGGCTGCTCAACTGCTTGGATGTCCACCACTACGAGTGGGTAATGGAAAACCGTGGCAGCCGTCCTTCAACATGCAGCAGTCACATCTTCCCCCCYCTCCCCAGTCCCTCCCACCCCAGGCTCGCCAGCCATCACCCGCCTTTTCAATATATGAAGTGATTACAGTGTAAATTCATTTCTGCCACTCAGATGAGCCCCTCTGACTGAGGGCTGAATGGAAGAGCCATCACTGGTTTCTACAAGCACAAAGGCATACGTGTTTAAGCATCAATGGCGCCGCTACGTCTGAGCTTTGCAAATTCAGCCTGGTTTGGAAGAAACTCGGAGCCACCACCAACCCACATCTGAGCTCTTCAGGAGAACGGCTCAACCTCCTGGCCATCCTCCTGGAGAGACCTACCAGGTTTGGAGGTCAGYCCTGAGTGCCACCAGCTCCCTTCCTGCAGTGGTCAAACGAACCCTGAGTTTGACTGGCCCACCAAGGTGCAAGGCACTCTTTCTCCAAACCTCCCCATCCTCTAGACGGGGAAATGGGATCTTAAGTGGCCAGCTGCAGACCTGCAAGGAAGCCTGGGGGACAGCCAGGACAAAGTGTCCCTCCATATAAGAGATAACAAACTATAGCTTATTGGGAAAATGATCTTCCTGCTCAGCAGAACACCAGAAAGCTGTGGCTTTCGCACAACTCAAGGATGTCCAGCAAGCTTCTGCCTCATGTATATCTCACTGACCCTTAGTTTATGTATGGATACCAGATCAGTGTTACGCTTGTATAAAAAAAGAAAAAAAAGAATAAAAAAGAAGAAAAAAAAGAATAAAAAAGAAAAAAAAAAGAAAAAAAGATAAAAAAGAAAAAAAGGCAGCTTCTCAGCAGCTACTATAATGCTGTATCACCAGGAAACTCTTCAAAAGAGAAGATAAGCTCTTTGTGCACCCTAGAAAACATAAAGAGAACTTGAACTGCAGTATAAAGACTTTTAAACTACCAAGAAGATAGTATGGTACTTAGGTTGGCTTGTCTTTCTACATGGTAAGGCAAATCCTATCCATGTCAAGCAACACTGTACATCGAGCTAACAACTGTAAGCACAATTTTTCAGAGCTAAGTGTATAATTAGTAGAGATTTATAATTTATAAATTAACAAACCAGCAGCTGACATTTAGAGGCTATTCATGGGTCCCTGGTAACACCTGCCTTCCAGCCCCATGCCACATTTTCTGAGCTTACAAGCCTCCGGTTATTATTTTGTGCTTAATGAATCTGATGGCAACAGAGCAGCATCTGTATTTCTCTAGCAAAATCCAAGCTCAATTACCAGAACTACAAGGAGAACAAAAATACAAAACATTTTGATGCTATTAGTAATTACTACTGCTAATGTATGACTTTCTGACTTGGACACACCTGCAATTCCTCACTGATTCTTCAATGTGTGACCTTTACAAACACATCACTCTTCTATGTATAAACGTACATGGATGTCAGTCTGCATGACTACATTAATTGAGCTGTTTCTTATCAACACCAAGTGTTCAAAATCTCTAACAAATCTCTGTTCCTAGGTCTGATGGTCAGCTTTGACACTATGACAATTGATTTGTTGGGGGCTTTTCTCTCCTGCAGCCATCATTTTTGCTTTGCCATGATCCAATGTCAAAATATGCTGTGTAGCGATATCTGCTGAGGTAATTGCCTACATATTTGTCACTTGAACTATGTGACTTCTAAAATACTGGAGGAGGAGAGGGAAGCCAGTTATCCATATTCAAAAAGCCCCTCTGAGCAAAAGGAGTAACAAACCAGAACTCTGCTCCTTTTACGAAAAAAGTTAATGCAACCTGTATCAATTAACAGAAATATCAAGATGCACTCACAATGTCACGAAAAACAGAGCGATCTCGCAACCAGAATCCAAGAGTGTAAGATATTGGAGCAGAAACTAACTTCTGCTTAATCTGTTATGGGCCTCCTGGGTAATCGGGTCCTTTACCACTGGTAGTTGGTCACCAAAAATACTGTACAATTTGCTCAAGGGTTAAATAGAACTAAATACAAGTCCTAACAGCATGCTTTGCCCTAAAAATATTTTCAATCGCTCTCTTGCAAGTGCAACATTAAGTCATGTCTTAAGTTATCTACAACACAGTAACTGTAAATGACATTCATTCTCATCTTTTTGAGGCAGAGGAGTACATTGAAGATTCACCAGGTTCCATATACAGACCCTCATTAGCACAAAAGAGATGGTCAAGCCTTGCGTAAATGAGCAGAGGAAAAAGAAAAGGCCCAAACAGGGCTGTCTCCCTTGCTACTGAATTACTATTTAACTTTGGGCAAGCTACCAGAGGTGGAGATTATCAAAGGCACTAAGGTTCCCCAAGAAATCCTAATCCTCCCAGTGTATTTCACTTTCCTGCTTGCTGCCCTGAAACATTTACCCTTTTCTTCCACTATTCTCTGTTCAACTGATTTTGACTACAAACCTTTCACAGCAAGCACTGTGCCTTGCCCGTTCCTGCAGCAGCCCCAGCATGGAGATCACAGCATTGTTCGAAACCTGAAGGTGTCAACCATTGTAACTGCTTATGACCTGAAGAGGTTCTGGGACCAGTGTGATGCTTGAGGTGTGTATGTCCCCATGGCACTCAGGGTGTTGTACAGGTTCATCAGGATCTGAGATCAGACCAAAAACCCACTGAGTTCCTTGGCTGACTTGGATGAACCAGCTTGGATGAAACAGTCACCCACATGGTGGCCAGTGTATGGCACCTGCTCTGCTTGCATTTAATACCTCTTCTTCGGGCACCCATAAATGAGTCAAAACCCTGCAAAACAGGGAAGAGCCATTAAATGCTCTCTTCCGATCCAGGGTCAGGTCCCTCCATGCAAACACCCAACAGCTGTTCCTTACGTGGGAGTGGAGCTGAYGGGGTGGGACACACAGACTCCTATTTCCCAAAGCCTTTTCCCTCCCTGCTCATGTTACTTGCACTCTTCATGGCAGGGCCAGGGAGGCACAAAAAAGCAATGATAACTTCAAGCTTCAGAGGTCAGAGGCTTCCTTACTGGCACTGGAAACACAAACTACATCTGTAGTTTTGCTCCACTCAGTAGTGCTTAAATTATGAAGAATTCCCCATGAGTGAGCCAGTTTAACCTCTGGCTGCTGCTTCAAAGACCATGTCTGGTTATGGACTCCTCCCTAAATAAACTCCCTCATACAATATTTTCTTACATAAACTCAGCCCAACTCAGACCACCCGTGCTCCTTAAGGAAAGTAATACTGGTGTCTGCTGAGAAAGTGGAAAGACTGGAATGATTTAAAGAACAGAACAATTCTAAATCTCTATTAAGTATACAATTAGCTTTGAAAAAGATGTGTATTTGTGAACATCCAGACAGGAAAGTCCTAGAGCACAAAGGGAAAAAAAGCTTACGCATCTAGTGAAGCATCTGTTTAGAGAAAGAATGGTGAATATGAGAAACCTACCCAGCTGGAATGGGAAGTTGCAACGACAGACATAAGTCAAAACGGGATAATATGAAGGATTTAATCTGAATGGTAATTCTGTAGGGGACAGTAGCTCCACAAAAGTTGTTTTAAGATGTCAATGTTTTTTTTATTTTCACTTTCTTTTCCCTAAATAAAAACAGAAGCAATATTCATAGTTTTTCTTTCCCAGTTTGGGTATGAAACTTTTTCCATTTTGAGCACTGCATGTAAATGCCATCATGTGTTTTATGTTAGAGTATTTTAAATATTCATTTAAATACTCAGCTCTGCTGAAATAATTGATCATCTATTACTTTAAACAGGAATATAATTAGATCAACACTGAATAAAATATTGTGTACTTCTGAATAAGTCCTGCCTCCAAAATACCTGTGAGAGATTTCACATGGCTGAGACCCTTACAACTAATTAGCCATTCATTTTTCCACCGAACAAAATGGAAATTAAGACATATTATCCCTTTCAGTGTCTAAGCCTAAGCCTTTTTACAGCTATGAAGTGTTGAAACAAAGAAGAAACAACATAATAATTTCCATCACACTGAACTACATCATTCTGGTTTTCAAAGGGAGGGAGGAACATTTTAGTAATAGTTCATTAGTTCTAGCATAAATATCCAGGAAATATATATAGCTCCTAATTATAGTAATTACCTTTTAAACATAATTTAGGTTACCTCATTTTTATCAAAGACATTAAGCGTATTTCAAGGTATTTCAAAGAGAAAGGCCTTCATAGCTGCCATGCAGGTAGGCCTCTTGCATCGAGCCTACAGCGCTGCAGTGCATAKTGTGGTCCCCACACTAACCACTTTTCTGGGAAGAGAGGTAGCTCCACATCCACCTTCTCGGTCTGCTGCCTGAATTGTGCTATTAAGTTACGGAGAGACTGCAGTTCGGGAGGGAAATGAAAGAAGGGGGAGTACAGGAAAGCTCAGCAAAGAATCATATTCAATAAAAATAAGAATAGAAGGAGAGCAAGCAAATCACCCAAGGCCCAATCACTTTTGCTACCTSTTTTGGAAAGCACAAGGAACCACAGGGTGTTTACAAATGGAGATGCAGTGGAATCCAGCTCTGAAAGCACCCGCTCACTGCAGTCATTTGGACCAAACCTTGCCCCCCCAAAGCCATCCACTGCTGATGTCAACTCATTTATCTATTGTTCAGGCTGCTGATGATAGGTGTCAGTATACAGCTGAAGAGAGTTATCTGTTGTATGCTGTAATTCATGAAAGAGCYGAGCACTGTGTGGGCAGAGAGACCTCATGGGAGCTGAGAAAGCAGCCAGCTCTTAACACACCTATGGATGCAGACAACCTTCAATGATTCCCTCCACCTTTCCACCTGCCAACTTCTCCAGCACTGCCATGCACAGTACTTGCCTGGACTGCAAAATCAGCCGCTTTTAAGGCAATGCTGTGATCCTTCATACAACGTCTGGTATCAAACTAGAGGAAAAGGTAACAGGAGGCAACATGAATCTGATTCACAGCCTGGCAGCACCCAGATGTGCTACACTGCAGGAACGGASACCGCCATCGCTACGTAAATGATCACCACCTTTCAAAGCTGAACATGAGTTGAGTCTCTAGTTTTCAACCTGTGGACTTCTTTGGGTCTGTGTATTACTTCAGACAGGCACAAAGAAAGTAATTCAAAAGCAAGCCTAACTTTTGCTCTTACACTTGCAATACAAGTGAGGAACGACATTTCACTGGAAAATATCTAGGACACTGGAAGGGAGYTGATAAACCACTGATTGAAGTGGAAAGGGCAAATTTTGTCTCTTGACAAATGATGACATTATGGCTTCTTCCCTTCYAGAAATGAATGACAACTGGAACATCCACAATACAAACATCGGACATTTCAGCTCATTGATGAACCCAGAATTGGAAATTTTGTTCTGCTTCCTAGGCAGACTCCAAGGTATTTCTCATATGGGGTMTGTCACCCTGGCAGCGAAGCTCGGCCTGATTCTTGGCGTTTCCTGGAAAAACTGGGTTTGCCCACCTGCTTTGAGGCTTTCGGGCTTCAAACATGAGCAAGGTTCAGCTACACAGATCTGCGGCRCACAGAGGGCAAATGCCCCAGGAGAGCGCTGCCAGGGGTGGCAGCTCCGGGCCGCAGCTCTGCCCGGCACTGTGCACCGCTGGGCTGAACCCAGGCTGAGAGGAGTAACCGCTGGTCTCTCGGTCCTGGGCTTCTGTGGGGCTGGGGTTTGAAATGCGGCTTCAAAAATGCCYTCACACTGAGTCACCTCATTCTCTCTGTTACTGAAACCAAAAGTTGTGTCTTGTAGTGTGCTGTGTCTTTGCACACGCATGCTTTTTGTATTTGCAATGGACTTAAGCATTTGCCTCAGTCATGCCTTGCTAAGATGATGACAGTTTCAAGTTGGGACAGGAGAGTTCAGTATGTTCATAATTTTATTTAAATCCATCCTAAATGCCATCCCTCCTGAGATCTAATGGCAAGAATCAAAAACTGGTTTTGGAAATCTTTCTGTGTAAAACCAGAGTTTACCAAAGAGGACACTTTTCACTTTAAGAGATATATGTTTTAACCTTAAAGATGAATTCTCTTCTTGACTGGCAAAAAAAAAAAAAAAAAAAAATAAAAAAATAAAAAAAATTCCCAGGAAATTTTCAGGTAACGTGAAGCCACACACAGCTTTCACAATTTATTCAGTTGGGTTTTACTCACCTCTGTGTCTCTGAATCTGTCCTCATAGTCCAGTCTATCCTTCTCTACAGATGTAAGCTTTAACTTCAGGGTGGAAATCTCTGCCATAAGATCCAGCTTCTGAGTTTCAAGGGATGTTCTGCTTAAAAGTTCCTGATTCAACATAAAGAGGAAGAGAACAGAATTATTCATCCAAGGGAAAGAAATCAGTAATTTATTTCTACAGCTAAAGGCCTCTTTCATGGGGAAGAGTATCACACTCTTCCTTGCACTCTCTGAAGCCCTGGGACACAGCTATTACCCATYTGACAGACTCCAGGCACCTAGGATGTATCCGAGATCACGGGGGCACTATCACGGGTTGGCTGCCAGGACGAGAAAAAAGCTTGTCTGTCATCACAGTTGCTCTGGGCAGCAAGGAGCTTTGAGGGGAACCCACCCGTCCTGCCAGAGGCTTTAATCCAAGTCTCTTTGAAGTTCAGTGGGGAAAGGCTCAAAGAAGAGCAGGACTGGATTCCTAGAGTGTAAAGCAGCACTGACATCACCAAGTAYGAAGACTTTAAAGCAAATATGGTAGAAAATTATCACTTAGTKAAGAGACATCAAGGGGTGCAACACCTTGAAGTGCATTGCTCTCACCAAAGCAAAATGCAGTTTGTTAAGACAGAATGAAGACAGACAGCGAGACAGACATGTGCCTGTGAAATACCTGCTGCAGCATCTCTTCCGTGGCATTCAGCTTCTCCCTGTGCTCCTCTAGACAGAACTCCAGATCCCGAATCTTTTCTCCTTGGGCTTCCACCTGGTCCGTAAGCACACTTACCTGCACAGCGGAGAAAAAGGGATGCATATTTAGTACCTTGCACCCATGCCATATGTGTCACCTGAAGAACTGCATGTGAGTAACAGTGCTGGCTGGGCCACAGATGAAATGGGACCACGGGGGRAGGAGGAGCAGCAGCAGAGCTCTGCAGTGGACACAATGCGTGGCAAAGGGGACAAGAGAGGAGGGAAGGCTCTCCCCTCATGCTTACTGGAATTTCAGCCAAAGTTCTGGTAGACACAATGCAATCCTGCATCTCCCCTCCTGACTTGTCCTGGACGTTTTCGCAAGGGGTGGCTGCTGCATTTTACAGCCAACAATTATGTTGTTGCTGTGACAATACATTAACTAAACCCACTAGCTCCTACCTTAACAACCAAATAGCTAAACCTCACTGCATACAATTTATTCTGCTTTCCAAGTGATTGCACACAGTGTACCATAGCGTACAGCTTCCCCTTTTCAGAACAATAAAAGCRAAGGAGGTTAAAACACATGGACTGAGGCTAGGCAAGACCAAGGCAACAGCTTTGAGAATACAGACTGATTTCCATTTTGCTTTTTCTGAATTAAGTTTTTGTTTTAAACGGGCTCTTTCGAGGAAATCTGCAGTACCGCTGGGAATGAGGACAAGCTGCCTAGAGCAGAGCTCAGCACTGTCACAGCCATTAGGCCAGGTCTGTGTCAGAAGACCGCAGGACGCCTGGGCAGACCAAGGGGTGCYAGGTAGTCCCAACTCTGATGGCAAGAGTAAGCCAGCTGGCAAGAGCACTCGGGGCTGGCCCAGTCCAGCCCAGCAGCAGGTGAGCAGGACCTCCGAGGAGCTGCTCATCTCCTCCTGCCCRTTGGCCAGTCCTGCAGCTTTTGTCACCTTTCACGAGGACAAGGACATCTGTCACCTGATGCAGACAGCATGTGAATGGTCATAGAAAATGGTGATCTTRAGGATACACAGGAAAGTAAGAAGGTGGTCACCCTGCAGACCTGCTCACCTAACAAGGTTCAAAAAGAGATCAGATACACAGAAAGCAAGCCCTTTAGAATCTTCCTGCAACCTAAATTCACACCTATCCTTAATCTGTGTTAATTCTCAAGCATCAGCAAGCCTGCTGAACAGTGTCCAAGATGACACAACTGCAAATAAATCCTCAGACATTTTATCACATACTATCAAAGTGTCTTATGAATGCAAGAGCAGAAAAAAAATAATTTAGGTGACCACTCACTTGCAGAACAAGAGATTCCTTATCATTTTCCAGACGAGCCAGCCTTTCTTGATACACATCTCCATTCCCAGATATATGTCCATTAGTCTGAAAAAGACAGCAAATATTGTGTTGTCAGCTATCGTACCATAAGCATCATTCAACGTTATCAACACACTTAAGGAGTATCTTTAGTCTGCACAGTTCAAGAACAGATTTAAAGTATTCTTCAGCCCCCAGAGGGTTACAAATCCAATAAACTGTCAACAAAGCATACACAACCACCATTCAGAACAAGAATTGTTCAGAGGCTTGAAGATGAGAAAGGAAAAACCTTTTGGTGACCCAATTCTGTGCATTCAGCATTCTGTTGACAAAATTTGTGCTTAATGATGTACTATGCTAAGCCATACTTGCAAAGAGACAAATACCCCAAGACATTCAGCAAGTGAAAAAAAATCAATGTACAATCTATRAAATGTGCATTACGCTTCTCAATTTTTTCTAAAGTAAGAGACATCCTTTTACGTCAGGCACATTTTACTGGGTATGGGTGAATGTCTCCACTCTGAACACATCTCTTTACAAAGCTGCTTGAGGCTAAAGAGAAACAAGAATACATGTTAATGCTATCAGAGAGTTCAGAGGAATCAGCAACTTTCTTCATAAAAACTTCAATGCTCTTGAACAGCGAGAAGGATTTTACTCTATCCATATTCAAAGCTATCTCAAAGCACTTTGTGATGACGCCTCAATCAGATCTCAGCTCAGAAAAGAAATTCTTGTTCCCATCATTGCCTAAATCACTTAGAGGATTCTGAGAAGCTGCTCTGAAATCCAGCGTGCTCAGTACAGAGRCTCCTACCAACTCCAAGGGGCCTTGATTTCCCTCTGAATATGTGACAAAAAGAAACCAGGCAACTGATCCTCATGCCCCGGTGAGTCTGCAGCACAACCCTGCCATGAGAGGCCACCCCCACGYAGAAGCTGCAAGCCTCGGGCTCCTGCTTTGAATCTCCCTTTCAAACAGCCTGTCTCCCCTGATGGCAGAGGATGCCTCAGGAAACCTCCAGCTAAAGCTCCTTTTCTAAGTTACATGCCTGACTTTGTGTGAAGGGAGAAACTGCCTTGTTTGAAACCAGAGGAATAAAATGCCCACCGGCACCACTTAAAGATTAGATGCAAAACAAACAGGAGGGGGTACAAACCATTTGACCTCACCTCAGCGCTCTCCTCAAGAAATCAGGCTGTGTCATGGCAGCTTGTAAATCAGTGTGCAGTTGCAAATGTGTCTCCCAAGCATACATGCGTAACCTTTACAAGGTGACCATAACATCTCCCCTGAAACCACTAGAGCTACAACAGACTAAGAAAGGACACTCCCTAGTAATTTCTACCAATACCTCACACCATAATGATACCCTGAATCTGAATTATTTAGCAGTAAATTACTAGGCCTTCTGACCATCGAGAAACTAAGCACCAAGGCAGAAGTACTCTAAACTTCTGAGTTTGCTGTTTTCCCCCRACTTCTACCAGAATTTAGCTCATGCCATAGGATTTCCATTCAAGATCAGTGAGATCTTCAGTTTCGTAACAGTTTTAATTTAGGTGAAAAAAGTGGAAGAGCTTCCAAAATAAACTTGTTAGTTGYTCAATTAGCAGATTATGCTTTAAATTTTGTAACTTGACTTGTATGTGAAATACAAAACCAAGGTTTTTGCGTACTTTTGCTATTCTGTAGCTCCCTTCTCATTTAAAGACCTCCAACACACCTCAGGCACTTACTCAGCCTCCATGAATACAGCGTCTGTATTTTGTAATATACAACACATTTATCAATCCAGTGTATGTCTCTGCTGTAAGAATTCATCCCCGATTACAAGCAGACAGCCGAGGTGCAAAGACGCCCCTCCATCCTTCCGGGGCTCACGTGAAAGTCCTTGTCAAAGCACCGGCTCAACTCCCTGCCTCCGAACCACCACATCAGCGCCCCGACCACTGAACCTCCCGACACCTCTAGTCAGTGTAACCAGGCACAAATTAACTAAAACCAAAGACTGCGTGAAGAAAATATGTCGAAGTAAGTATTGGTTTCACACTACGATGGAAATGTCTTTACGATGCTGTGAAAACCRACGAGGTGTTAAAGCAGCATGCTAATCACTGTGCATAGCATCTTGCCAAGACACCTTTGCTGTTAAACGCCGTTCCCATTCCTCAAAAAGACATCCTGTTTTGCTCAGCACGTCGTACTTCGTTTTAAAATAGGAGCATTTAGAGAATGAGAGTTCAGGCCACAGCTGCACATTGCCATGAGAAAGAGGGAGACGGTGATGGGAACCCCAAACAGGACCGGAGTAAAGGTATTTCTCCCACAAAACCAAATACAAAGATGTCTTTGCTGGCAGYTGCCAGAAATATTTTGTAAAATCTGCATAAAAACAGACCTCTTGTGGTACACCGAAAACAGAAAACTGTGTACAACCCAACAGCAGTTTGCTTTTTGCCTGACATGTTGTTACCTTCTGCATAACATCTGGGACGAACTCTTCATTTTAGATATGAAAAGGCAAGAAAGACACTGACTTTGGTTACAGTGGGGAAAAAGATGAGAGGTGGAGAAAGGATGACACAGAGAGGTCACAGCAGCTATTTCACAGAGCAGCAGCCCCAGCACCTCCTATGGTRGTGCAGAGATCAAGGACCTGCAGGCAACGGCCACATGATGCCCTACTGCATCGCTCCTCTGCGCCGTCTCCAAAGGTAAAAAGTTGATACCTGGCAGGATTTTCTTCCCAGAGAGATGAGGAAAGAAGAGAGGAAATGAAACACAGGAAAAGAAGAACAGGGTAATGACAGCAGTGGGCAGGACTGAAGAGAAATGGAGAGGGAAGATGCCCAAACACTGGATAGGGGAAAGCAGTGCATCAGGAGATGGGGTGGAGGGAGCCCCAACRGGGATGAACAGGCTGCAGGGAGGTCTGAAAGATGCCAGGAGACCTGGTGTGTGCAAAACCCGGGTGAGCAACACTCAGTGTGTCCTTCAGGAGGAGCTTCTCTCCATCTGGGGACCCGCAGCCTCCCCTGGGAGTGAGCCCGGCAGCTACTAACTCTTTAGAGCMATGGCTCTTCTTTAACAAAAACCAAAAACCAAACCAAACCAAACCAAAMAAAGTAAATATTTGATTCAACAGCAACTGCAGGAGTATTTGGGGCACTTGGTTTTGGATCAAATTTGTACCATCAAAGTCAATACAGGATTAACATAGTTTACTAGCTGTGTAAGACAAGCTTTGCCATTTTCCAAAGAAGGCTATTCTTCATTACTAACTTAAAATCTATGTTCAATTAAGTAATTAGACTTAGCATGTGTTTTCAATTTAGGGATTAATTGCAAAACATTGTATGGCAAGAGAATGCAGATTTACCAATACTGATCTTAATCCTAAAAACAAAAGAACAGTTGTCACGATGCCACTGAGGCTTCGCAGAAGTTTGAGGTTAAACATTTACTTAAAATGTCTTATAAGATCAGACCCAGTGCACTTAAAAACTCTGCAAGATCAATCCATGGCTAATCTGTTAAACACGTGTGTAAGCTTTGTCTGCAATCATGTAAGTGTAAAAATCCACACTGCTCTCGAGGGAATTATTCCTGTAATAAGTAGATGCATCACCAAACTTTCACAGGTTGCCTGCCCTCAGTCTTTAATCCATTTTCCCTGGAAGTGAGTTAGCATTCCAAACCGCAGGAAAGTTTCTAATAGCTGCTGTTTTAAGCCTCCTATTAAAAAAAAAACCCGTGTGTTGTCTCAATTGCTGAATTCTCCTTTCAAAAATAAAACTCATTTTTAGCCTACTGCGGCTGATACCCTCATTTTCTCTTTTGCTTTTGAGACAAAATAAGCAGAACAAATCACACTGTTCTTGCTGAAGAAGCAATTTGATTTRTATAGAAGAAGCTGCCACTCCACAGCATTATTTTCTTGTACGGCAGATTGCACTGACTGTTTTGACCACCACAGCCCAGTCAACAGTTGGGCAAGTGAGCTGTCACTGACATCTCTTTCCTGACCATCTGGAGTTAAATTAGAGCTCATCAACATGCTTACGTTGTTCAGATCATTATCATACACATTACCTACGCTTAGCTAAGCACGGCTACCACTGTTCTGCCTGTTCACTCAGTTTTAGGGAGTCCCTTCCAGGGGGGCTCCTCCAGCYTCAGCTACCTCAACATCACTTGGGTGTGCCACGGGCAGAGCCTCCAGGTTTTCCAAGCAAAATATTCGCCACCGTTTCCCCTGTCATACAGAGCCGTAACAGCTTTATCCTCCGTAAGTATTGATCCTATCCCAAATTCATACTAGTCAAATCTGTCTGAACACAATCCTTACCCACGTTTAATCAGATTGCATGGGAGCTCAAAGCTGCCCTCCCAAACCGGCATCTCCTGCATTTCACGCCTCCCTACTCATCGCTCTGAATATCTGCAGCCTGTTCCACATGCTCCGGCAGCAGGCAGGCAGGCAGACCTGCTGCTAAGCTATTCCTAAAGTTTACAGATTAGTTCCTCCCTACAGAACGAGCCGGGGTGGGGGTGCGGGGATACCCACTCAAAACCCCCGCATTGTATTTTAAATGCTTCGCTACAATAAAAGTCAATTCTGAAAGAAAACAAGCTTAAGACAGACCTTCACTCTGAGGAATTTACCTGAAACATTTTCTAAATATAAATAACACGGCTGTTGAATAGGGAAGATGCAACCGTTTCAAAATACTCAGTTTCTTCAACAGCAGCTCAGCTGGTATCTGATACAAGAGAAGGATGAAATGCTTATTCCGTACCAGCGTTGCCCAGCTATGGCTTGTCACTCGGAGAAATGCAAGAGCCAGAACAAACACAGATAGCCTTACCTTATTTAGCCAGATGCAGTGTCCGTGAATGTCCCAGCTATACTCCATGCTGGTCACGACTATCTTCATGCATTCAAGGGCGCGAGTGACTGTGGCAAGCAGCCGAGGCTGAGAGCTGCAGCCCCAGCACCGCAGGGCTCCTCTGAACCCAGACGGAGAGGTTAAGCGACAGCAGGTTTCCTCGTCTAGCCAAGGACGGAGGCAAACGTGGCAGCGGAGTGGGAGATGTGGGAAGCGGAGCCCGCGAAGCAGCAACGCTTCTCAGGCGGAGCAAGCAGCTCCTCCGGGGAATTAACACATCAAAGCCCGGGATGATCAACCCTTTTTCCAAGCTGAGCCTGCCGCTGGGATCCCAACACACAAAGGCCAGGCAGCAAGGCAGAGGAGGACGCAGGCAGGGGGGTGCAGAGCTGTGTAAACCTGAYCGGGAGTAAGGGCAGCCCCACGCAGGTGGCAGCTGGCCATC
Source organism: Oceanodroma leucorhoa (assembly GCA_030449065.1). Taxonomy (NCBI): domain Eukaryota; kingdom Metazoa; phylum Chordata; class Aves; order Procellariiformes; genus Oceanodroma; species Oceanodroma leucorhoa. Next base: position 324,635 of record JASVER010000239.1, on the reverse strand, counting down.
TCGACCCTCGCTGAACAGCCCCCTGCGAGAGCAACCCCCTCCTCTGCGCCCTGCCGGCACTGCAGAAATCATCCAACCCAAAAGCACACAAGAAAAGAGCAATTCCGATCCCTTTACCTGACTACAAGGCAGCCAGGAGGGAATTTTCTTTTCTTGATGGGCTACTAATTGCAAAAGCTGGAAGAACACATGTAATTCACTTGTAGGCGCCAAGAAAAAGAGGAAGGAAAAAGTTGACTCAACCGTCCCAGGTCTCACGAGTGGCTTATCTCAAGTTTATGTCGTACTTAAGAACCACGTAAAATGCAACAATAACAATCAACCTCTGTCCTCACGTTTACGTTTCAATTTACCCAGCAACAGCAGCAGCATACCAATAACCTTGGTATTTTTGACCACAGAGCCTAGCTCCGCGAGTCCTGTGATTATCTCAAAACCCACAGCATTTATTATTAAAAAGAAACGTTTACAACTACCATTGATAGATAAAAATCTCAAAGACATGAATACTGAATAACCCAGAACAAAAAAGCGGAGCAGAAGAGGAGCAGAAGCTGTGTGTTTTAAGCCAGACTGATGCGCTTTGGATTGGGAATGGTGATTTTTCATGGCTCTGCCATCAGGGCTCCAGCGCAGGACCGCACAGCTTCTTATGGCCGATGAACTCATATCCACAATGCATGAAGATGCCACGCCAAGACATGCTATAAATGAGCCCATATTATCTTCCAGTGTTAAAAACACACCAATCTGGATGATCACCTTTAGCAAGATGCAGGGTCYGGTGTTTCAAGAACTTTGAGAGGTAGATCTCTCACAGACAAAAAGTATTGCTGGGAGGCCGTTTACAATGACAGACTGAGACTGTATCACAAGGCTCCTTTCATATTGCAACTTGAGGAGGGATCTCAAACAGGTGTTTGGTGGTAAACGCCTACGTGCCACACATTACCACAGGACCTTTCGATAGCTAAACTCAATGTAAGCRCAAGAGGAGCCAAATGAATGCACTGTACACCCACATTAAGACAATCAAACAACAAACTTTGGTTTGAAGACAAGATTTTTCCATGAATAAGAAATATTAGACAATTTCTGGCTAACCAAACCGCTTCCCCTACTTGGGAACCACCCTGTCATCCAAATAGGCCAATATATCTCTGTAAGATTACAAGCTATGTTTATCCAGCAAGGAAAACATCTCTCTGAAATCTAATATCCCCTCATATTAACTCCCATTACTCCCAGTCACTTTCTGGAAGAACCAACTTGTTGAAGAAGTATCAAAATCTGAGGCTGGTCTGTGAGATGACAGATCTGCTATTCACAGCAGCAACTTTGGATTGCACAAGCCACTACGGGTACCACAGCTCAAATTAACTACCATCTTCRGATGAGCTGAAAGTTTTCTTCAAGAAACCTTTGGAGGCCATAAGGTTTGTTTTGCTTTAATGATCTTTCAGTCAACTTCAGAAATTCACTTCTGGAGTGAAAAAAAAGAATTAAAATATATATATTCAAATTCAGAAAGTCACTTGCAAAGCTAAAACCACGGTTGCACTTGCTGTGGATTTTAAAGAAAAAGTMTTATCCTGGCTCTTTTGTTCCAGAAGCACATCCTTTAAAGAGAAGGCACACAACAGGATCCACATACACAAGTTCAGATCAGGAGCTTGGGGAAGCTGGCTCTGAGGTGTGGGAAGGSACTGTCCACCCACTTCTACCCTTCACCCTCCTTTTTAACAAGACACAGTTGGTTTCTTCTTTCTGGGAAGGTTGTTGCATAAGATGTATTTAAAACAAAACAAAACAAAAAAAMCCACCACTGTCAAGAATAATAAYCAGAAAGAAAACTGTCTCTTGTCTGTTTCAACTRAAGAAAAACTGGAGCAACATTCATGACTGGGAGCAAGGTTTCTGAGAATTATGCTTCAAGAGATGGATCTATCAACTTCCAGCTGGACACAATGGGGCTGCCTTGGTCTTGCAAAAGGCAGAGTTTCATTTAAGATGGTCTCGTTACTGGTGATGATGTTACAGATTACTCACACRCTGTCTATATTCAAGCCAGAAGCTCCATGTTCACAGAGTACAGCACATGTTTTATTAAAGCACACATCAGAATACATTAAACATTTCTGTTGATCAGGAGAAATCTGAAAAAAAATCCAAAACTTTGGAATAGTTATGATCTGGCTATGGATTTCAGGTCTGGTCCCCAGCGAAAGCACACAGYCCCAACACGTCTGAGCTTAGAAAAGGCCTCAGTCCCTTTCCAGACTTCGAACAAATGGCCTTGTTTATAATTTTAACCATGACATTCACCTGCCCATGGTGAATGCACATGGAGACATGAGCAGGGTTTCAGCAACGCAGAGATCAGTTCTGAGCTGCAGAYGGACAACTAGAAATGACGTGTTACGGTTAAACTGGCTTATTTGTGCAGCAGAAAGCTGCATATACAACTTCTCTGAACTCCCCATGGGGACCATCCGATGGATTCTCTTGGAAGAGCTCTGCCATATGTGCGGGCACTGTATGTGCGCTCTGATGGCACGTGGCCATTGGCATCCACCGGTTAAAAAAAAAAAAAACAAACAGCATGAGGCATTTTAACTCGTTGGCCCTTTTTGAGTGCTTGCACAGACTAACACACTGAGAGGAGCAGAAAGGAAGCAGTCACTAAGAAGCGGTACAGGGACACGGGGCAGCTAATTCTGGCATGGCAAAACTGAATTTGCTCTGCCCCGTTTTACAGAAGCGAGCAACTTTGGGGGACTGCTGTCAGACCCTTTTCCCAACTAGGGCATCAGTGGTTTCCCTGCAGGGGCCAGGAGAGGATTTTTCTCTTGTGACACACTGTTTGGCAGCAGCGAACACTATTTTTGTTTTCCTCTGAGACACGAGACTTGCTTACAGCTTTGGATGGGATGTCACGCACCAGTTCCAGCAGCTTGGAATAGCCTGGTGGATGCAACTTCTTAATGTGTGGAGGACTAAACTGATTTCAAACCAAAGAGGTGTCTTCCCTTCTTCGGTAAGGATGGGCATAGTTGCAGAAAGCCTTCCTGCAAATCATCCAGGCACTTCACGTAACACCTTCCTACTCAGACAGGGACCGGCGATACTGGTRACACCTGCAAATCCCATGCTTGTAGCACAGTACAAAGTGTAACGTTCAGTCTTTCCTACTAGGGGCTTTAAGGATGCCAGAGAGCACAAGGGAATAATTTGAGGCAGACCAAGGAGAAGCATAGATGGAATAGCTATTTTCTGTAATCTTTTGTACACACAACCCCTGCACATCTTTTCCAGTGCTCAGGAGGCACTAACCTGAACGGCACAACAGAGCCCTTCCTCTYCCAGATTCAGCCCATGGCTGCAAAGAAAACCATTACTGTCTCATTGCCGTGCGGTGATCCACATCACGCGGGTCTGAAGGACCTCGTTCCAGATCCTAACAGCCAGGCATCCCTAAATCACACATTTGCCATCACAAAGGGCAATAACTGGCCTTCAYCTCATTAATCTSAACAGGCCTCCAGCTATGCTGCTGGGCCCCTTTACTCCAGAATAACATGCAGCGGATCAGCATCACTAAGMATGGACTACTGCCTGTCTATGCACACCATGGAGAGCAGTTAATTTGCCAAGGCTGTTTATTTGGCATATGAGCATTTTTTAATTTATAAAGGCCATACTTGCATGAAACCTGTTATGTCCCTCGATTTCTGCTCCACACAGAGCAGACACTAGTTACAGCGATGTTCACTGCTGTATGTTACGCAGGAAAAACATGCTGATGTTAGCAGCAACTCTGCGTGTTTTAAAGATCCGACTTGAACGTCGCTCCYATCTCCTCCTCCCGATCTCAGCGCTGGCTGCCATGCTTTGACAGTGGGGGCGAGATGCAAATCCCACTGGMGGCAGCAGGAAGAATCCCACGTGCTTCGTTAAGTTTCAGGCATTTTCAAACGCCTAGTTCAACGCAAAGGGGGGRAAAAAAAAAAGCTCTCCCCTCAAACCTTTCCGAGCCCGGCCGCGCCGGCCCAGGCGCCCGTCCCCCCCCCGCAGCGCCGCGCGCCGCCCGCGCGCCGCTAGGTGGCACGTGGGGTCAGCCGGCGCCCGCGCAGCTCCAGGCCGAACGCGGCCCTGCGCCCACCGCCCTGGGCTGCCGCGGAGCGCTGAATTAAATCCGTGTATCAAGATAGCAACGTTTTACACAAGATCAGCCGTGGCTCCAGGGTGACCGAACCCTTTCTGAGGGGGGGGGGTGATGCCCGTCCTGGGAAGGGACCAGGTAATGGTGGCTGCCTGTCCCAACAGCAGCAATGCACAGGGTGCAACACCGAGCCACCACGGTGGCCTGTCCTGCATCAGACCCGGCCTTCATCAGATCTGGCATCCCCATTTCAGCAGTTCGGCGTTACCTTGGCCAATGCCAAGTGTGTCAGACGGGAGGMCCCGTCTGCAATACGGATTTGGCAAAATCCGCAGAAGTGCACACCCACCGCTGCTGTCATTGTTACAGCTACAGGCTGACTTAAACCCTGAAGCACAGCCTCTGGAAATAAGTCTTGACTTCCACTGCTGGAGCTTCCCCAAAACCTGTGCGCACCCACACCACCACAACGCAAACCCTGCCACAGACCACGAGCGCGAGGACTCCTGTTTGGCCCTGCTAGGAAGTCACCAGTCACAGCGCGCCCGGAGGTAAAACCAGTGGGCTCTCTGAAAATGATGCCGTGTAACTCACCTTCTGCTAAGCACAGTATTTTATTTCCCAGAGTAGTCTTCAGGTAGCCTCCACTCGAATAATATTTGATCTTTTTGGAAAATCAAGTCTTGGGGAAAGAACAGCCTTGTCAGGTATATTTTGGTGTATTTTTAAAGCGAGGGTGACAAAAACTGGTAGATTGCCACAAACACAGAAAATAAAAATTTGGTTTGGTTTCCAGGTTAAAGGGATGCTGAGCTTATACCACTCATTTCTGTTATAAACCAGGTAAAGAAGCTCAGTAACAACACTGGTCCCTGTAGAAAATACGCTGTCAAAAATGCTTTTTAGTGAAAAGTTCATATTGAAAACAGCTTTTTTCTTCCCCCATTTAAGTGTCTGATTCCTATAAAAATGTCTTTCCCCAAACCTCTGAGATGAAACTCCAGTTTGTGAGAATTTTTTGCTCCCCAAATGAGACACAGTGGTACATCAAAAAAAGCACAAGGTATTTGGTGCTACAGCTCTTCCGAGGCCCCGCAGCATCATCTCCAAACCAAACTCTCTTCCCTTTGGTTTTTTGAAACCTACTCTAAAACTTTTAAATGCCCTGCCTAAAACACAGCCCCGCTGCCTGAGCTGGTCTAGCTAACACACAAACGAGAGCACTGCGAGTGAAACAAGGCGAGACCCGTACCATTTGACTTTGGAGCCATTCGATCAGAGCCTCTGCCGTCGAGTCTGGTACCTGGCAGCGCAGCCCCTCTCTTTCGTCCGCTTCCATCATCTCCAGCAAGCCCCGCAAGTCCTCCACCAGGTGCAGCGCCCGCAGGCCCCCCATGAAGGGAGAGGTGGGGGACTGGCAGTCAAAGATGCCGTTGGAGTACTCCAGCGCCTTCGAACCTGGAGGGAGCAAAATCGCAGGGGGTCAAGCACGAGGCAAGCAGGTCAGACCCACAGCAAGGCTGAGAAATGCGAGGTGACGTTTGCTCCCGGCGGGCRTTTATCTGAACCAAACTCAGTGCTGGTGCTGGATTCTGCCCACGCCACGTGGCAGTTCGGAGAAGGGCAAGCCCTTGCTGGTGTGCTGCATGGACGGAAGCTCCAGCAGGAAGGAGGTGGGCTGATCCGACAGAGGACACGTACGCCACAACCGTGCCCAGGGGTTCAAGGCGCGGGCYGGGCTCCTGCTCCCTGGGATGTATCGGGGGGACAGGCTCTGCTAACGCTTTGAGTCACCCTGTAGGGATCGCATGACCCAAGTCAGACACTGATGGTTTCCAGAGGAAACTGTGCTCTGCATTGTTTTTTTCAYGCAGAAATACGTTACCCTGCTCCAAGGCACTGGAAATTTTTTTAAAAGAATGAAGAAAAATATGAAGATAAATAAAAAGAGTGAATCACTTCTACATGAGAATAAATTTTAAACCCAACGGTTTGACATGGTAGCACTGACATTTGCATGCTAATCAAGAGAAAAATCTCCTATTTGCATAAACTCACAGTACGTATACTTGACCTACATTAAAAGTTGCTATATATTAAGTAAGGAAGGAAACTACGAATTCAGGATYAAGGTTGATTTAAGTCAACCTAGCTAATTCCAACTATAATTTCAGCACACTGATTTGTGACCTTAATACTGTAATGCCTCGGCACAATGAGACATGTTCATGACAGAGCATCAGCTTTTGTACTGTCAACTTTTGGAAACTACAGTGATATGCCATACATGCACTTCCACGAACTTTCATTCACCTCATCTGGTAAGCCACAAAAATGCAAGTATTCTGCTAATTCCCTTTGAAAAAAATGAAGAGGAAAAAAAAATCACTGCAATAGCATAGGAGTTGATATTCCTTTGTTATATTACTTTATAAGTCTGTTCAGACATATGGGTAAATTAAGTCTGTGGTGACTTAAACATCCCAACATCACATTTTATTTTTACATTAAACCTCATGCTGCCATAACCAACTTAGGCTCTTGGAAACACAGATACACGATCGGATCCAAATACCAGTATCTACTTATGGAAATTACTAAAGTCACAGCTTATATTTATTTTTAGAGATCATTATGATCCAACTGAATCCACTTTACACGTGTTCCTGCTATGTGTCCTTAATATCTTTAGGAAAACTGCAGAGAAAAGTCATTGTTCAAACAAAGCACGCACTGTATGATCATTTTTTTCCCTAAGGGAAATCATTTTAAGTGGAACTATTAAAGACTTTATAACTGTGTTCCTATCCTTGCAGAATATTTTTTCAGTTTGGGTAGTTGTTTGCATAGCTGTGCTGGAATAGGATTAAACTATTAATTTCTTGCTGCTTTGCTCCACTGTGTTGTGCACTTATATTATTTTCTAACTCACTAGACTCAACTTAAAAGCAGAGATTGTATACTTTGTGATGCCTCTCCTTAGTCCACTTACAATTTACAGGTACTTATAAAAACTCAAATGTTAAAGGCAGGTCCAAGACAAATGTTTGGACCCAAAACATTCCAATTTTGAAAAAAGGAAAAGTCAATTTGTGTTTTAACTCTTCAGAGTTGAGCGAAGTTCAGAGTAGCCAGTATTGGGCAAACTTCATCTTCCTGCCTTGCAGCAGCTCTTTAAACACACTCATCTTGGTTTGAAACATGCCTCGTCCTTGGCTTTCACGGTGCTGCGTGCACCAGATGAACTGCGTCACTCAGCCACTTCGAGCAGCATTTTGATAGAGGGTAGGAGAAAAACTACAGTCGATTTAGCTGTGGTCTGTGTGTGAGAGTCTGTGCAATCCCTCCACTCCATTTATTTGTATTCGCTAAGCTATAAGGGAAGACACCAAACACAATTACCAGCACATTCCCTTCTCAGCCTGAAACTCTGCCCTCCAGGTATGAGAAAGGAGGACCAAAACAGTTAAATGAACAAGCTGCCCCAGGCGTTTACCTGCTATAATGCCATCCATCTGCTCCAGCGCCGCAGCGAGCATGTCACTTGCATCACTCATCATCTTCTCTCTTCTCAGGAACGATCACCAGCTACACCATAAGGAGCAACGAAACACCGACAGTGTAAGTTGGATCCGGAGCCTCAAGTCTGCAATTCAATCTGCAAAAGAGAATTTCATTTCACTGCATGTTCTTTGAATTCAGACACCACCATCGCCAGACCAGTAGGAAGACTGGGGCCATTTGCTGACAGCAACAAGACTTGGAGGTGTTCATCACCAGGCATGAACTGGCATCAAAGAATCAAACCACCAACGTGATGATCCAGTTCCTACTGTTGGTCAGCCCATGGCCTGCTCTGCCTGCAGGTCCATGCCACTGAAGGGGCATCCCATAGAGCACTTCAGAAATCCCACATGGCGCTTCAGGGAAGCTCGCATAGAAGACACAGGCCTTCTATCACTAAAAGGAAGCTGAACCTCAGCAATAAACCACAGGTCTATCCACTGTATTTTTTTCTCCCCAAGAATTTGCTGGTATAGAAAAAGAGGAGTCTGACCATTTGCGCAAGATTTCTGGATGTCTGACAATCCAGAAGTCCTGGGCATGCAATCATTTGCCTACAGGCAGGATATCTCAAATGCCCATGACTCACTGGATGTAGTGTGCATGCACAGACTATCCCTCTGAAGATGCTGCTCTGAACTTAGCAGAGATTCATGCCCTAACAATGCCATCTGATCTTACCCTCAAACTTTTGAAAGCCAGAACTGGTCGCCAGAGGAGTATTTCCAGTAGAGTCTAGAAAAGTGAACCTGCCCAACATGCTGCCTGGGCAGGTGAACTAGCACACCCAAAATCCCGATGGGCTAYAAGTTAAGCAAGTGCTTAGGTACTTTGCTCCAGAGGTCAGAGGCGTACCCGATCCCTCCACCCCAGCACAATGGACACACAAGCCACCGAMATAGCCCAGACTGCCATGGCTTTAATCTAGGACACGTGAGAATACTTCTGCTATAAATACAGTTAGGGAACAAAGCTAAACAAACACCAGGAAGGAAAACTCGCTTTAACCTTTAGCATACCCTGCCATTTGGTTTTTGTATTAGGCTGCACCGCTGCTGACATTTGCCCCAACACAAGCAATTAAGAAAGTTGTTCACACAATCTCTGGCATAAGTCCTGGAAAAGAGTCTACCAAAAACTATAGCAAAACAAAAATTCAGGTTCTAAACCGAATTTTCCCTCCTACAAGTCACCTTATTGGTTTGAGCCAGCTGGGAGGTAGCTCTTACTGGCGGCTGCCAGCTAGCTTTGCTGAAATGCTATCCTTGAAACACCAACAAACACTCCATCTTTCACATCAAAACTTTTATAACATAAAGTAGGTCCAAGCCCTGTGGTAACTTTTGAATGACAGCACAAAGACTACTACACTTTTGGCAATTGTCTTGCTTTATTATGTAGTTGCCAGAGTCAGAAAAGCCAAGAGAAGTTTAAAAAGTCAAAATACCTGTAAGTGAAGGTGTTGCGAATCTTAAAAAAAAAATGCAGTAGTGTCATAACTGAAGAATTCCAACCTTCAAGGAGGAAGCCCTCGATTTTAAACACAAAGTAAATCATAAACTTCAAGCAGTACAATACCTGCCATAATATGCAGGTTCTGCAAGATACTTGTCCGTGCCTCTACACCTGATAAAAAAAGAGCAGAAAACTCAGCTTTTGCAAACACATTCACTTGGACAATTCTGAAGACAGCCCTGTCCTCTCCTCTTCAGGATTCCCTGGCTCAGATAACCAGGTCCTGCTGAAATCTAGTAAACATGGGCGTCTATGAACATGAAGTGTGACTGATCTACATTGGATTGCTCTCTGAAGGCAAAAAGCACACAGAGAAACCCCAGGGCTGCTGCTGCCCCAGGCAAAATGCTGATTCCTCACAGCTGTAAGTGGAAAAGGACCAACGACACAAAGCATCCACACACTTGCAACAGCCAATTAATGTTTGGGAATCGGGGGTACCCATGATCTTCCCAGTGTGCGTGAACACCTGATGGGGGGAGTGAAGAAGACAGAGCCAGACTCATCTCCATGGCTCCCAGTGACATGACAAAACAAAATGGGCACACATTAAAACAAAGGAAATTCCACTTATGCATAAAAAAAAAAAAAAAAAAAAATCTTTTTTACTGTGAGGTTGGCAAGCACTGGAAAGAGTTGCCCTTTTGGGGTCTCCATCCTTGGAGCTACTCACAGACCGACTGCCCAGCGCAGCCTGCCCTGGGCAACCTTGCTTTGGGCAGGGGGTGGGCTGGAGACCTCCAGAGATGCCTTCCCACCTCAGCCATCATTGAGCTCAGCACAGCTCATGATCAAGCATTAAATACAGTACTGAGGAAGCCGCCTAGGCAAAGCCAAGCTGCAGACTAAAAATGTGCTGAGGAACAGAGTGCTCCCTAACCACATTTGTTCACAGTGCACCCCCTTGTTCCTCACCTTCTGTCTAGGAGAGAGCTTAACTGGGGGCAAGGAACTGCTAATTTACATTTGCACAATGAAGCCATGGCTCATAGGCACACAAAAATCACCATCCCTGCACTTCATRCAGGCACAATCACTCCTCATGTTTCCAAAAAAAGCACTCCTTGCTTTTCCTAAACAAGGGGTTTGTTCACGGTTATCAAAAATCCCTAAGACAGCTCTRCTGAAGGGAGCAGCAGTGGCAGACAGTGATACCATGAGCACCCAGGAGACCTCCAGCATTTACCCCACTGTTTACCAGGTCCTACCTCCAAGGAAGGAGACATGAGTCTGCAGTGTCTCCTCCACTGCTACTGCAAAAGGAGCTGGGCTACCGAGAGCAGCAGTGAGRAATTTTAAGATAAAATTTAGTGAAGCAAGACCATGCAAACACACGGATCTCCAAAAACCCTTCCACSACTCACGGAGCATCTGTTAGCAGGCCTGACCAAGCCTACAGCTGAGAAACTTGGAGAGGTGAAATAAAAAGAACAAAAAGCCCCTAAACCGAACAGCTGGAAATGACGCAACAAAATCCCATTTCCCCGGTTATTTGGTCCTAAAARTGTTCATTGAAAACTAGCCTGGAATGGCACATCCTGCTCTGGCCAMCTTCCCAGCACAGTGCATCACATCTAGCAGTCAGGAAGTAAAACCGCTGTGATAGAAAAATACTACTGGAAGCATCCTTCCCCRGTAAGGGCATAGAATCGCTTTTATTCTTTGCACACCATCACCGGYACACGGGGAACGGATGGACAGGGGGGAAATCAAAGACCTCATACACCAGCGGACAAAGAACCAAACTGCCTGAAACAAGAAAAGACAACAAACCGCAGGAGGAAGAGGGTGGAAAGGGGAGGGGCAGAAGGAGTCAAAGAAATGCAATTATTAGACAGAAGTCATAWATCAGCAGCCCTTTGTGGATTATAGGAAAGAGGACAATACTGAAACACCAGCTGATTAATCCCTGCGCCTACTGAAGGGCACCRAGACTGACTCTGACTTCACAAACTTCAAGAGAAGCCTCAGCTGACCACTAACACAGCAGAGCTTTCCTGATAACTATGTTCCTTTCTTTACTCTCTGCTTTTTGTGGCTTTGGTCTAATAGAAATAAAACCTAAGAGAAAACTCAGGGGTTTGGGTTTTTTTGTTGGCAGTGACTAAGGAAAACCACGCAGTCAGGTTAACACGAACGAAAATCCATCTTGGAGAAGCGCAATGGAGCTCCTTAGGAAAATAAGGAATAGCTAATATTTCAGATGATGTCAAGCAGTTTAAATTCCTTTCATCCACAAAAGCAGAAAGGAAAAAAAAAACCAGGAAAATTATCATTTTAACACAGATGGATCTATGACACGGCAGATGATGAGAAACCAAGGTGCACATAGGAGACAGAGASGCAGACGCACAAAATCCACCCCTGGCATAACACCATCAAGAACACACCTGGGAGGAAAGTACTGACAGTACCGTCTCTGTCGGACATTTAAAATAAGTTTTCTCTTTCTTTCCAAGAAAATGGTAACACTTACCTTCCTGCGTGCACAATCAGTGCAAGATGGGGCAGGGAGGTTGTTTTTACAGAGGCAGATCCCCCTTTTAGGGCTCCCAGCTGAATACCTTGCTCGTGCCGACAAGAACAAGCATCACTTCATCAAGGCTGTATTTACAATCCACCATTAAAAAAATAAAAATAAAATACAAATGCAGCTATCTCCACTATCAGTTATGATTAATCTTATCACTAGCTGGCATTTCTACCACACCCCTGGTCGTAACRGAGACGACGTTATTTGGTCTTACTTGTTTAATGTCCCTTCCTCTGGTTTGAACACACCAGCCGGTTGCTAGGGCTATGCTGTTCACTTTTCAGTAGGTGGAGATTTTTTATTTTTATTTTTTGAATGACATACAAACCCTCCGGCTACAGTGCTTGCGAAGATGTATTCCAAACGGCTTACAGAGAAAACAAAACACTGCCCTGCAAATAAATCCTAGGAAAGCTAGAAAAAAACAAGGGGCTTTGTGAATGGGAACTGCAGTCTGCTGGATGCAGTCAAGAAAGCTGCCTGAATATGGATTTCAAAATCAGATATTTAATTAAGATGGCAGACTTTAAAAAAAAAAAAAGTGCTTGAACATTTTACATATGTAGGAAATTATTATAGTTTCCCCACCCAGAGGCTCTCTCTTTCCAAACAACACACAGACAGGCATCTAGGGGCAACATCTTCAAGCCTTTTTTTTTTTTTTATTTTGAGGTGGTCTCATTCTGGACATCCACCTGCAAACACACCACGCTTTAAAAAMCAGAGGTTTGCAGAGCCGAGGAGAATCAGCTGCCTGCTAGCAGGTCCAAAGGCCAAAAGGACACACCGTGCCCCGCGCGCAACATCTCCGGGGAAGGGCAGGGGCTGGCCTTTCGTCCCACTCGCCTTCCTCTTTGTGCACCCGCTCTGCAAACGCTCAGCGTTTGGAAAGAAAGCATCAGATACAGATTATTTTTACGATATGATGCAATATGATGGATGACTTGAGTTTCCCAGCTCTCCCATTCCTACATAACACTCCTTAAATCAGGAAATTTTGATACACAGGAATGAAAAATCYTGATTAGGGCTTGTTCCTGAGAGCTGTAGAGAATCAAAAAAGGAACCCCAAGAGCAGGCTGTTACCCCAGAGCAGTCTACCACAAAAATACAATGAAAAAGCTAACGAACTGCAGACATCTTTTACAGGGAAGGTGGAGGGAGAGAACCTGTTCCACAGCAAAAGTAAGACGTCAAATTTCACCTTGCTGTCAAAATTAATGTCCCTGCATTCTCAGTCCTACACGTATGAGATGACTGCGAGAGGTCTGAAGCATCTTGTGGATTCGTCTCTCTCACCTCACAAGACTGAAACAACACATCCTTAACAATTAATTTTTACAAGGTAAAGCTCTGTTTCATGAAGATGTGCCATTTCTGACACATTATCACATCTATTTGTGCTTCTTCTGGGTGGCCAGAAGAGAAACATGAACACACAGAGACTTATTTGCAAAATACATTTCAATCACAAATAAAATGGGCTTCAAATGAATTCAGTCTAAATCTCTGGCACAATTTCTCATGGGCTGTTTTGAAGATACTCAACTATAGTGCCACTATAGCACTATTTTAACACTTAATAATGAATATATTCAGGTAATTTACACCAGGAGTCATTAACATTTCTTTTAACATAAAAAAAGACTCAGCTTACTTAAACTGATAATGTCTATTTATTTTTATATATATAAATAAATTTCTTCTTGAATTTACTGAACTCTAGTCAATGACATCAAAGCAATACTGTTCTCGTATTATGCAGGACTACAAAAAAGCAGCAAATGTCCCTTTGTTCCCTAACTCTAGATCCTTTCTTTGTTCCCTGAATTTCGTTATTTCTTTACTATAGCACAAACATTATTTATTTCCTTGAACTGATAAAAATGAATGGGAGCAAGCTGAAGCTGAAAGCCTATCCCACAGTACATAAGAAATGACATGAGATAAAAGGTATCAAGCCACAGAAAAGACTTAGAAGTATTTTAAGAGCATAAAGCGCAAAAGTCCTTCCAAGACATAATTGTTTATACCTGGGAAAAACTTACCTCAAATCACACAACAACCTTTATTACCAACCAGCTTAGTCGCATTCTGCACTTTGCCTTAAAATTTGTTAAACCCATTAGTCGCGATGCAAAAGCTAAGCCTCGACAAGCATCCTTCAGATACTCTGACGGAGAGGTATACACAGCAAACAGCTTATATAAACACCCAAGTCTCTGAGTCAAGGTTTATGGCTTAGATTCATATCCAGTTACAAAACAAATCATTGGTCTGTAGTACTGAAGTCATCCTGGTTGCTTATCTCTGCTACCCTATTCTCCAGCAGCTCTTTATTTTGTTGTAATTGGAAGGAATTTAAAAACCACAGCAGGTGACAGGTTATGCTGTTTTGTGATGCACAAGTGGGCTCTGTGATTGCTGGATGACAGGGAGGCAGCCAGAGCAGCAGCACCTTACCTGCAAAGCAGCCGTGCAATGCAGATACCTGTCTGCTAACACTCTTCAGGCTCACTTTCACTCTTCACTCACAAGCAATCCAAGGTCAAATGGGAGTCTTGCAAAAAAACCCCACAGATATACTTCACTTTAGGCTGTTCACGTTTTACTGGTTAACTATTTAGTAGATGCCGTCAACTACTAACCTTAGCGAGTCTGAGAAATCAATGTTATTTTCTCACGTATTTTGCTCGGGTCCACTGATTACAAAAACAATTGAGATATTCATTCCTCGCTCCGAGACTGCTAATGCAAGCAAGGAAATACCTCACATTCCCCAGCAACATGTTATTGACACGCTGTGGCCACACAGGCTACAAAACAAAAGAGGCACTGTTGGTTATGAGTCCAAAAGGCGGTTCTTCGAAATACTTTAAGAACCACCAAATCCCGAGCACAGACTCATGTTTAGATCCAATTTCACAGCTCATGCCGCTTTCTTTTAATGGGCTGGATCCAAAGACCAAATTCACAAACTTCCAAATTTGAAAGGGTTTGGCTCTGGATTTTGCACCTTCAGGTCTAGGATTTTCCAGATCCACAGTTTCAGTATTGTCACTACACAAAGCAAAAGTAGAGGGCACCTACCATCAAAAGCCCAGAAAGCAAATAAAATATATTTAGCTTGGACACTATTTTCATACGTTTAGCTACCAACTACCTGTAAAGAACAACAGAAAAACCAATACTTTGTAATTCCGCAGCATCAATTGTTACATGGGGAAAATTCTCATATAAAGTCCCAGCATTACATCCTTACCCTTCTGYCTGCCTCTGATTTTGTTATCTTAAGATTTATTTTCCCAGGAGGAATACATAAGAGAAGAGGGTGATATCTGAAGTATATGCCTTGTATGTGAGGATACTTCAGTTTTTTAAAGACTCATGATATCTGAGAACTTGTGGTTGGCAGCACAACCACTGCACCACTGATACACCAACAATCCCGATATAGCATGTTTCGCCATCTCTCTCCTCTTAGCAATTTAAAAATTAAGCAGGGTGAAATTCAACATGGTGGAGGGCTTTTTTTTTTTTTCCTCATGTAATCAGATGGGACTGAATTTTAAAGAGAAAAATAAAGGGGGGGGAAAAGTGAAAAATAAGACATTGTAGGCCAATTTTCACTCTGGCTTTGTCTCGCTCACCTCAAAAACATGCAGACCTTTGCATTTTCTTTTCTCYTAAATTAAAGCCCTTCGCCAATAGCTCACGCTGGAGCTTTGCCAACAGCTTATGTTTAGGCAGTACACTTGGGAATCTGAGAGTCTACATCAAGACACCCTGTTTTAGGCAGCACATGACTTTAATCACTATTAAAGACGGACCTTCTACCTTTGAGATTCTTGGAATATCAGATGTAGGTACTGTGCCTTTCAAAACACAGACTTCAAATTTTGAATTAGTTCTCAGCTTTGAAAAGGCCCAAGTAGTTCACGTGCAAAACACATCCAGAAACATCCGCGTTCGCTCTCATCAACGACAAAGCAAAGGCGAACGTAATCACCTCCGTGTTCTGACAACTGCCACGCGTGCTATCCTGCTGCYGGCCAGGGCAGCCACAGACGAGGACCCTGCAGAACAATGCACTGCCCAGCTGCAGAACAAGGAGATGCCTCTTGCCCAGGGAGTGAAGCACTGCTGGGATGCTCTCCCCCATCCACTTGGGACCATCCTCCCCTTCCCCCAGGACACAGCCTGTGCTTGCCGCCCAGCTCCAGAGCTGCTCGTTCAAGCCCAGGGTGAAGAAGCAGCACTCACAGACATGGCTTTTTCCCAGCACTGCCCATCCCACACTTTCTCTTGACCGGCTTCTGTCCCCCATGTCCCTGCCCAGGATACAACCTGCAGTCCCTAGGAYAACACAGCCCTGAGTCTGATAACCAGTGATTTTGGTAACACTGGAGTAAGCAAAGCTGGTTTTTTTTCCCCCCAGCCTGGGGSACAGAGTGCTGTTGATTTTGTCTTGCTTTTTTAACACCAAAGTTTCAGCACCAACAGATGAAGGACAAAAGCCGCACGCTCTCAGCTTGAGGAAAGGGTCCTTCTCGTCTCTCTGAATGCTGTGCTGGTGAGAAGCGACAAACCAACCCCCCCCCCAAAAACCCTATTATTACAGTGCAACTTTAAGGAGCCATATGCTGTYCTCACCGCCGTCTAACACTCGCCCTTGCTTGGCTGGTGAGCCATGTGTCCTGTCTACCCTTGGGCCAGCCTCGCTGCTCAGCACAAAGGCAATTTTGCAGCTAGGACACAGAAACCAGCTCTCTCACTGCCTGCTCCTTTTTCAAGAAAGCCCACAGCCAGTTCTTCAGGGTAGAGGTTTTGCCTTCTCCATCCCATCTCAACCTCCCTCCKCTTGTCAGACTGACACCTCCTCACTGTCCTGCAGGGGAAGACATTTTCATGCCCTGGTGGCCTTTGGTCTCCAGCATCACCCAAGGCTAAGAAAACTCAGCGGRGCAGGAGCTGAGCTGTGCCTGGGGCTCAGAGGAGCTCACAAGAGAAATGTATTGGTGCTAGGGAACTGGAACGATACTGGGGCTGGCTGCAGGGCTACACAGGTAATAGTCATGGAGTACAGGTGATACGGAAGGGCAGGAGGGTTTTCACCAGCAAGGTGGAGGGAAGCAACAGCATTAAGCCAGAGCCGTGACGTCTGCAGGAACAGAGCATGAAACAAACCTGGTCCCAGCCCTACCGTCCTCCCTTTCTTCTGCAGCAGGAAGAGGAGGGAAGCTGGGAAGAAAGGATGTGGCAGAGGAAAAGGTGACTTCTTTCTGCTTCTTCTCCAGTAAGAGAGAAGGACCTAGGGATGGAAGGGAGCAGCCACTCTCCATCCTGTGGCCAAGCTCTGTGCGTATGTAGGAGGGGGAAATATCCCTCCTGTCACCCCTGACCCCATCAGCAAGATAAGCAGAAAGTGCTGGCTTCACAAGAGAAGAAGATGCAGCTCAYGAGATGAAGAAAAATCTTAGCAGTCAGAAACTTAGACGTACTTGCATCAACGCATGTTTGATGCCCGACTGGGGACAGAATTGCAGCTGCTACAAACCTACCTAGATTTCTGTGGGATAACAAGGTTACTGAGACTGAGTTTACTTGCTTCAGGTGACCTGCTAAGTGTGAAACAATTTTTTTTTATTATGTAGAACAATGCAAAATGCCTGTTTCATCAGATATAGCAATAAACTGTGATTTATTACTGACCTTACTAACAGTAGGCTGCCTTTAGTAGACAGGGCTATAATGCATTAACGTGGAGAGTAAGATAACTTTTAAGAGTGGTGCAAGAAAAGTTTACAATCCAGTTGCAGTACTAGAGTGTGAACACACCTATAAACCACCTGGTCCAGGTACCCAGAGGAGTCTAACTGCAGTAAGGGGCTGCAAAGATTTCTTAGGCAACAAGATAAGCAGTGGATGGCTTAGCACCCACACCACCCTGTGCTGCTGAAGGCAGTGGTGCCATGATCCAAGTCAGYGAGTCTGAAGCAAACTTAGGTGTGGTTAAATCATACAATAACAACAATAATGTAGAAATGCTGCCCTGTGCAAGAGCTGAACTGCTCCYCTCCATTATTAACTATCTGCAACGTGTTTAAGCCAGTCTACAATTCTGATATGCCAGTCAGGTTTACAGACTCTGCTGGAAAGCCAGTTTTACACCAWAAACCTTGCAATATCCGATTTCTCCCAAAACTTGAGATCTTACAGAGAAGTAATTCCACTAGGATCTTGGCTTTCATTAAGATAGAAAAAAATATTACTGAACCACATGGTTGCTGAAGGAAGTTTAATGCGATCTAAGAATATCCTGAAAGTTTGAACACAGGAAGCCCCTTATTTGACATGTAATATAGTAAGGCATAGAAGGGATGTGGATGGGGGAAGCAGGATCATCTGACCTTTTTTTTTTTTGAAGTCTGCAATAAGGAAAAAAAACCAGCTTAGGCTGCTTAACCATTTCCCTTCCCTCAAACTACAGATGTAATTAAAAGAAAGCTTCAAAAACAATACAAGTCATTTAATACTATTTTAATTAAAAGTTGTTTTTATAACATAAAAAGACCAAAAGTAACCTCACTGTTGCTTTATAATTGTATTAAGAAAAAGTGGTTCTTGTGTAACTTTGTCGTTTTCTAACTTTCCAAAGCCCCAGTGTAACAGAAGATAGCAAGGTTGGAACAATACATCTAGGATTTAAAGCTCTGCCTAGCCCATGATTTATACACATCTAATTAGCTCCTCCTGCACACACACACACCCACCCTTGAGCTCTGGGAACTGCTAGTATAATTCCTGCAATTAAAAACTTCAATGCCAGAATCCTTGTTTGCCAAAAGGAAAAACAACCACCCCCTCATTCAGCACAGTTGGGCATGTTTTTACAGGAGTGGATGCCCAACCATAAGAAGCTCAGATCCAACATCTGAACTCTCCCAAAGTTCAAGTTATTTATTAGAAATCTGTAATTCACCACCCCGTTGCCTCCCAAGGACCACCGCAGCCCTTCTCCAGCAGAGCGACTGATGCAAATCAGGACTTTTGGGAGCTTAACACACTGCAGTTTTATTTGGCAATATCCAGGGATCTCTGCTGGACATGGGGTAACAGTACTGAACAAGTCTCACGCTGTATTTGGTTTCCCCGTCAGAGACCATCTTAACTTCTTACTGTGTCACAGACATTGGCAACACAGACAGACGGGTGAAGGACYGCTCGCCTGCCACGACGGGAAATCAAAACTAGTACAGTTCAATGCATGCCTACTCGCAACACTCAATGTTTCCGATGGATTAATGACCCTTAGTATTTCCATACAAATGTTCCTCTGAATACATAATCTCAAGATAAAACTTCAAAAACCTCAAGGGATCAGATACACTTTCAATGTTACATTTCTTTGAAGTACTTCCCCTTTGTATTTCAACAACACTTCAAAGTTTTCCTACTTACATACAAATCAAATTAGACATCTGATGCTAAAAGAAACAGACATTAAAAGTGTTTCACACTTTCCCAACCTTCGGGTGGGGTGGGAGGGAAGACTCAGTCTTGTAGAAAGGTATATATTAACTATATGCTCATTTTCACTAGACCAGCTGGCCAAGGARGAGTTCTTCATGTATCAAAGGTCAAACAGAAACAGGGTACAGCCCCAGTCCCACCTACAGCTGAAGATCCTGGTCCCRATGAACAACACAGGTTTAACCTGTACGATGCAAATAGTCTTGCTCACATCAAAAGGGAATTTGTGAYCAATGGAAGTGCCCCGTCCATGAAGGCCACAGGAGGAAGGAGGTTGTTTGTGGGAAAAACAAAGGTCCACTGGCACTGTCAAAGCCCTTATGAAGTTTAATAGGGTTGAGCTGATCATCTTCCATGGTACCTCACTGGACCAGTTGAAAAAAGAAGGTCCTAGAAGTTGTCCTTTATTACCATGCCAAAAAAACCCAAAAAACAAAAACCCACCCCAAATAAACAGAAGTAAACAAATCATTATATTTTCTCATYATCACCATGAAGTAGCAGCTTCCTCAGCAACCTGTGAACATCCGGGGCCAAATCCTTCGTGGTATACATGGAGGCTCAGGAGTTACCTGGAGGTAAGTCTCGCTTGCTCTCAAGCACTAAAGAAATTTTAAAAGATTGATTCTTGCTTCATACATAATAGATCTATAACAATAACTATTTWAAAATGATTTTAATGATCTATAACAATAACTATTTTAAAATGATACAGCCCCTGTATTTCCCTTTGTTGGGGCTGACTATTCTTCATGTGCTTACTGAGCCATCACTGGAGGGACTGTTTCCGGGGGGTTATATTTAGCTCTGAACCACTGCAGATTTTGTTTCCCTGGCTAAAGTTAGGACGCGGTCCTCCCTTAGAGGAGGATCTTACTCTTACTCTGCTGAACGGAAAGGAAGCATTGAGACAGTCTAGTCTGGGCTTGGAGAAGACCCTGGTGATGCCAAGGCCCCAACTACAATGATCCTGCTGCGTAAAAAGGGAAAAGTAAATCCCAAACTGTCAAGAATATTTACTTTACATATGCAATAAAACTACAGCTTCAGCCCTGTTCAGGAAAACATTGCTTATTTCAGGATACAAATCATCATACATCTTCATGCAGGGGTCCTGTCATAGTACGGCTCCCCTCGGGGACAGCTCATCATTTATTTACCGCTATACAGTAAGAGCCTGAAGCAGAGGCATTTAAGCAGCCATGCGAGGTTGCCTCTTCCATCACCGGACAAAAATGGGGGCAGCTCCAGATCACAAGTGCGCTGAACTGTCCACAGAGAGCTCCGCCGCRGCTCCCGCTGTCTCCGGCAGCACTACGAAACCCCTGTGGTAATTACCCTCCTTACAGCCCGAAACTCTGCCGCTTACGTAGACGGATTCACCTACTTCAAGGTTTTGCTGGTAAGATATAACTACCATGATATTTTACTTCGTAGAGGTTCAGGTCTTGTTGATAAGCTCTAACTTTTGCAAATGAATTACCACGCGTCAGTCAACGTGAGTGTGCTCACTGCTGGTATACTAGTTTTGCAAGTACTGAAATACCTTGGAAATGCTGTGTTACTGAAATAACACGGTTATTAGCGGGTTTCTAGCAAAGTCCAAAAAGTCTAACTGCTTAAGTGCTACAACACAAGGACTTCTCTAGGACAAACTTTTAAGACCAGCCACCGCAACTGTGCGCTCAAGTTTGCATCAGCCGGGCGCTCCTGCAATTCAGTACCCTTCAACTGCTTTACCCAGGGAAACAGCCTTACTTGATCACTGAAGATAAATACTGTGTGCAAATAAGCTACAAGTCCAACAGGAAGCCCTGCTGAAGCTTGTGGAAATCCACATAAGCACAAGGATCGCTTCCATGTAATGAAGTGCAAGATTACTGCTGTTAAAGCCTCAAAAAATATATTGCCGTTATATTGTATTTCATTAACAATAAATACCCCCAACTGGAACACACCTTACCTTAAAAAGTGACTGAAGGTACAAAATTTAAAAGAAGGGTTTTCTTCTCATTTTCTGAGCGTAACATTTATTGCAATACAATGTGAGTGGAAAGTATGGATGGATAATATTAAACTTGTTGCCTTAAATACGAGTTTATTAGAGGTGCCAAAGGAGTGCTTTCTGAAATGGAACAGTAATACGCTCTACACAACTACTCCTGCTGTTATAGAGCTTACCTAGCAAATTATCTTTTGATCTCCCAACTTTTCCAACTCCATTTTTCAAGCTAAAGTAAAGAGTCTTTGACAGAAGCCCAACTCCTTGATGTTGGGAGGTGAGAGAAAAGGAAAATATCCAGAATAACTCTCAATTCTATGAAAAAACATTTTAAAAGCATTGTCCACATGGCAGATCCTTGAGAAAGCCGTGGTCTCCTCATTTTTAATCAAGTCTTGATTATTTTTTGGAAGAKAGTTCACCTGGCCATATATTTAACAATGAATAAGGGCAATCATCACTCTAGCTTATCTATATTCTGGTTCAACATCCAATGTTAAAATAAAAAGTTTCACAGGTACATTCAGGGGATAGGGGTGGGGGGAGCCAGGAACAGGTATCTCGGTAACAACCAGATCTCTGGAAGTGGAGGTGTCTGAGTCATGCAGTTGGCCTTTGGGATTTGTGTTTTGCCCTTTATTAAAACTTCTGACAGTTCCAAATAGCAAGCTCTTGTTTCCTGCAAACGTCTCAAGGATCATAAATGCATTTAGGCCTCTCATAGTATTTTAATGAAATATCAGTTCCCGCTCCTCTACTTGACTTGCAGGCGAAATCTGCCATTTTAAGGAGATAATCTTAAGCAGCTTTGTGAGAAATGTCAAGAATACTAAATTGCCATTTCTGTGCTCTGGTTTCATTTTTTTCCCCCTAGTATTCTATTTAAATTGCCTTTAAAAGAAAACTGGAGCGCTATCCAAGATGAAGTAGTGTGAAG
Source organism: Oceanodroma leucorhoa (assembly GCA_030449065.1). Taxonomy (NCBI): domain Eukaryota; kingdom Metazoa; phylum Chordata; class Aves; order Procellariiformes; genus Oceanodroma; species Oceanodroma leucorhoa. The sequence goes on along the minus strand of JASVER010000239.1, from coordinate 302,389 downwards.
TGATGTGCTGTATTTTACAGACTGCAAGACCTGAATCAGTACTGTCAGCTAATTAAAAACCTTTAAAAATTAGGGGTTTAATTCCCTGTGTTGCATTATTGTGTCTAAAAAAAGACTTGGGAAAATAACATGAAAAAGACAACTATTAAATGGCATCCCATTTTTCTAAACCGAGGCTCAGTTATCAATGAAACAAACGCTGATTCTCAGCCACACTTCTGACACTTTTGGCCTGTTTTGAAGCTTCTGCAAACCTATTTTAATGTTACTCAGGCAAAAGCTGCTTATGATTTATGGAAATGTTTTTGTTTAAGGAGAAGAAACCTTAACTCACTGCAACATCAACTCTGTCCTCAGCGCGGGAGAGTGTTCCCGGTTCTGGTCGCCCTCTCCCAACTCAGCACAGCTCAGGACGGATGCCAGGACAAATCCCATGGCATGCTGCAGGAAGTTCTCACTGCAGCAGTGGTCTCACCGGGAAAAGATACCACCAGCATTTGGGGGTTTTCTTTGCCAAGACTGACTTYGTCTGTGGTCCCTTACGGCTTATAATTAGGCAGGATGAGACTGCCTAAGCTGCCTACACTGCCTAACTACTSAACCAGGAGGAAAAAGAGCCAGAGGATGTCCAGATGTCTGAAACAGGGGACCCAGCAGTGGAAGGGCAAGGTCAACATTGAAGAAGTGACYTTCCACGGAGGGAAGCGATTTAGCACATGAGTGTGTACTCAGCAGGGAAGAGACGGGTCTGAGTAGGGTACCTGGGACACCCCAACAGCATGTGTCCCAAAAGCAGCCTGCAAAGTACATAGGTAACGAAGCCAATCTGATCTGACCATGTGCCTGGAGGCCTCGGGAAGAGATATTTAGCACTGACCCTACAGCGAGCGACCAGCAAGGGGACCTGTGCCCAGAGGGCAGCGCCCCAGCAGTCAGGGCTGCCCTGGGAGCTTGCAGAGGGAAGGAGGGAAACCAACAGATCCTGGGATAGAGGACTTCTTCAGGCCTGAAACCAGTACTGAGAAGCCACGGCCGGACAGCTATGATATTCCTTCCAGCTCGGGGAAACATTTTCACATGGTCACAGGCGAGTTCCCACGCCACGGGCACTCCTCGGGCTGTACTCGGCAGTGCCCCTGGTTGCTGAGACCACCTGCTCCATACTCACACGACACCTCGCACTGCGGCAGCCTGGCCCAAGGCTCTCCCAGTACTACAGCAGCGTGGTCCAAGGCAGGAAACTTCCAGCTTAGGGGGGGGACAGCAATTTTTAACACCACAAAGGATACACTGTGAAAAATACATTATTTTCCTAATTCTGGCTGCCAAACACAAAAGAGCCAACCTGACTGAAGACAGGCATAAAGATGAAGCGAACTGGGCGTTAAATCAAAAGAAACAGCTTAGCTAAACCAGTCGCCCTGAAGGGCTTAGGTTAAAAGTTGCTGACCCGAGCTGGGACTCCTGTTACTCTGGTCTTCATGGCTATTTTAACAGGTTAGCCTACCTAACATGAGCAGAGCACATGCTCACCTACCTGTGCAAACTTCTCACTTGTGGGAACTTCTCACCAGCAGGGARAAAGCCAGCACTCCATGTGGAAATAGCATCCAGGAATCTCAAGCGCAGCTTCACACTGCTACTAAGGCTACACTTAGTGCAGATAGATATTCAACTTGTGACTGAGCAATYGTTATCTCGTAAATAATCAACCCTATACTTGTCTGCAGATCTCAAGGAATTAATCTTCAAATCATTTAGAACTGGGCACAGAGTGGGAGAGAGGAGAATCAAGTGTTATTCCCACTACCACTAGAAAATAATACAGTGCTCTTCTGAAGTAAGAAAATACCAAGTAACAATAAAAAAAAAGAGAAACACACCCAGTATGCATGCATGCCAAAACACATATGGCACCGCAAGGACGTCTCCAGTATCTCTGCAACAGCAGCCTGTTCCTTGGAGGTTTCTTGTCCAAGAACTGTAACCCAGCCTAGCACTCCTTTGCTTGCAAGATCTGACAAGATCCCAAGAAGCTGATGTGGCTGCAGGCCAGCGACCTTGTGCTGTGCCCTGCTCCAAAGAACCATATGCAAATGCCTAACGAGAGTAACATGACTACACACGTTTTCTCTCCTATTTTAACGCCAGCAAGGCTCCGAACTTGCTCTAGATTATAMAGGAGATAGCAACTCACCTGTATCTCAGTGCTCCATGGTGTGGATCGTGGCATTCACTACAGCTGTCATAATACACTGTAAATTATAAACAACACACACTCTTAATATGCAAACCTCAGAACCATCTACATATTTTGCGGTAGCAGAAATTAACAGATGTTGACAACTAATCAGATAGTAGAAGCATTAAAGGAGACAGACGTAGTCCATTACTACTATTTGTTGTGTACACACATGGTTTCTTGCCGACGTAACTGACTACACTGATAGTTTCTTCTGATGTTGTTTGGCTTCTCTTTCCCATTCTCCCAACACGCACGAAGCAGTGCTGCCCCTACCTTTAGTGACAGGGGATTATAAACTAGCCAGAGCACACGACACCATGTTTGTGCTGGTCTGTGCACATCACTCCTAATTCTCTGCCCAGAGCACTGCAGCATAGCTGGCAGAGGTGTTGTGGATAGGAGCACAGCTGCAAAGAAGGTCCCTAAATGAAATGATGAGATAGGCTATAAAGGAGCAGGAACATGTAAGTGATGGCAAGGCTAGTTACTCTAGATACTCACAAGATGCAAATGTGTTAACTCCTGAAAGTGTCCAAAACTGCAAGGGAAGCAATAAACAGTAGCAAACCGTTGTACTGAGAAGGATCAGAAGCAGAGGGAGGAGAGGAAAGGCAAGGCAGCAATAATGGCAATCTGTGCCAAGGTCTTGGACAGAAAAGCACCAAATCCACAAAGAGGCTCCTGCGAGCACTTGGAAGTTGGCAACTACAGACTGCCTCTGCTCCCCATATTTTGGGGCTGTAACACTGATAGACAACAAGGCTCTCCCCCAGACAGCCAGAGATGTGGCAGAGAGTGGTATCCCCCACCTGGTGGATTTTCATCCCGAGCTGGGAACAGATRTAAAGGGCACCAGAGCAGCCATCAGCTCGGTTTTGGTATTCCCAGCAATGCCGCGGCACCTGATGAGAGATGTATGACCCTCTTTTCTGTCCGCACATGGCTAGRGGATGGCTGTTCACTGCCCAGATAGGTGGCCCCAGCAGAACCACCACGGCTGCTTTACCACTGCCATCGCCTGGTGGACCTCCAGCAGCATGACACCCAGGGCACATCAAGTCTCGACCGCTCGGCATCAAGCCGAGCAGGCAAACCAGCCAAAACACCCCTGGCACCGAGCCTTGTGAGCGCAGCCAGGAGYGGTTGCCCAGTCCCACAGCAGAACTGGACTTTCAAAATATTTTGAACAGCTCCTTATCAGCAAAGCGGCTTTACACCAGCACAGCATTTCACTGTATTTATAATCTGGTCCCCTTAAATTGGGTTGACAACCTAGCTGAACCACGGCCCGAAATAGAGACAGTCCCTCCTTCGGCACAGGATCTTTTCAGCAAGACCCGCCCAGCCTGAGAYCAGCAAGTTGTGTAAGCCCACGTTTGACGACAAGCATGCTCCTAATGCCACCGAAGTCAATGGTACTGGGAACACGTTWAACACTAGCTGCCTGTTTGACTAAGTGACCAAAACAGGACCTCAAAATACAGATCCTGCCAGCTTTGTGCAACCTGTGGGTGCTTTCAGTAATATCAGCCCTCTGTTACAAGGTCCACAGTAAAATACCAGCTCTCCTCACCTTGACTTCAGTCCATCAGCCGCCAGACATGACCTCTGACACAAACCGAACACAAGCAAGTCCCCACAAGCATCCTCATCGTTGTGGCTACAATCTTCCTTCCTTCTCCACTTAGAGGCACCACCAGAGCGCAGCTATGGTGGCGGGGTGGTGGTGGTGGTGTTTGGGCCCAAGGGAAATGCTGAAGTTACAGAACTCAAATCAAGTCTGCAACAAAGACACGTTCTCTTCCAATACTGATCTTGCTCCAGMTCACTCTGGTTCAGTGTGACACCACCATCACACAGAAAAGCAACTTCTTTACCAAGATATTTTTAGGTAATATTTACTTAAGGTTACATTGAACCACTGTAGAACCATAAGTTTGACTCCATCCAGAAAACAAAACAAAAAAATACTCAGTGAATCAGGGCAAACAAGGGCGGCTCTATCGTATGAGAGAGGTCACAGGGTGGGAGAGCAGGCTGTGCCTGCAGRAGGGAACGAGCCGGGGAAAGCCTCCACCGAAGCAACGGGGAGTCTGGGAGGAAGCTCACCCACCTGCCCAGCACACAGCCAGCAACTTAGATGAAAGTTAACAGCCTTTGCCACACACGGTGAGGAGCAAAACACTGGCCACTCACYCATCAACCTGCAAGGACAGCCTGCAGTATTAGTTTTGTTAGTTTATTAGGTACTGATTATTATTAGCTATTGATGCTTATATGATTATTAGTTTCATTGTCATTATTTAAAATAAACAGCTGCTAAGGGCATGAGAAAAGGAATCTCCTCCTGGCRTAGGACTGTTGGCTTGGTTAAGCGAGGAAGGTGTTTCAGACATCCGATCTCTTGGATGACGCTCACCTGCCACTGCAAGGATGATTCTGCTCCCAAAATGCACATCTTGTCCTTGTCAGTGCTGCTCACTGTAGGTCTCTGAGRAACAAGTTCATCTCCCTCAAACCAGGGCTTTGGTGGTGGGGGATGAGCCTAAGTCCCTACTGCTTTATGTACCTCAAATCAGCACGCACTGATCTGCTCAGGGGGGAGGAAAAAGAAGAAAGGATGTTTCCCAACCTACCCCTCGTTACACACCTCATTACAGGTATACCAGAGGAGAATCAGGCCTTCAGAAAAAAAAACAAAGATAAGAAAATATGGCAATCGTTGTGCTATTCTAATGAAAGACTGAATTCTCTGGCCTTACCATTACATTAAACACCAGCTGATTCAATTGAATTTGATCTCCCCTCATGAGGCAAGGCTATTTCCTCTCCTACTTTTTTACAGCAACTCAGATTTGTCTATGTCCTATTTTTGGTATCTAAATTAAGAATACTGCTCATAACCAGATTATATGGCATTTATTCTGAAGAGTAAGAGATACTGATACAGCTAAAAATTCAATATAAACACCCTGTGGATGTAAGCCATGACATTTATATAGCAGATTAATAAGCACTAAGAGGAATTTCTGATGTAGGGCACATGACTCTCCCTTCATTTCAAAGGCAATTATTTTAATACCATGATTTCAGAGTGTGACGTGTCCTTGAAAGCGCTTGCAGACAGACAGCTTTATCAAAAAAGCTTCCAAATCCTGAAAGGACAATTTCAGGTGCATCTCCGGTTTTGAGATAAGAGAACATCTGGGAGTGAGTGTATGGGCTGGCCAGCAGATAAGCAGGCTGAGAAGAACATCAATTTTATGCAGTATAGATCTGAGCCTCCCTTAGACAAACGGAAMGGCTCGGGGAGATGTGACAGAGAGCTCCTGCTTCAGCCCATCTCCAGTCGTAACCAGCACCACTCGTGTGGCCGTCGCTCCCAGCGGAGCACCGCTCCGTCCCCAGACCCTGCTCCCAGCAGGTTTCTGGAGCAGTCTCGCTGCTCAGAGCAGCCCTTGCCTTTCACACCTTGTCACCTACTCCTTGATATTTTCCAGATACCTCAACCTGGAAGCTACTGCCTTGTTAAATTCAAAGGACCAGCTTATAGCTTTAATCACAAAAGAGAACACAGCCAGGCTCCCAGGTTATCACTTGTCAAACCTGGTCAGCGTCAATTCAGCCTTTCAAAAACAGGAGAAATGGAGAACCTGTTGGAGTTGGAGAATTTGTTGTAAGGAGAGCTGAAAAGATGACAACAGCTGGTTTTCCATTCAAGACCTTAAAAGTTCCCAGCGCTTTCTGACAGCGGTTTGATGCTCCAGGCAAAAAAAACCTCCATCCAAGCCCCTCCGGACAAGAGCCATCTGCACACCTGGGCCATCACCTCCCAGTCCAAGGTTGGCCCAGCCAGTCCCAAGGGAAGGCTCGTGCCTGCTGGCATCCTGCACACCCCACGGCACAACACGGCTTCCTCCTGAAGCRGTAGCTGAGGTGGCTTCTCTTAAACGTCAACTCATACTGCTTAATTTTGCAATCAAAGATCATCACCTGTCACGGTAATCATAGCTATTTCCCAAACCCAYCCCGAATCCGAGAGTCACGTTACTATAGACATACTCGGCCAAGTAAAACTGTAAGAAAGGGGGCAACAAGAAGTCCAGCTATCAYGCAAGGTTTGCACATGAGGGTTGGGCAGGCTGTTTAACATGGAAGTTGCAAATTTAAGATCTTAAAAGTGAAAAAATACTCTGTGTTCCCTTATGTTATTTCAGAATGGAATTTCTTAGTTATACCAATGAAACCGGGGAGGGTAGTAATCAAGTTCACCATGGGGAATCACACTGGCTCAGGTACCCATCCCAGCACCTGCCCCCTCTTTCCCTCTGGCCGTGATCACCTTCTGGCTGCCATCTCCCACTTCTTCCTTCCTTCCATTCAAGCTGATGTCCCCTCTCCCACTACCCTTTTCCCTCTCCTGGAACTCTCCCTACTCCCTTGAGTACCCATGATGTTTGTGATTTACAATCAACCTGTAACACATGACAGCTTTTCCCTTCTCTTTGCTACTTGCAAACAGATAGGAGGAAGCATAAAAAAAACCCAAAACCATCCCAAACAACCTTGCCCTCAGTTCTCATGCTTGGCACAACTGCAGCCACAAACAGGCAATGGCAGGAAAAGTCCTCTTTGGCCCTGCRACTACTGTGTTGGACCTCGGGGCGATGGTGCTCCGAGGAGCAGCCGCCACACGGGGCCAGGCACAGCCTCCAACTCTCAGGGCTCTGCCAAGCAGAAGGACATGCAATTCTTCTCACTGAGAAGCTGAGAAGTTACCTGAGTTTTGGTGAGTTTGCACTGGGGGGAAAAGGAGAAGGAAGAAGTATCCAGACAGTCAGGTAGCTCCCTCCCTCTCAATTTCAAATACCTAAGTAACGCAGAGAGATACTAAMGTATCTCAAAACAACTCCTTGGTAAGGGTATCAGCATGATCTGAGCAACTCGCTCTGAACACATTCTTGGAAGCACTCACCATTTTTGGATGCAATACCTCAAAAAATTACAGAACGCAAAATTAAAAAAAAAAACACAACAGAACAGCCCAAGGCAAACACGCAGCTGCCCACACGCTGAGCCGCTGAAATCAAGGTCTAATGAGAGAAGTTGTGAGGTGACGAAGGAGAGACGCAAAGACACCACAAGTGCTCGTACCCTACAAGTAAAGCGTGAAAGCCTGCATACCAGCTGCTCTGCACTTACTGCTGCAAAGTCCACGTGCCAACCCAGCCCTGATGGCTCCCCACACCCAGYCAGGGAAAAACATTCAGATTCATGAAAAGCCACATTCAGCTCCTCAAAAAGTCAGCTGACAAGTAATCAGCAATTTGGGTATCATGAGAAACACTGGATGCAACCGGAGCCCTGTGAGCATGCCGTGGCTCAGCACAGCTCTGCTCAACGCTGGAAGGGAGCACGTACAAATGAGGTATCAGCTACGTAAGAGATTTGAAGGAAAAGAAAAAAAATACTAGCTATGATACCTTGGTGCTGCTGTCCATCGTTGAAGGTCTCATCTAAGGCATCAGGGTATCTCTCCCATTCATCAGAAACTGAAAACTAAATATAATCTTGGAGTTATATCTTGAGCCCCTAAAAAAGGCTCAGCAAAGTTTTGCATCCCCAGATAGAGTGCATGGCTGAAGACAGCTGCTTTCTCCTCCGCCTTCGCTAGGAGGGCATGCCCAGAATAAAGTTAAGTCATGCGAGACTTTCGCCAGAAAGTTTCTCAAACAAGGCATCTGAAGCCAGSCAGAAGGTGGCCAGGGAACCTCAGAACCTGCGGAGAAGCAGTCACGGGGTTTTCCAAAGAAAGATGGAGAAATTCTTCGTGTGATTTCTGTGCTCCTCTGCACCAAGCCACTTTTCACCAAGCAGATTATCTGTCCTCCCCACGAGGACTAAACTGTTCTAGCGCTGCCCAGTGCTCCAAAGCACCTTTGTAAAAAGACAAAATTCCTGAAAAAAGAGGTTTTAACTAACTTTGAACAAGTAGTCAACAATATTGTTACCATGACTTCCTCTGTAACAGAGTTCATAATTCCACAGTTCACTACTTACGGCACTCACCTTTTCTATATGGCATGCCACACATTTGGGCATCTTGTCAGTTAATTAAGCAGCTGTAAATTCACACCAAGCCCTATAGCCTAATGCAGTTGTATAAARTTATTTCTGCAAACAAAGTAATCCCAGACACCACTCTGAGCCAACAACTTCCACTAGCAGCCACTAGGAAAAAAAAAAAAATCCTAGCATGGTATGTGGGTGGGTGAGACAAGGAGGATTAGTTTCTATATACRCCGCGTGCTAACACAGTCCCCATTTAGGATGCCTCACTTTTCCCATCTCAATCAGAAAACAAGAGTAGGGGGGACACCACTTCCAAATACTACAGAAAAGGTTTCCACTGCTGCTGGTTGAAGGGGGAAGAGGAGGGAAGGAGCAGAGAGATCCCCCAGCCGGTGAGGGGTGAGCGACACCCTTCCCAACAACCCTAACTCAATTCACACGCGGCTTCGCCTTTATAAACTCCAGACAACTCCTCGCATATCTCCAACCACACACTGAGAAGTGACAACCACATCAGTAAGTTAGACAACATATTTAAAAACAAACACCAAGAAACCAACAACAACAAATGCACTTAACTAAACAGTTAACGAGGTTAGGCAAGATCATTAAAAATAAACAGCTCTCCCTTTCTTTTTGTTGTCAATGGGAATCAAGCTTTCCTTTTTTTTTCCTCTTTAGATTAAACAAGAAAGAGGTGTGGTGCTGTTCTAGTGCAAGTCAGGGAGCCGGGACCTCAAGTTGATTTTGCTTCTCCTCTCATGCCCTAAGGTCACTTGACTTCTTAYTCATTTTCCTCATCTGTAAAATGGGGCAAATAATAATTAGAAACTACTACACAATGTTACAGAAATTATTCCATTCATAGCCATATGGTTCTTTGAAGACGCAAACAAAGTGCCAAGCATTATTACTAGATGATGAAATGATGTATTTTCTCCCCCAAGCTATACAGGGGAAGAAAAAAGCCATGCAAACAGCCAACTGTACTCCTAATGAGATGCAATACTCGGAAAGTGGGACATCTTAAAACAGATTGGACAATATTCTTCCAACTCACAAAGATTATTCCCAATACATAAATCTCACAGGGTTATAAATGCAAGAAAAGAAACATCATTTGCCCAGGTTTCTGCAGACAAAAATAAGCTTGCCTAAATAAGCAGGAAAATCTACATTCTCAGTCTTGAAGAGAGCAAAAAGAATTTCTCAAAGAAGTAAGGGAAGAAATGAAATTACATTTGAAAGCTTTGTGGAGGATGAATTTATGTTTTCTGAATATAAAGTGACTGCCAGGACTGGGAAAGTCAATTAAATAAAAAGGACCGGATGGGAGGGAGGCAGGGAAATGCAGTGTGCAACAGAGAGGTCACATGCTAGATAAACAGGGCAGTATGCTAACTATTTACAGATAAATACAACTCCCTCTCTCTCTGCACAGATTTATGTATATTAGAGAGCCACCATCAGTACTGTGGGTGAGCATAACGTTAAATTACATTAACGTTACCCAAACCACATCACATAAAATGTGAAGAGCAAAAGCGTAATAACATACTGCTTTCTGCAAGCTGCAATATTGCCTCTCAGAAGAAAGGGAGGAAAAAACAACCAGAAAAATCCTCCCTCCTTCAATCCCCATCAAGGCCTGCCAGGGTGGCACTCTCCTTCCCCATCCTCTCCAGTCCGAGGATGATTGCTCAGCTGACAGGCTTACATGGGACAGGAGGTGTCATTCATACAAGAGAAATGTTAACTCAAAAATAAATAGATCTGCGGTTTTAACTCTTACCGAACCCAGCAGCGAGTCACGTCAAAACTGGCCTTTCACCAGGATCCCCATATCATTTAATGCCCTAATACTGCTCCGACAACATACTGCGTTATGGCAGGGGGAGGTCTGGGCAAGGGGAAGGCACCACATTTCCTACAAATGAGGAATTTTACCTTGCACTGGACCTTTTGCTGTGCAGCAGTCTCGGGTAACACGGCAACCCGAAGGCAATACCCCCACCCTGCGTCCCCCGGAGCTGTGGCAGGGTGAGCTGTGCTGTGCCCCACGCCTGCCCCACTCCCGTGCCCTGGCCCCGATGGGCCTCTGCCCCACGCCGGCCCCGGCACGCACACCGCAGCCCCTCTGCCCCACGCCGGCCCCGGCACGCACACCGCAGCCCCTCTGCCCCACGCCGG
>JASVER010000239.1:5659-291782 GCA_030449065.1 Oceanodroma leucorhoa | reverse complement strand
GCACACCGCAGCCCCTCTGCCCCACGCCGGCCCCGGCACGCACACCGCAGCCCCTCTGCCCCACGCCGGCCCCGGCACGCACACCGCAGCCCCTCCGCTCCAGCAGCCAGGCAGCAACGGGACTGGGGGTGGCCCGGGGACCCCCTGCGCCCCAACCGCGGGCAGCGTTGCGCCTCCCATAAACATACAGAGCAGCCACAGGCTCCAAGGAAACGATTTAAATGATTACTGTTTTGAGCACATTTCAGTTTAGCACAACTATTAAAAGCCCAAGAGAAGTTGTGTGTGGGCTAGACCCTGCAGGACAAGTCATCAAGTGMTAATAAACGCAATAATGAGACGTACACAGAAATAGCCTTGTACTTCTTTCCCTCCCATATTTAATGTGACATTGGAAAAAAAAAATCCAACAAATACTAATTTTTGCCTTTTGCACACAGGCACTGTAACAGGGTGGACTGGACATGTGCTATTTCAGTGCTGCATGTGTATGCTCCATCTCAGCTTTCGACACCCAGACAATCTGCCGCCACTGAATGCAGACTTCAACTCAAAGCAGTCCCAAGAACTGGAGGAGCGAGGTGAAGAGGTACCTGAAAACCTGCGCAGATTTTGCTAGGAAAGAGCAGCAGCTGCAGGAAGTAGGATCTGGCTACATGGAATAGCCAGGTTTCTGTATCTTCATGGTACCACACTAGAAGTGGCTCCCCTCTGCTAAGGCTTATTTTAAAAGCCTTATTTAGCTTTTCTGGATTATTTATCCACACTGCCTTACTATGGGCCACGGTTGAACTGTCAGCACCATGTATAACACGGTGCTTGCTAGGGAGGGAACAACAGGATGGAAATCTGTGCTTCTACAGTTAAATAGAGGCAGCAGGCAGAGGCACCGAAACTCCACTCGAAACACATTGGCGTATTCTGTGTGGCGAGATCAGAGCTCAGACATCTGGGCTGAACTTGGGGCAACATAAGGAGAAAGCCCGTGTTCCTCCCCCTGGCTGGGAGAAGCAGACAGYGGCCCGAAACACAGCCCACTGCTCCTATCAACGCTGAGTCAGGCACGGAGATTTCTTGCCATCTTCTTAGGAAAGGCTCTTACTTGTTTGTTTAATGGTGAAAGCAAGCAGCAGCCAGAGAAATCAGCTCCAGCGTTCCGCACCAACTGCTGAAGGCAACAGGTCTGATTTGAACAGCATGCCTCCAAATACCAGAGACACAGCAGCACCAGAGCTATGGGAACGGAGAAAGGAGGACTAAGCATCTGCTACTACAGCCTAGGATGGACATGRACACACACCCCTGCCCAGGAGCAACAGCACAAATGACAGGGAAAACAGAGCAGATTTAGGTCCCAAAACCTCTGCTGTTTTTGGGAGACCAGCACAGCATCTGGAGAGCAAACAGGTAGAGACTTACAGCGAAGGCAAGACATTTGCATGGTGATGCCAGCAGATTAAAAGTCTCCAAACACACATCCAGCAGAACATGGCTGCCAGCCATCATCGGACTTCTAACAATGTTTTTACAGCCACGACCGACTCAAATCCAGCTGAAGTACAGGGCCAGCTGGAGTGTAATCCCAGCAACTCTGATAAGCAGCAATAAAACTGAAGAAACGTGACCAGGATGGGAGACAATAGGTGATAACTGCTCCTGGAGCCAGCAGACCTCTGATTAAAAACCCAGGGAATAAAAGCATTTGGCACTGGAGTTTARGGTTCCTGACAAACAAGGAACAACACCCACTTCTTTCCAGGTCCAGYGCGAGACCCCGGGCAGCCTGTGAATCCCAGGGAGAGCTCACACACAAGTGATTTACTGTGGGAAGGGTCAGAGATCCAAGAAGAGGCGCTCCAAAGGCTATGGAGAGGGAAAGGGAGGAAGAGAAGGGAAATAACATTTCAAATGAGACACCACTCCTCGCGTACTGCAGGCCCGCAGCGCGGCTAGGGATGCAAGACAGCACTAGGGAGCAGCAATGCCCAAAGCCAGGAGAGCCCCGAGCCCTCGGCGGTGGCACACCATCGGTCCCGGGCAGCAGAGGAGGTGCTTGCTGTCCTCTCCAAAGCCCAACGTCCCTGCTAGCAAACCTGTGCATGCAAGGTGGGCACCCTCTTGGGCTTTTAAACGTTGTGAGGAACAGCAGCCACCGCTGCCCATCTCAGCTGGCCCCAGGGCGGCGCAGGGAACATCAGGGCAGCAGCTGCACGTGGTGTCGGGGGGAATAGGAGGAGGATCCAGCCCACCCGCCACAGAAAGCATAGACAAAAAGGCAACAAGTCCCAGCTGGAGTGGGGAGACAGCCTTATGAAGCATGAAGACAGCAGTCGAGAAGAAGCCCAGTACAGCTGTGGGACAGAAGCTGACAGYTGACATAGGTAGACTTTCAGGGGCCCTGGACAGGTGAACAAGTGGCCAGAGCCTTATGTAGATGCATCACAGCAAAGGAGGTATGCTTGCTTCTCCGGGGGACTAACACACACCACCTCAGAGAGGACGGTACAAGCAAATACCACACTCCTCATCCAGTGAAAAGACAAGGATGAAGGGTTCAGAGACCAGAGCAGTTGGAGGGCAGCAAGCCAAGGCGAAGGATGCAGCACACTAGTAGATGTGGGTCTTGGCAAGCATTTGTACAGAGTATGAAACAGAGCAACCACATGAGTCAGAAGGAGAGACCCAGCAAGCTTAGCTGGGACCTCAGCGGTGGTGTTACAGGGCGAGCACATCCCAGCCACGGGCTGCGTGGCTGAAGCGCAGATGCAGCAACTCAACCCAGCTCTCCAGGTGAAGAGCCAGCTAGAATTTAGGATGCTAAATCATGCTAGATCATACTGTAATACCCAAAACAAAGTAGATGAGGGACAATCATTCCCAAGACAAGACTGCCAGCTCTGACATGCACTAGGCTATACTTGGATCAAATCAGTCTAGACCGAATGCAAAATGCCGCTCCTTGAAGTCAACTAAACTGGGCCATTTCCAAGGGGTAACGCGACAGATAGTCTATGTTGTTGAATGCGTTTTCACATAAACTTGCCCCGGTAATCTGAAAGCTCTTAGCAGGTTCTCTGCACGTTGCCATAGACYTGCCGAGTCAGATTGACTGCACCCGCACAGCGCAGCTGCATCACGCAGGCACGGCAAGTCCGGTGGGCCTCGTACCGGAGCACTGGCACTGCTTGAGCCCATCATATGCCACAGAACAGCTCCAGTGGTCACTTCAGTTTTATTTCTCGGATAATCAAAACGTACTTCGTTACTCTGCCACAGTCCATATGTCAACTCCAAAGCTACYGTCTTTAAAATGTGGAAAGCCTCCCTGAACCTAAACAGCGGTTCAGACTGTGTTAAGTGATGGCTATCCTTTAAAAGATACCAAATAAATGGATGTCTATACAAGCAGAAGCAGCATGACATTCTTCTACAACTCCTGCTGGAAGCCGTATACAGCATAATCTTAATGACATTTGAAATAAAAGCCTAAAGGAGCTGTTGTGTATGGTATCAAGCAAAAAACCAGCAGATATGTAGATAGTAGACATCAGTGATGCGGTGGGTTAGATTACTCACCCAGAGGAGCAGACTTAATGCTGAACTCCACTGTCACTCTTGAGCAAGTACCACTGATCGATATAAACTTCTGACACTGAAAAGAGAGAAATAAAGAATTTAATTAATCACTACAAAGTCTGAGGCGACTTAACAGTGATATCTTATAAATCATCAAGTGACACAGGATACAGGAAGCACAGTGGATGACGTACATAACAGCATTAAAAAAAAAGCCAATACCAAGAGATTAAAGGATGACAACTGATGTACAAAGGGGAAATTAGCTTGTTTATTCCAAATAATTCCCAGCAACATTATCTCTCAGTATTTCTACATTACACAGTTGGCCTGTGCCTGCCCTCCACCTCCCCAGCTGATCACACATGCGTAACACAAAACAAARAAGGTGATGATGCCTTGCAAGGCTTCCTTCTCACTATTGCGACCTCCAAAAACCCCAACCAAGCACCCCACGGCATTGAACGTCTAGAGATCAGAGCATGAAGTGAAGCCAGTGGAAGTCAGAGCACCCCATAGCACTGAACCAACCCTACAGCTCGTTTCCAACAGCTATTCCTGAGTTTCTTTACTATGACTATTTTGGGAAATCAAAGATGTTCTCTGTTACTGTGGTTTGACAGAAAGTTTTAGTYATGGATACTCCCATCTACAGATTGTGGTCAAAATAAGAGCTATTTGGTGTGTGAAGCTTGACAAAATTGTTCCRGGAGAAGGTTCTGGGTAAACTTTGAATTTGAAATGCAAAAGGGAAGTTTGGGGAATAAAACTCCAGACCAATAACAAAAAACTTCCAAACCTAGGCAATGACATGAGTTCCCATTAGAAGAGACTTAAGAATCAGTAACTTATATATGAGGGCTCAGTGAAATATAGCTGGTAGAAGGATTGAAACAACCAGGAACACTCCAGCATATCCCCACCTGGGACACTGCGCCAGCACGCTGAGATGCTGCTCTCCGAACAAAAATCACGCCAAGAGCAAGAACAGATCTTGCCAAATTGACAGAAGTTTAGGACAAACAAGCAAAATTACCAGAAAGCAAGGAATCAGCTCAAAAAAACTGTAGGGCTAAAGAGACACAGGCTAACTAGGCAACAAAGTTGTTGACTTGGGGCAACAAAGACCAACTGCAAATATCCAGAAGGTGTAAACTAGAACAGAGAGAATTCAGCCCGTGCATGACTGGGAGATAGCACAGGAAAAAAAAAAAAAAAAAAAAAAAGGCATTTTCAGCTCTAGATACTAAAAAGCTATAATAGATGGTCTCAGGGCACACAAATGATTGGGTGCTCATTACTTCTCAGAACAGTTTTTTAGACTAGATTTAACAAAAACATCAGGGAAAAAAAAATTACACAGAACACAAATGACAGGAACATAGGAGTCTGTGCAAGCAGACTCCGTCACAGGACGGGGGCTTCGGGCTATTGCAACAGAATAATTATGTACTGAGCCCTGTGCAATACAGGAAAAAAACATGTCAGATGGAAAAAGAGACAAAATGTGGTAGGCGGAGAAAAAAAATATTTGAGGTTTCTATAAAGGGTACTGCAGAATGTCATGTATGAAACTACAAAGCCAGGGAAAAAAAGTTAGTTAACTGTGTTATTTTAAGTCTGCTTAAAGTAATACCAAGGGTTGAAATGGAAAACCTATAATTAGACGGAGCTTCTCCCTTTCATTCCAAATACTCGACTCCAGCTGAGCCCGGCGAGGCTCACAAATTGACAGGATCTTTGGGATTCCCGCTGTCCGGGCTGCCAGGACTCAGAGGCAGCAGTCGGGCAGGGGGGAAGGAGAGGCGGAGCGCAGGGGCTGGGGGATTTTGCCGCTGCGCCCTGCTGCGTGGGGCTGGCCRGCCGGCCGCCTGCTGTCGCGGCTGGTCTACCCCTCCTGATACCCGCTTCAGAGGCAGTCAACAGCCTTGCCCCAATTTCCTCATCGTCTTCTCCACTGCAGAAAGCATCTCCAGCGCAGGGAAGTCCTGGCAGCTTTTCAGAACGAAGCTCCCTCCCGGCCCTGCCAGGTCTGTCTCCCTCCATCGATGCTGTCTTTAAGGACAGGGGAGTCACSCTCCCCGTGAGTGCAGATCTCCGATTGATTTGCTCTTCCCGGCGTGGGGCGCCGGCAGCACCACAGCTATTCCCAAGCCTCTCTACCATGACTATTTTGGTAAATCAAAGATGTTCTTTGTTGCTGTGGTTTGACAGAAAGTTTAGTCATTTCCTTCTCGGCAGAGTCAGAGTTACACGTACACAGCCCACACCTCGGGCGAGCTGTACGGCCGCTCGCTGTCTAATGAGGAAGGGAACACTTGCATGCATTTCTCAAAAGTGAACTAACTGCCTTAGACCCTACCTTGTGAGCTGTCACCACAAGGATTCAGTTTGTTTCAAAGGCTGCTAGGGAAGTGGTCTACATTCCCCYCCGCCCCCGTTTCCTTCCTTCCTCAAACTCCATTTAATTTTACCAATGAACTTCCCCAGAAGTCTCAGACTCCCTCTAATCCTACAGCTAAGGAAACCTCTCGCACACCCTCACCTCTGAAGACTGTTTTCAAAAGTAATTCCCRTAGGGCTGGCTGTGACGTTCACCCCGGTATTTCTCCTGGCTGAACAGGGCACAGGACCTAGAGGTCCCAGGGCCTTTACCCTGCGACCTGCRTTAGGATGCCAGGAAGGCTGGCAGCTCCCGGGAGAAGTCTGGAGCCCAGGGACACCAGGTGAAAACTGGGACTCATTGGACTTCTGGGAAAGGGTGGAGTTTTTCTGGTTTATCTGGAAGGGTAAATTATCATCCAAGAATGGCAACCGAGGGAATAGCTGCATGATATACCGAAGGAATAGCTGCATGTGTGATCTATCATCACACATGATAAAGGTGCCACAAAGCCCCGATCAGAGGGCACAMGGGCAGCCGGGCACCTGGGGGATGGGAGCTCTCCAGCCTCGACAGCAAGAGCCAAGCTCTCCGCAGACACCAAGTTCACTGCAAGCACAGTTTCAGTATTGAAAAAACAACCTCCCAGAAAACCACGCTCACAATCAAAAGCCAATTTTTAGGAATGATCATTTAAGAAGTGCGGGACTAGGCAAACCAGGCGAGATAAAAGTTAATTGCGATTTTGGTTTAATACAGAGAACAATGCAAATATAGATGCCCTGGAGGAACCCTTCCAGTACCCCCAGGAAAAAACACTATTACAAGACAAACATAAAACAAGASAGAGGTGCAATACGTGAATTTTTTTGTCCTTTCCAGACCATAATCTCTTAACTAGGAAGAAAACACAAATCCTAATCCTACAATCTTGCATGTTCAGCAATAATATTTTGCCTTGCCAATCAAGGGTTTTCTACAATAGCCACCCATTTCTTTTTCAAATTAAAGGAGCAATTACACACTGTATGAATTTAAACAGAACACAACCCTATGCCTAAAGATCTGAAAAATTCWCACGTTGCACTGCGTTTAGGGGCATGGCTTACCAGGAAAGCAGCACCATTTCTTTGCTTTGCACCTACTAGAAGCTTTGTTTCAGGAACATTTTTGGAAGAATGCAAGAGTACTGCAAGCAAAGAATCTGGTTTATGTCTGTTCTTTACTAGATAAAAAWAAAGATCTGCTTTGCCTAATCATTTCTGATCAAGAAAAGAAGGGCTTTGCACTACAAGACCTGAGAGAGACCCTCCTCTCTATGAAAAGCAAAAATGACTCTGTAACACGGGACYCAAGTAGTCACAGCCCAATTCAAATTACTCTTCCTTCCCACACACTTGCTTCATGTCTACATGTTTGTGTTTTAATTAAAAAGCTACTATGACATTCTTCCTATATTTTTAAAAGAAAATGGGGCGATACATTCCACAGGCAAGAGGACTCAAAGTTTGTATTTACGTATCTCCCACCACCCCCTCCAACCCCAAATCACTCCACAAGCTAAGCCTCCTACACACGTACACGTGCCTGAATCAAATGTGAAGGCCAGCCCTGCTCAAGATTACCAGGTTCTGTAACTGGACCATGTACACCTTGAGGACATGGTCAGACTGGTGGGCAAGTCATTCGGGCAATGGACTTGGGACTTTCAGCACCAAGGAATCCCAAAGGAAGGAGGGACCWGGGCAGAAGGGCTGCGGCCGCTGAGGACAGCACCAGCCAGACAGCAAAGCTCTGCCTGCCGCAGRGGACTACTAAAGAAGGTGGCCATAGTTTCCCAGACCGGGAGTGTTTCTTGAAATCCATGGTGAAGGTTCAGACAAGCCGCTGTGCCCTGCGACCGGAGCTGAYGCTGCCCTGCAACACTGACAGCTCGAAGCAGGCATGGTTGCCTCTCCAGGAAACATCTGACAACAGCCGGTGCTCCCCTGGCGTTCAGCAGCTCCRCGCCCATCCTGACCCCTCATCCCTTCGGAGCAGGGAGGCGAAAGCCTCTGCCTTCTCAAGGTAGCATCGCTTGCATCTCTTCTGACAGCCACCCCTTTCCRCAGCTTGGCTGCCAGGAGAAGAGGTGGCAAGAGGCCTCCTCTGCCAAGAAGCCTCCTCTGCCTACCCCTTGTCTGCCGCACGCACTCCTCGGGGCAACAAAACGTGAGTGAGTGCTCGGCTTCGCGCAGTCACCCTTCACCCGCGGCCAAGAGGCCTCTTCCCGAAAGCCCAGCCGCACTTGCAGGAGCTCGGCCAAGYCGTGGCTTCACGCAGGCGCACGCGGAGGCTCCCAGGCGGACACAGCTCCTTCTTGTCAAGGCACGCACAGGCATCTCTGCAATCTCATTATTCAGCTTCCCCCAGATCTATACGTATTAGACGTGACTTTTGCAGAACTTGGCCATACACTTTCACCCCTTCCAATGCTAATAGCTAGCTCATGCTGGGCAGTACAAAGCATCATCTTTTTTCAAAATTTTTTTTAAAGCTTACATTGAGAAGATTCTTGCTTGAGAAGCATATTTGATGCTCGTGGACTCTGCCTTTAGCCTGTGTTAATAGACCATTTTTCCTTTTAATTTTTTTTTTCTCTTTAAAGAATGAATCAATAGCTACTAGGTATGACTTGACTCAGAAATTTATGAAGGAAAATYAATAATATGTGTATTTCAAAGGAAGTCACCAATGCAGGCTGACCGTGTCCAGTTATCTTGCCTCAGAAAGGTGGGCAGAGGATTTAAAGCCAAAGAAGTAAAGCAATGAAGAAACACTAATAGTTTGAATKATTTGGGGACCTAATGATTTCCCATGGAAAAAGTTATTGATGCATGTCTTTTATTTTGGTACACTAATGGCATCATTTTTTGTAAAAGRCCTTTGGGCAAAGGCTGGTTTGAACCTGAATGGAAGTAATCAGGGCTGCAACTTGAATAATTCCCCCACATTTGTATACATCATCTAGCCACACCAAGTAACACCCACCAACACCCAATCTCTCTCACATTTAAATCACCCTGTCCCCAGATACATTTTTTCAGCTGCTGCAGACCATGTAACAGATCTGTTATTTACAATCGGACAGGCTAGCTGCATATAGACAAACACATAAAACACATGTTTTAGCCCTTATCTTTATTTTTGGTTTCTAGAAGGCTGTGTATCTTTTGACACAGACAGAAAACACACAGCATCCACATTAACAAACCAATCTGGTTTTGGGTATTACTATACCCGCAGCTGAAACCCAAAACAGTACTTGTCCATCCTGCAAGTGCCAGCCTTGAGCTTAAAAACCAAGTTTCGATCCAAAACCGAGGGGTCTGGCACACAAAGAAACCCAAAGTGAAAACTAAAGGGACCTGATCAAAACTAACCACATCATTAATTCAGTGACCCGAAGAGCTGATATCTCACACAACAACATTGCCTACCACAAAACAGTACATTTGAACAGCGTACAAGCACAAATGTCACTGAATCAACACACCAGCATTGGAGGATGCAGACAACGTAGCCGGTTGCCACAGCAAAGAAACACTTTCTGGAAGCATAATAAAATATTATAAATAATCTCCTGAGTCAGAKAAGAATAACACCAGACAGACCACTTAATGAAGTACTTGTAAGATCAGTAGCAAGAACAAACTGCAGAAGGTTTAAATAAAAGCTTTCAAATCACTAACTTATCAGAGTTTAAGTGAAACTAGACATGATTTATGCAAGGAAAAAAATTTATGACTAATCTATGACTAATTTTATATTAATCACCGACTGAGTCCATCTCTGAATTGGAGCACCACTCCGTGCAGTTTCTGTCAGTTAGTGCTTTGTTTTTATTCTACAAGCCAAAGYAACAGGTTATATGCAGTTTATTGTCTGTGAAAATGCAGGCGTCAGTTGATGGAAGATGTAGAAGTGACTGGAAGACATGGAGAATTATTTTATGAACTTAATTGAAGATCTCATGCCCCCAGCGCCCATGTTATGGAAGCAGCATGATAAGAAGTCTGTGCAGTCAGATATGCGAGTATTCAAATCTCCTGGAAGACATCTTCCATAGCATGAATTTGATACCGCCAAATACTGGTCTTGTCAGTATTCTGCCTCTTTCATAGTTATGTCAAGTTTGCTGCCACCAAGGTGACTAAAGCCACTGATCTTGTTAATCACAYGGCAACCCTGAGCACACAGGGTGGACAGCCATCTTCAGGCATCACTTCTGTCCTTGTGTAAATACCAATAACCAGTTGGTGTCTCAAGCAGCCCTGGTTCTGGAAACCAAGAGGCTGAAAGGGTTTTGTTAGAGGAGACTGCTTTTTTAGGGYGAGATGATCACAATGGGCTGTAACACTGCTACCACTAAACTAACACAAAAAGATTATCAAAGTGTTTTCTCTCTCACAGGCACCAGTTTGGTCTTACTCTTCTACACATGCAAAAGAGCCAAGAAAAGCCTCCATGTGCCTCTTGCTTGGAGGTTTAAGGGACACCTTCAACCTTGGCACACCCGGTCAAATGCAAAAGGCGATGCTCTATCAGCATTGTTCATCTTAATCTGACTGGTGTTGCCACACACTGGTTTCTGTCTTCCTTCCCAACTCTACTAGAAATAAGCACAAGACAYTCCTTAACAAAAAGGGATCGGGCTCATACATAAGGTTTGCCATAACATTCTCCAGGAAGATGCCTGCCCTTCAATTATCTGGAATTGTTATGGGCACCCTTCACTTTGAAGTTCAGTCACAGCAATACTCTGTCATTCCTAGAAGGAACTTAAATATCTCCAACACCACAAACTTATAAAATCCTGTTAGTGAGGCACACACATCCAAACTCTGTGTTTCCAGAGCTGAGAAGTGAGGTGGAAGCTATGCAAACAGCAAAAACCAAAAGCACTTATCAGGAAAAGGAATAAAATACTTTTGTTGTTGTTGTTGCTGTTGTTAAGAGGCAGCCAAAAGATTTGAGTTAAAAAACCTAGAAATTAAGATCAACATAACTAGATGTTTTGCCAGCTTCACAAGTAAGTTTTATACATTTATTTTGCTATTTCTCCATGCAGACACTTCAGTTGTTTCAGCCCTTTTAAGTTGCTTACGTGCTAATATAGAYGCATACAACAGGATTCAGCTGTCCTGTTTTCATATGCACTGCAAATAATCCTGAAAATACCATTTCTACTAATCACATTGTTCCACACAGTTTTAAAGCACATGATTGCAGAATAAAACCCTCACCACATATTTTTGGCCTGGATTCTAAAGGAAATTAAGTTTATGTGGTAGTGTTGTTTGTCAGTCCTCACCCTATTAAATTTTCAACTCGCTAGTCAATTTTGACCACATTTGGCAGAAGGCAAAGAGATCCGAGTAGGTGTCACATTCCTACATCTTTAGGAGAAATTAGTATGTAGGTAGAGGAGACGCATCCAAATTAGCCTCACACAGAGTCAAACTGCTGCAAGAAGTCAACAATTCCTTACTTTGTTTGGCCCAGCAGCTGCTCTGTCAGCATCTGCACGTGGGCATCCAGTGCACATGTTGACTCCTGTGTGGCCAACATGAGAGACACTGGAGCGGAACTGCGGACCAAGCCAAAAGGGTGGGAAAAGATAATGTGGAGATAAGGAACAGTGAAAATGAAGAGATCCAAAGAGAAGGATCACAGGTCATGGTGGACAGAAGGCCAACRCACACAGGGGAAACAAAATTGTGAAGAACTAGGTTTTGTCAACTCTGCTACCTGAGGGATAGTTGGTGGCAGCTCTTTGCCATCTCCATACCTACAAGCACGATAACGTCCTTTCCCTGCTCTCCCTCCATCCCCTGGAAAGCTCACAACACACCATACTCCCATCACATCCTGGGCTAATTGTTTACAAGCCGTGTTTCATCTTCAGATACCCACACATAATGCTGGATGCTACTGGGTGCACAAATGGACCATGCCTTCAGCTGCAGATGGGACAGGAGCAGCACAGCAGCGACCAAGCTCACGCTTGGGAAAGAGCCGGGGCAGACTAGACCCACCTCAATCCACCTGCATCAAAGCTGCAACACAAAGCAAGATCCCCCTCCTGAACTGTCACCTACGAATTGCAGCCACCTTCCTCTTCATCCCAGGAAAGGAGAAATGCACACCGCATCCCACAAAGCTCTTGCTGGGGAATGGAAGCAACCCAGAGGCACTACTGAAAGACAACCACACAACATCGCCTGTCAGGAGTACAAAGGGAACAACAGCTTACGAGCCGAATCAAGGTAACATGCAACCTATGTGGGTTGTTTTTGCCCAAGGAGCTCTCGGTATCATAAACCTGGACAGCTATTAGAGGATGAGAAGTATGATCAAATGATCCCTACTTCAGAAGAAGGGGAGGGCTGAAGGCCAGAAACAAGCGATGACTACCCTGAAGGGTACCAAGCAGCCAGGATGGGCAAGGGGAGCAYGCTGCAGAGCCAGGATGGACATCCACCCCCAACCAGGGCTGAGCAACCCCAGGGCAAGTCCCACAGCCACCAGTGGCAAGTGAGGCTCACCCCACTCCCTCTCTGCGCTTAGCAGCTAGCGGATAGACAGCAGGAGGTTTTATTTGTGTTAGTTCTTAGAAACTAACGCTTCTGCACCACGAAAGCAGAATGCAAATATCTCCTCCCCAYGCCCCCACAAGCCTTTCTGGTTTAGTTTGATTTTATTCAAGAATCTTTATAACCAACCTATTACAGCACTTTATTTAAGGAGTAAGTAAGGATGCTGCCACCAGCATTCAATACCCTTTCACTAACAATTACAGGGCATTATCCTCAGAGGAAAAACTTCATTAGCTTTCAGTCTCTCTCCTTCTTTAAAGAGGTCAGTGTCTTGCAACAACAGAAAAGACAGTTTTTCTCTCAGGGAAAATACCAAGGATGCAGTTCAAGACACAGAAAAGATGCAGGCAGAGCACAGGACTCACGGGATAAACAATGAGATGCAAAATCATTGTCCCCTTCTAGACCATCACTGCAAGTTCAGCCCGATTACGCAACAACCTAAAAAGTCACCAGCAGCAGCTCTCTCCATCCCCTTCCTGGTCTTAATATGCAAACCATGCCTGCGATGGCAGCCCACTTGTCAGCSGGCACTTTATCCCGCCCTCAGACTGAAGCCCTGTGTGACCACAGCTGGCAGGCTCTGCAGGAAGCAGGGCTGGACGGCCACAACAGCCCAAACAGCTCCATCACTGCAGCAAACGCCCCGGATCAAGAACAGCACGTGTCCTGACGGCAGTGTGGAGAAGTTGCTGGTCCAGTCAGGAGCACCGGATCTGTCCTGTGATGGAGAAGAGATGGTCTCTTCTCCAGCTGCAGCAGTCTGACTCCTCTCATTAACAGCAGGGTGCTGGCATCGATAGCCCAGGGCTCTGAGCCAAGCACTGTGGTGTGTCAAGAGCAAGGTGGCAAGGTTTATGGAACAGAGCTTCGAAACGCTGGSGCTGGGAACAAGACAGAGCCTGAGCATAAAAATGAAGGTATCCAACAAAAACAATAAGCCTTAAATGACAGTGAATTACGACTGACAAATGCATCGTAACAGAGCCTGAAACAGAGCCAGGTGGGGATATCTGACCCRAGAAAGCCGTATCTTCACTTACGAGCTTTCCACTCAACTTTGTCCTATTAACTCTCCTACTTCACCCACCCAGTTTTCACTCTCATGGAAGAACAAGCAGCCCTRATCACCATAGCAGCCAAGCAGAAACTAGTTCAGTGAAAGCTAGTTTCATATTTCACATGAAATATGAATAAATAAATATTTCATATTTAATTGGTTGGTTGGTTTGAGGAAGGAAGGTTGTTTTTTTAAGGAAGGAGGCAAACTTTGCTTAGAGTCCAACATGTAAGTCAGATGTRAAAGAACTACTTACAAGATGCTGGGGGCAAACAAGTGCACCACTAAGTATGTGTTGCGCTGTATCTTCATTTGGAAATCACCTAATAACCATCTTTCCCATGGGGGACAGTTAGTATTAGAAGCCACATCCATCTTACACAAGGACGTCTCCATTAAACATCCTACATCAAGGATGTTCCTAGAATCCAGTAATTTAGCAAAACAGATTTTTAACTGCTGTGTAAAATTTGGGCCACAGCAAAAAGACTTCAACGTCACTTAATCTGATTATTTTCCACCACGTAAACTGGGGAAAGCACCACCTTCGGGAGCATATTCTGAGAGGTGGTGGAGCACAGGGAGACCCCATCCCCTGTGCAGAAGGGCTGGACGAAACCTAAGCCTTTCACTGGAAGAGTGCAGAGTCCATCCCCTCAAGCCATACCGAGGAGCACATGTTGCTGTCCCATGGAGGAGATGGTGGAAGCAATGGATAGGAGAAGCAGACAAGGTCTTTTCAGAGAAAGTCACCATCATACCTCCCACCTTCTGCAATCCAACCCACCCCCATTACTGTGATTTATTTGTTAGAGCCTCCTCCACAGACAATCCTAGAATCATAGAATAGTTTGGGTTGGAAGGGCCCTTTAAACATCATCTAGTCCAAACACCCTGCCATGAGCAGGGACATCTTCAACTAGCTCAGGTTGCCTAGAGCTYCATCCAACCTGACCTTGAATGTTTCCAGGGATGGGGCATCTACCACCTCTCTGGACATCCTGTTCCAGTGTTTCAYCACCCTCATYGTAAACAATTTTCTCCTTWTATCTAGTCTAAAYCTGCCCTCTTTTCATTCAAAACCATTCCCGCTTGTCCTGTCGCAACAGGCCCTGCTAAAAAGTTTGTCCCCATCTTTCTTATAAGCCCCCTTTAAGTACTGAAGGGCTGCAGTACGGTCTCCCCGAAGCCGCCTCTTCTCCAGGCTGAACAACCCCAACTCTCTCAGCCTTTCCTCATAGGAGAGGTGTTCCATCCCTCTGATCATTTTTGTGGCCCTCCTCTGGACTCACTCCAACAGGTCCATGTCTTTCCTGTGCTGAGGGCTCCAGAGCTGGACGCAGCACTGCAGGTGGGGTCTCACCAGAGCAGAGGAGAGGGGCAGAGTCACCTCCCTGGCCCTGCTGGCCACGCTGCTTTTGATGCAGCCCAGGATACAGTTGGCCTTCTGGGCTGCGAGCGCATACTGCTTCGATGATGGTGTCAACATAGAGAGAAAAGGCTTTCAGGTGACAGCATGTTTCTGCCTCAGTTCCTTTTACCCTGAAATATCCCCTAAGAATCCTATGAATTTGTGGAGGGGAAAAAATAGCCACCCATACTTGACCAAATAGTAAAATACAGCTCCTGCTTTATCTACAGGGCAAGTCATCACTCACAAAAACATTGGGTTTCATGGGGTACAGTATAAAGGAAGACATAAGAATACAGGTAAGTTGTTCTGAATTTGTACCCCAGTACTTTCCAGTGGCTGCCTTCAGTGCTTTTGTGATCGTAACCAGTCAGTTGTGAAGATTTTCGTTAGGAACAGGAGCACTGCCCCAAAAAGAGGCAAAGGCTGTTTTACTTTGATTTCCACAAAAACCCCTAGCTACTGAGCTCCAACACAACTTTCACTTCCCATTCATTCCTCCTTTACTATCTTGTGCACAGTAGATAGAGTTAACAAGTCTATCACTGAACCATCAGCATCCTGGGGGCTTGCCACAGGGGAAAACATTTTACTGTAACAACAACCAGCACAAGAGCATCACYTCATTGAACAGTCCAGGAGAAGGGAAGCCATACTGTTAGTTTTGTGTAACTTGTCGAGGTGGCTCCTTAGGTATAGCACGTCTCTAACGCCAGYGAAGACAAGGTCTAGCAGATGTCAAACTTGCAGAGCCCGGAATTTAAAAGGGGATGCAAGTCAAGACGAGCATCAGACAGGACTACGTAAAGGCAATGCTCTACAGAGGGTGATCTAGATGAACCAGAAGAGCATGAGAACCAAAGTGCAGAAGAGACAGACAGATTGGGAAGAGTTTGTACGAGCTGTGTGTGCAATGCTGAACAGCCTGCCGCGCGGAGAAGTCGGCTAGCTCTCTTCTGCAGAGAAACGTGTCTCAAGCACAAGGCTCCCAACACGCAACACCACGTTCTTTTTTAATTCAGGATTTTTTTCTCCTTCTTTATGCAAGCTGGGGACCCGCAAGCTGAGAGATCACCTGCTGCAAGATGAAATTATTAACACAGCTTACCGCAGGTCCTGCTGGGCTCATTAAACCACAGTAACCCTCACATAGATGGCAGGAGTGCAGCTGGTGATAATGCATTTCCCCTTCCTGCTTGCATCACCGATTCTTACTCATTAGGGCAGTTATTATAATCTTTATATAGAACTCCTCTATGTAGCCTAATTTGCCAAGAACTAATCGTTCTCCTCTTCCCCTGGTAATACAAATGAGACAGAGCTGYAAAGTGATTTCATTTGCCGTTTATTCCATGGCTCTCCTTTCCAAAAGTTTCTTTCAGATGTTCTGTATGAAGCCAGATATGTTGGGTCATTAGAAAACGTCTCAGAGAGACACAATGTTTCATMAAGTTTTGTGTGGAAAAGATGAGTAATTTAGGAAGCTTTACATCTTTGAGTTTACTTGGCACTTCTTGCCAAAAGAAATCCATGAACTTCCTTCCTTAAAAAAAATTTTAAAAAGCCCAGAAAGCACTGAAGAATTCAACTCTCCGCTCAGAGCAGGGTAAACGGAGTTTATCCCATGCTCAGAAAGAGTCGCATCCACGTGAAACAAGGAGAGGAAAGGAGAGCATGACAGACACCCTCTTACAGACCCGTACCACAGACAGGAGGACAGGGATGCAGATCTCGGTCTGCCCCGGCTCGCTTTGCCCCYGGAGTCGCAGCAATGCTATCTGGTAATTACGCTGCAGCGAGGTCTGGCAAGCCACAGGCTTCTGGCTTCAGGCTCAGGGCTCTGCTGCCAGCTCATTCGGGGGCTCCAGCACATCTCCTTACCRTATTGTCTCAGGCTTCCCTCAGGGAAAGCAAGAAAAGACAGCCTAAACCCAGAGCTGYTACTCTATGCTAAGATTGCGGTCCTGTGCATGCCATCCAAACTTTAAAGGCCAATCTCACTGCAGCTTTTTCAACATTTTGTTGGACAATAAATACTCCGGATGCTGAAAAGGTCACTGCTGAAATAATCACTGTCTYGCACTGACTACCACTCCCTACAAGTGAGTCGAAAATAGGGAATACAGATTTGTATCCAGCCTTCCCTGTAATTCAAGAGTGTTCACGACAGATTATTTTGCTTCTGGCTGAGTCCTAGTCCTTGCTGAGCCCCCAAAATTTCTGTAAACGCTCACCAAGAAAGGGAAAACGAATCACTGGCTTGCAGCACCTCATTACATGCAAACCTCATTGCTTCAGCTGTTTAAAACCATCCACCCCAAGCAAAGGAATAGGCTGCAGTTCCAAACTCTGAACYGCAAAAATAGTACTATTTAAGACAAAAAGGAGAAAATTGTTTTTAAAGAGTAGAACAATTCAGACAGTCGTTATTTGCAAAGACCTTCTTCTACATACCTCTACGCTTCTGTGTTTCCAAACAGCCTTTCCATACTGCAGTGAGTTTCGTGTAATTACTAGGTAGGTACAGAGAAACTTAATTGTACTGTATTAACAATTAAGGTTTTGACTTCCTATCCAAGGGCTCTACTACTTTTAATTAAAATTGCACATTGTAACGTTGTTAAGACTATGCAAATCCATACYGTGAAGTCAGCTCTAATAAATGCACAGGTAATCTTTCAGCCTCCATACAAGGATATTGATACAGAGTCAAAAATAGGCTTTGTTAGTACAGAAAAACAAACAAACAAATACACGAGGGTCCAGGAAATGGTTTTGAAGGCTGAACTTCGCATAATCCATCCTCAGTGTCTTTTTCAAAGCCACTACAATTCCCCTCAACTCCTTGTGTTATTAGAGCGCTTTACAACAACGTTTTCCATCAGATTTGCAGCAGATTGAGGATTGCAGCTGGGATTTCCCCCATGACAACCGTGCAAACCAAAGCCAAAAAGAGGCAAGACCCAACACAGTGCTGCAATGTCAAGAAAGTGAGAGCGCGTTGAACAAGATCAACAGGAGAGTCTGCTAAYGCAGGCTAACACCGAGCGTTTTCTCTGTCTGAACATAAAGGAGCCAGTTTTGATTCAAAGGGCACTTTTTACAGGGTTATAGCACTGACTTAATGGAGCACCACCTAAATATCCATTTCCTCGAGCCAAGGCTGGATTAGTCCCCAGAAAGCCAAGTTCTGATGCTCGTACTTGCACATCATGAAAGCAGAGGCAGAAGGTGCCAGGGTAGGGCTAAACCAATTTTTAATGTTTTCTGAGTCCTTTCATGTCGGTCACAGATCCTTTATAGTCAGAGTTGTGAAGACGCGGTCTASTCATGAACCCCGAGGGAGAACGGTCCAGATGTACGTGTACCCACTGATTCCGGAGCTGGAGACGTTTGCTCCCCCAAGCAGCTGCGATTAGCCCCGAAACGGTCCAAAGGGGCAGGGTGGGGTGGGAAAAGGGAGGAAGACCGAAGGAAGAGAAAGGGGCCCTGTGGCCACCTGCAAGCCCTCCCCGAGGAGGCTCTGCCTCTAACTTGGAGGGAGARGCCCTCCCTGCCGCACGGCCGTCCTGCCGCTCTCCTGCTTCAGCCTGCTCGGCCAGGGAGGGAGAAGGGCTGCGGGGCAGGCAGGCACGTCTGGCAAGCAGCTCCCATGGGTGTYTGCCAGCTCCGGTGGGGCGAGATTGCTCCGGGCCGGTCGGGGCAGCAGTGGACTCTGCCACAACSCCTCGCCAGTCGTCCCTCCGGCCTTGCTCGGTCTAAATTCAATGGGGCTGATCATCCAGGTGAGCGTCTACGTCAATGCAAACTTACAGCCCCACGCGGCATTATAGCTGCGGCGGCTGGGAACGAATTTTGGCAAAAGTGTGGGGCTTTCGGGAAAGCAGAGCCAGGAAAACGACAAATAAAGGCCTGTACGATTTGTCTCACTGGTCCTCCTAGTACCCATTTCATTACATCACTATTTTCCTAACTAATAAAGGTCAAACTACAATTTTCATTATTTTAGATTTACAGTTTCTCTCAAATGAAAGGTATTCTTATGCCAGGAAGAAGCAAAAAGGAGATTTATTTGCCCTAGCAGATACTGTAGCAAACTCGGTTCAGAAAGAAAAGAAAAAAAGAAACATTTATTTCCCTAGCCTTTTTAAAAAGCGAGAAAACAGTGAACAAGAAGCCAAGATTATTAGCAGACAGAAGAAAAAAAAAACTATGAAAAAGCAATAAGAGCCTTTATTCCCAAGAGCTCCTTCTAAATAACTTAGGAGACTCCAAGCGAGGCAGCTGTACTTCCTGTGACCTGCAGCATTCAGTTTGGGAACAGGAGGAAGGTCACCGCCTTGGAACAGCTCGGTACACCCACACCGCGCGTGCAGAGCACTCAACTCAGAAATGCGTTACACCAGGGCAGAGAGATGAACTGAAAGATACTGCAAGAAGGTCCCTTCTCACGGCACAGGAGTGGAGGACTGCTGGTCGACGGAGCAGTCCTGCAAAGGGCACCCACTCAAGCTCGTACATGGTAGCAGGCTTCTCTCAGGACTCCTTTGGATCAGAGTCTGCAGCAGCGATGGGAGACAAAAAAGCTCTCTCACAACACACAGTTAAGAGARCACCAACCAGGTAACATGCACGTGCTGTCCTCGCTCCCAGCTTCAGGCAGGCTGGGTATTTGTAAGAGTGGTATTACTAAGTAGTAAATTCAGTTCACGATGAACCACACTGTATTAGCATGCTTCTTGCTATAAAAAGCATTTGGAAATGATACAAGGAGCTATACACACAACACTTTTTACAATGCACACACAGCCYGAGGAACATCACTTGATGTGTTATTGATAGGCAGCCACTTCTGAGGCRAGACAGACTTTGAACAGCATTGCAGCAGGAGGGTAGGGTAGAGGGAAAGAAAATGACAGAACAGGAATGCTGAACTGCTGCAGGACTTAGATAAACAGACTAACTAGCAGAGAGTTTGTCTACATTGAAAAATTAACTCAAGCGTTGCCCCTAACTTGACCTCCCATCTGCATCTTTAATTCGAGCACAGCACTTTTAACTTGAGTTGGCAGGAGAAACAGGCAAGTTTTATTAAGCACATTTAAGCAACACCTAAACACCAGTGCAAGCAAGCAACACTCAGGGATCCCTGAGCCCTCCAAGTTTTCCCTGCTRTTTTTCCTCTGCCATGCGCACAGGTGCACAGGAACAACACCCTTGTACCCTGTGGACAAATTCAGAAAGCAACTGAACTTTTTATATATATATATTTACATAGATTATATATGTGTTTATTTTTAAAGTTTAGTGCTATATATCAATATAGCAGAGCATTCAGACCCCTTGGCATCCTGCAAGCACAGATTCTGTTATCCAGAGCAGCATCCTTCCTTCAAAGGATGCCCAAAATCACTTGAGCTCGACTCATTCAAGAGGAGTCAGCTCCGCCGGGATACACAGCTGGGACCACCTCTCCCCACAAGCTCTTCTCTTCGGCCACTCACCAGGGGAGGGGTGGCGAGAGCACCGCTCGGTATTTCAGGCACACAAACCCTTCATCGCTAGCGGGAGCCAGTATCAAGCTCAACATACGCAGGCAAGACTGCTGTGGGCTTAACTCTGTTCTGAA
Organism: Oceanodroma leucorhoa; assembly: GCA_030449065.1. Taxonomy (NCBI): domain Eukaryota; kingdom Metazoa; phylum Chordata; class Aves; order Procellariiformes; genus Oceanodroma; species Oceanodroma leucorhoa. The sequence continues at coordinate 271,085 of JASVER010000239.1, read as the reverse complement.
GGATGTCAGCAAGCAGAAAGGAGGTGAAGTTGCCAGTCCCTGTGGAATAGGAGGGGGAGGTAACAGCTACGTTTACCTAGAGCAAGGAGGCATTGCACCCTGACTCAGGATCCCTTCTGTTGGAACCCAGCCAGAGAGCCCAAATAATAGCCCTTCTGCTCACAAAATCACCGCTCAACCTTGACTGTTCACAAGCTGTCTGGAATATAGTTTTAAACTCATTTAAAAGAAAATGGGGAAAAAAAAATTCCCACCTCCCATCACCCCGAGAAGGTGTTAAATCGATGCTTTCTCCATTCTTGCTTTGGCTGTTTTTCATTACTCAGTTCCCCAACAACTAAATGCTTTCTTCAGAATTGACAAATTTTAAAGTAGTGGGGTTTTACATGTATTTTTATACTTCCTCCMTGCACATGATGCCATTGGAAACCTTTAAGTATTGCATATGCACAGATATGGAAATTTTGCTTTTACATGGATTAAGTGTCTGCATTGTTTCTTTGAATCATCCAGCTTGTGTCTTTTATGGGAAATTAAATTAACACAAACCATCTTTTAATAATCATAAGAGCTCTCCAACAATTCAATTTGCAAAAATACAGACCAGCATTCTTCATTACAGCAGGTGGTTTATCGAGTGTTTTGACGGAAGATCTTGTTCAAAGCCTTGTCCAGAAATTTAACAGCACCCCGTACTATTCCAGCGATGCAGTCAATGAACAGAAAACAATGACAAGAGCACAGCCAAGCAACCGCTCGCTCTGTTCGCAGGCTAAATTGCTTCACAGTCTTAAAATCTGGAAGTCTCTGGGTACCAGCTAACGTAATCCAACTGAGCCGCAGCCAGGATCAACTCCGTGAAGGCAAGTTAATACTGATCTGCTTTATTCTGTTTTCCTAAAATGAAGCCAGCTCTGCACCGCCAGAGGCCCCAGCCTTGTGAAGGAGGAAGCCTGGCAGTTCCACTCCCAAAACCTGCATGGGGGCTTGGCAGAGACTCCTCAGTACAGGTCACCTCAGAGGATGAACACGAGAGGGACGAGGGGAAGAGATGAAGACAAAGAAAGGCAGCATCAAGGTACAGAGAGGACTCGGAACAACTAAGAAGCCCAGGGACAAAGCCTGCTACGTGCATGTGAGCAGTCGCCACTACTGAATAGATAAAACATGGCCAGAGGCAGCAGCCCACACCCCGGGAAAGCCCTCGCTTCGACATACCGACCTCTCCACATGCCGYTTGATCACCTGTGCCCCCCGAAAAGCGTTGCTCCCGCTCAGCCGCACGGTCTGCCCTTGTACGCTGCAAGGGCTCTGCACACTACGCAGTCGCGCAGCCCTGCCTTGGAGGAGCTCGGGATCGAAAAGTAGAAAGACAGACAAAAGGCCTGATAGCAGGAAAGCAGCAAAAACGAGGGAGGCAACATTTCCCAGCCTCAGAGGGAACGAGCGGTGGAGTTGCAAACAGAGCTTAGCCTGGCCCCATCCACCCAGCAGCAGCTCCGGCATGAGCACAACTAGCTTTTGTGCAAACGCTGAGACACRGAGCATTCCAAACAAATATTCCTCAAGGGGGAAAAACACGAAGAAAGATGCATCAAGTAAGACTTTTGGGACAACTACTTTTGCTCCYAGGTTCATGGGCTTTAGCCTATTTTTAGTAAGTTGTCTTTGCAGACGCCAAAATAACATCTCTCCCCCTCTGTACATACACAGCTGGACATGAATCTTCGCAGCCTGACAGACAGCATCTGCATTCAACTTCACAGATGTGAATTACAACAGGAAGTCTCRAGAGGAAGCCTCTTCTCTGGAAATCCAAACACAAGTAGTTAATATGTTCCCAATGGCGAGCATAGGGCCCATAGGAAGGAGGGACCCACAAGCGCAGTTAGAAAGTTCCTTCCTCACCACCAGCACTATTTCCTCCATCCTTTATTCCTAAGCAGYGTGCTTGAAAAAAATCAACATGCACTATTCAAACACTGTAATACAGAATTGCTCCTTTTCTCCAACACAGGCGCTATTAGCACAGAGGATCACAGCTAAGAATCGGCGTTTCACTGGGGAACGGCCTCTCCTCGGCCATCACAGCTCTGCAGAAAGGCTGCAAGTCTGTTTCCATCCACCAGAWCAACACGATCTCCCCACAGGCAGGAGAGGCAGCCGGACCATGTGGGYGCTGCTTTCCCACGGAGGAAGGCTGCTGTGTTCCCGTGCTGACCTGCGCTTTGAAATTCCTAGGTGGCATCCATCCCTTTCCACTCCCAGCCCTTGTRAGTAGCAAGTGGCACTGCAAACCCTCCAGAGCATCACAGGGCTCTGACTGTTCAAGCYCAGCATAAACCAGACTGTAAAAATACACTGGTCCATCTCTTGCCTCCACTGCTCAATGACACCAGCACACCTCCCAGAGCACGCACATTTTTGTACGCTTTTTGTTCCTCACGAGATCCAAAACCCTCGCTGGGAGAAATCTGTCCACTCCAAAGACACAAGGCAGCAAAGCCCCGTGCCCCCAGGGGCTAACTCCAACTCCATCCAGAGAAAATCATCCGAGGCTGTCCTTAATGCCATCACTGCTGGGAAGTCCACCACACCCTCACCCCACYGCTGGGAAAAGGGGACGAGGGCCAGAGCTAGCCCCAGAAACACGTTTTCCCACTCTCGTGGGAAGTGCCAAGCTCCGTGTTGACTGTTTGGCTACCATCCAGCCTCCMGCATTCCTCGACCCCCCACAAGAAGCTCTGCAGCAAGAACAGGGCTGTTGCCCACCCACTCGAAGGCTGCCCCAACCAGATTGTCTTCCCTTGCCTTCCACATCCCTGYCACACGCTCCATTGCTGCGGAGCACGAGGAAGAAGCAGGCATACCATAACGGYGTGCAAAATCCCGTCACGTGTGCAAACCGGATCCAGTTTGCCCATGTTAGCAGGGCACACAAGCTGACCTCTCCCTCCTCTGTAGGAAGGAGTGTGCGGGTCCACAACCACAGATTCACCCTGAGCAGGCCCATGTTTAGCTACTTTATYTCATCTCTGGCACCCCTCTGCCTCCCTATACCCACAGTCCTCTTCCATAAATCTGCCTCATTTCTGGCAAACACCTACGCAGTGAGCTCGGCGTACTGGCTTGTGTCAAAACTTCGTCCTCACAGTCCTACAGGCGCAGCCAACTTTTCAAGGAGGATTCACTTTTCATTCTTCATAGTCTCAAAGCTCAACATGCAACATGTTGAGTCCGTGCTGTAACCTCCTGTTTATCGCGGAATGCGTAACATAGTTTAATTTGGATTAATTTCACGTATGGTTTCTATCAGACCCCAGAGAACCTCTGGCTGCCCTCGCACTTCTGTATAAACATCAACCAGATCCAGCCATGAGGCTCTAGATACGGGAAGCAAAGTCTCTGCCTCAAAGCTTTACAGTGCAAGCTAGACAAGAAGGATTAACGAAAGGACACCACATAAATTACTGCGCTCTGAATTTCCTCTGTGCCTGTGGGAGACTATGGGCTGTGGTACAGCGGGCAGGGACGTGAGCTTAGAGGATGGACCCCACGGCAGGTGGCAGCGCATGTAAGAAGCACGTCCTCCAACGGGGCCCATGGAGGCCCCTGAGGGTCACACACGCTTCGGTTGCCRAGGCCACTCTTCCTCTCCCTTGCTTTCAGTGGCCAACACGACAGGGGACACTGGGTCCAGCCAGGCAGCGGCATGGCGATGTAGGCTTGCAAAAGATAGCTGCAACACCAGGGATGGCGAGGGACAGCCAGCTAGCTGAGCACACYCAATCCAAAATTTCACAGCCTGGAAGGGTCGTCTTTTGTTATATTTATGTCAAGCAACAGTATTTTGGACTGCGCTGTTGTTGTATCCTTGACCCTGTGATTTCTAACTCTTGGAGCCCGCAGAGTCACCTGTTCTGCCACAGCTGGCTCCGGAGGAGCTCCCACCACCCAGCAAGCCCACCTCTACTCCCACTAGCCCAGCCCAGTCTGCCCGAGGCCCTCTGTGGGGCCTGCTTCCTTGCCCCTCACTTCCAGGCCCAAAGACTTCAGCAGCAGAGACCCCACCACCCCCTCCATGCAGGGGGGCAGTACCAGGATGTCCTCCCTTCACCAACCATCTCCCTAACATCTCACCCAGACAAAGGGGACAACAGCAAAGGCATCTTCACTGGGGTCTCCACCCCTGTTAGTCTCTTTCTTTCCAGAAAAACATGGCAAGTTGGACAATGCAAAGTTGAGGTCTCACTAAAAGCAAAAGCGGGACTTTCATTGCCTCTAGCAGGTATTTCATCCACTGTGTTTTCTCACTCTGCTTACGGCAAGTAACATCTTACCCACCAACAGCCCAACGTTTTAGGGCAAAAGGGACAGCAAACCCAATGCGGCTCAGAGGAAAGGCGGTGGAGTCCCATTTCTGCCTTTTACCACAGAAAAACAGGGACRGTCCCCGCCGTTTTGCTCCTAAATGCACACTCTGCAGGAGCTATATGAACACAGCTGGAYCTAAGGAAGGGAAATGCTGTTCCTCACCACGCGCAACAGAAAAGCCAGGCCCTAACTGCCGCAGCCATAGGAAGATGATATAGCACATTTAGTAAGAAGAGGAACTAACTGCAATATCACAGCCAAATTCCAATTTAGCATCAGCAGTCCAGCCGGATACACTGCCCTAAACGACCACGCAGCCGACCCTAAACTATTGCCACGTCTATGTAATTTCCCTACCCCTTCAGTCCCTCCCCTCCGAAAGAGGTGCTGCAATGCATCAGTATATCAAGGCAAGTCCCTACAGAAACATCACCTTGTTTCAACTACTTCTGCATTTACAGATGCCCAAAAGTAAGATTAGCTTTGCCCAAACATGGCAGACCTAACTCTGCAGCCTGTTATTTTTATGCCGTGCCCCAAAGTGAACGGAGCAGCGTAAGGCACAGACGCATGTCAAGTACGGCCTCACATATGTTTTGACAACTGCATTTTCATACCAGCGCTGGGTTTCACTAGGAGCAAAGTGACTTTTCGGGACAGCGCGTCTAACAGTTTCTCTTCATGGAAACACAACAGGGCAAGACACTCAAACGCACACCAACCACAATTTTTGTTCATCGTATCTCCGTGATATTTTTACTGATGAATGAATAAACTCTCATTTACATCAAAGTCAAGATTTCCAGTCCGAGGTTATTTACTTTCACCTCAATCACAGSAGCTCTGGCAGGCTAACTCAAGACACAGACGATGTACAAACCAAGCAGCAAGCGCTCGCATGCTGGGAACTGTTCAAACAGGAATAATTCAATCTTTTTGTAGTCTCACCCTGGCTAATTTGCCACAAGCTGTCTCTTTTCAGATGCTACATGAAACATGAGAAAAAAAACAAGCGGCATTAAGCTGGTACATTTACAATCAGTTAATCTACTGAGAGTTCAGGTCAGTTAGTTTTCTGTGTAAAACAAATTCATTTTTTTCAGCTTCACAGGGTTAAAGGAACAAAAATTTATTGCAGTAACCAAACATTTCTCACCGGACAAGTGTGCAGCGATTACTTAACTAATGCAAACGATTTTCAGTCCACATGCAAGGAATGTATGGGATAATTGTAGGGCACTCTCTTCCACCGGCATTTTACAAGTACTTTTTAGGTAGCTATGGAGACGTTAAAGCCTTTTTCATTTTGCTGTCATAACTAGACAGCTATTGATTTCTTTTTAAAATTCCTTGGAAGAGCGGAGAAGGAAGGGGGAGGTTTTAAGTACCACAAGGTCTGAGAGCAAGAAGCTGAAGAAAACGGAAACAGATTTCAGATGGAGACAGCAGCATGGTGGCTCCTTGCAAGGAGGCAGCCTTGAACTCCAGGTCCTGCTTTTGTACTTCTGAAAGTACGAGCTAAATATACACCACTATATAGCATGCAGGCAACAGAGGGATAGCCTCCCAACCAGGTCCAAAAGCAAAAACATTTCTATCTACCACTGCCATCACCCTGCACAAAAGGAGGCACTCTCCGACTGAGGGCCTCCTGTGGTTTTGCTCCAACACAAAGCTCTCTGGAGACATGGTAGGACTCCATCCTCGCAATCATCGCGCTGGGCTACAAGACATCCCCTCTCCCTCCAAGCAGTTTATGYGGAAGCCTTATTCCCGGCACGCCTTGCAGGTAATCAGTGCCTCCTCTCCACCTTCCCCAGGCATCACAGCCTTGCGATAGATGACTGGTCGAACAATCCTGCATTTCACCCTCCTTCTGACAGCAGCTAAAGAGCTTTCCATAAGCCAAGCAAATGCTGGTCCTCAGTGGCTGATTCCACTGTGATGCCCAAAACGAACCCGAGAAAAATGCCATTCACCATATTGACATCTCTATGATCAAATGCTTCTGCATATGCAGATTTAAGACCGCCCATCATGACAAGCAAGACTGAAACCCGAGATACTGACCTGGAAAACACTGTGTCACACAGATAAGGATGTACAAATAATTACGTATTTATGTCCCATTCAGAAACTCCCCCAGTAATGAGAACAACAGACCAGGCTTGTAACAGATTTTTCCCTTTGGATAAAACAGAAAGGAAAGCCTGTTTGATCAAAATATTTTTCCTAAATTCACCTTAGACCCARCCAAAACAATGGAGCCAGAACCTGCAGAATTATCTCTACCACCAAGCTGCAGGAAGTTTACCAGCAGCACCACCCTGAAAACAAATCTCAATCTTCTCATCTCCACGTTGCATTTAAAGCCTCGYGGCTGTTCACCAAAAGGACGCTCTCAAGCAATACCGCAAACAAAGGGAGAGCAAGACGCTGCTGCTGCAGAAGTGTTTGCACCTACAACAGACCTGTTACCGCTCCTTTCACGTAACRCCCGTCCGTCTATGCAACCACATCATCAATACTGCTTCATTAATGCGTGTGAAGGCTTGAAAGCAGGGAAGGATTAATCATCCTTTAAGCTCCCCAAGAAGCCGGCTGAGGAGTGTCATTACTGCCCTCAGGGCGTACGGGTGCCACCAGCCACCGTGGGTGGAAGCGCTTGGTCTAGACGGCACACAGACACTGTCACCGCTCTCAGCGACAGTCAGACCGGCCCACGTTCACAACACCCTGGTCACAGCTTTGCCACGTACTTCTGCGGCTGGCGTTACAAGGCCACCCAGCCCCGGTGCCCRCCAGTGCAGGGCTGCACTGGGAGTGGGGCAAGGCAGCCAGAGGGGAAGCACCCCAGCACGGCCCCGGGACTCACCCCATCCACAGCTGGCCGCTCCCAGATGTTTCTGCCACCCCAACACCGCCAGCAGCATCCCAGTTTCGCAGCAGTACCACAAATCCGGCCGCATGCCCCACCAGGCGCCCGAGGCGTGCCACGCGATTGCAGCGTCCCCGTGCCGCGGGGCACGGCACGGCCTCGGCTGCTCCTGCCGCACGGCTGCGTCCCTCCCTCCGGGGCGCTGGGGCAAGAGGGGGGCACATCCGCACCCCCAGCCCAGCAGCAGTCCTCCCGCTYGCTCGGAGAGCGGAGCCACACTGCACACACCTCCCCGGGGCCCCCACTGAAACGGCCTCCAGCCCTCCCACGCTAGGGCGGTGGGAAGAGACGCACACTCCCCCACGGTGTCCAAATTCCTGGTAGTGCTGCAGGTCCCGAGGAAGCTCCCGAAAACACATTTCTGTGCCRGCACCACCAGAGGTTGCAGTGGTCCTGCCCGGCACTACACAGGAGGTCCAACACCAGCTCCAGGATGAGTGAGGAAATCTCCAAGAGGTTCTGGCTAGGACCTGTTAATTACATGGTTTCACATCCAAGGGAAGGTGTAGACCAARGTAAGCCACTATATGCTCTTTTTGGAGGAGGGAAAAAACCCCACCAAAACAAAAAAAACAAACAAAACCCACAAAATACAGAAAAAATCCCAGCCTAAGACAAAAATTTCTTCTTTATTGAAATAAGAAAAACAGGTTCTTAGAGCCAAATTAAGCTTAGCSAAGACACATAAATATGCATTTCTGAACCTTTCCCTGATGTTGCCTCTACAAATATAACAAATTAAAAGTGCTGTCACAAGTTAAACGAGTTTCAGTTAAGTGGAGAAAAAAAAAATGCTGATGGCTCTAAGACCCAACTGACAAGCCTTTTCAGGTCTGCTCTGAACCAAAACCAACTTCCCAGAGATTTAAATTAAGAGTAAAGAAATAGTCTCCTTTGGTTAATCCTGTTTTGGAAGCAGGACAAAGGATACCATAACAAAGCTAGCACCTGAATCCACCAGGAGGCATCTAGCTACCATATGCCCTTCCTGGAGATCAGTTGCTCAACACACCCACCWCTTCTTGAAGAAGACCTTTGCTCCACTGTACGTACAGCTGTGGGCAGGARTCTGGAACACTCAGTGTGCCTTGGCTGCTCCAACATGTCCTTATACCCCTCCCTCTATGTAAGCCACTAACCCACTGGAATTGTCTATAATACACACCCTGTTTCAGGAGAACAGCCATTTGCAATCAGATCTTGAGAGAAGCCACCAAGGACTACTACTTCAGCCTCCAGCTGCAACATGAAGGTTCCCCCTCGCAGCACAGAGAGGTCCCCAGGAGGTAGGTTACCCAAAGCACTTGTCAGCTACCRTATGGAACAGCTTGCATTTTTAGTGTACTGGCATTTTGGGGAAGACGAAATTTTTGTCTGGTTCTTAAAAAAGGAGCTCGACGTACCATCCCTCCCCTCCCATTTAACAAAAGTCGATCAGAGATGCTTCCAGTGCAGGAGAGAGACCAAAAAGGCCCCAGCTGAGCAGCACAGGGAGGACAGCCATCAGGCCACCACCTCCCACTGTAAAGTGTGTTTTCCAACTTGGACATTTGGACAGGGAAACCAACGCAGGTCACAGCACTAGGAACACTCCCTGGTCCCAGCCTCATCCACGTCCCAGCCTTTGCCTCCCCTCGCACCCTGCACACAGCAGCTCTAGGAGGCAGCACACTCCCCACCAGGCTCCCTCCCAACGCTCCTCTGGGATGGACAAAGATGAACCCACGCTACATTTCAGCACAGGTTTATAAACCTAAACCAGGGTGGTAGAGGAGATGCTTCGAATCCACAAGAACAGCTTCCAAAATAAGGCACAACACCACAATCACATGGCTGACTTCTATGAATACCCATTCACACTCAAGCTGAGGAGATCCCAATAGACTATACGCTCCCTCTCCTTGCCAACACCTTGTCCCCACAGGACTTCTTCCACATGAGTAGACTACCTGATCCAAGCCTAAGGGAAAACAGATTCTGGCAGTCTCCATTTGGCAAGAGTGATTTTTACAAAGCCACGCCAGTTGTGTCCTTCCTAAGCTGTACAGAACCCAAGACCACAAGTGCTACAACACAGTTGTGGGATAACAACTATTTTCAGAAATCCAGAAACAGCTCAGCACTTTTTTTTTTTTTTTATTTTAAAATGAAGATACTTTTTCTCACCTCCTCTTCAAGGCAGACATTAATTATCAGCATTACACTCCGCAGAACCTTAATTTGATCCTAGACATGCCACTCTCATGACACCCAAAAACATGGAGACCAGCCTCCAAAGGRCCTGCGTGTTCTCTTCCCCATTCCTTACACTCCCCGTGACCTGGGCTAGTCCAAATAGCTAGTCTCCTTCAACAGTGCTTACACCTTTCCTGTGTTTCGCAAAGGCAGTATTTCTGTCTAAACTTCATACATGGCTATAGCTAGTAAGTATACATACTTTAGAGAGAAAATAACAAGTCAAGACTTCAGTAAAATACCTACCTAGACCTTCTGGATTATTCTGGATCCTTCGAATGGACTTGAAGTTCCCTGAACTCAGGAGGTAATCAGAAATTAAATTTTGCTCACGTCAAGACCCATGCTRTGGGAAGACACTCAGCAGCGCAGAACAGTCTAAGCATGCTCAGCAAACCCAGCACATTCTCAGAGCACCTCATGTACTGCAAGAACCTCAGATGAAGCTCTGTGCGTGTAGCAACCACGCTTCTCCTGCCCTCTACCTGCAGCGTCCCTGGGACAGCAGGCAGCCAGCAGTAAGCCACAGGCCACAAAAACTACCACGAGCAGCACGCAGCCTGCGAGCCACGGCTTGGTCRCTCCTTCAAGCACAAGTGTGATCATAAACCTCAACCGCACCTTACCGCTGCAGACAGAGAAACCAGCTCTGACATTTTTGCCAAATTCTGCGTCAAGGGGCAAAGGCCAGCAAAGCAGCCTCCGAGTCACTCACCGAACCACTCTTCTTTACAGCAAGGAAAGACGTCSTTACTATTAAGGACCTTCCTTCTGAATTTTAGAACTCGGTCCAAAATCCTTAGGACTCGCACTGCGCTAGGCTGAACCCCTCGGCCCGTGAAGGCCCAACCGCGAAGCTGGGAAAGAACCAGACCCCCGTGACCATGCCCGCTGACAGAGCACRTGGACAGCTGTGTGCACAGCTGCGACAGCATCAACCGCCCTTCCTCATCCCCAAAACCAGATCCTGGTGCTGGTTTGGTAAACGCATGTGTGTGCTTGTTTCTGTCATTCATAAAATGAATGGGAAAGATTTGAAAGTGAGGAGGTTGGGGGGTTGGTTGTTTGGCAGTTTGTTTGTTTTCACAGTATTAAAGCTATTTTTCTGTTACCAACTGAAAGTTGCATATGTTGTATCTCCCTTCACAACCAGTACAGTGTCCATGAACTATGTGGGGTTATACTCTACATTCCTATATAAAATATACCCTATACTTTTTCCCTAGATTTTTGTTTCAAAATTGATCAGTCAGAAAAGGCATGCAAGACCAAAACACTGTCATTTCCTCTTATTTTGACACACCTGTTACAGAGCAAGAAAACAAAATTGTTCTCCCAAATCCATCACATTTGGAGCCACAAGAACTCTTTGATTTAAAATGTGCTGATTCATGCTAGTGCTTATCAGATTTTTCCGATCTGAGACATAATTAGACAGCTGTCTTCGACAGCGCAAAGATTCTCCAGTTTAGAGTTCAGATGCTGCAACAGCCAGCTCAAGTCTCAGCCTTAAGTCTTCCACGGATATTTAGGAAAAAGCCTATAAAGAAAGATGCAAGTACAAATCAACTTTTGGATCAGAGTATTTGATCTTGGAGCCTTTTGTCCACAGGTGGCATTCGATGGGATTTTATCCATGCAAGAGTTACAACACCGTGCCTACTAGAAGTGTGATTACCGTCAAGATGTATGCAAATGGCTGCTTAAAGTCACACTTCTTGTTATTTTTATCTTCCCTCAAACACCACGAACCAGAGACTGCTTAAATGGCCTCTGGTCCTGGTTCTTTGACACAATCTGCACTGCTTGATGATGCAGAGCGGCAGAAGGGAAAGTGAGCATCCTTACCTTAACACAGACCCGGACACCAGTTTCCGGCCCCGTGCTGGACAGATCTGATCTCCCTGCCTAAGTATTCTCACGTGATACAGGGGGACCAGGCTTCTGAATCTCCCAGTGGTTTTAGAAAGACTCAGACTTGCACCATGCTTTTGAAGAAAGAGGAGAATAATCCTGGTCTTCACCAGGGGCCATTCCTCACGGTCCTGAGATGACAAGTGGGAGAAGATACAACATGCAAGGCACGAGAGCGAGATTTAACAGCATTCCCTCCAGACAGCACCTCTAATGAAGAGTGCTCTGATGAAGCATTAGCTCTGTCAGCCCGGAGGGGCCAAGCACTCAACAGCAAGAGAACACAGGACTCCCATCCAGGGGATATGTCGGGTTTGCGAGGCCCTACTGCACAGCCTAAGCCCTYCCCACGTTCTCCACCTGCCTCCCCATTAATGATGAAGAAGGCACAGGCAGAGGCAAGGAAAAGAAAGGCTATAGCTACGGTTGGCTGCAAGACCTGTATCTAAATATATTTCCACTGAGGAAAGAAACCAGCTCTTTACATAATTGGTTTATCTTGGCCTTTTGACAGAAACAGAAGCGCAGCCATTGGAAAAAGGATAAAGCTTTAACCCACCACACTTTTCTCGTGTACAGCAGAAGCCACAGAGGAACAAAGTGCTCTGGCAGCTAAAGGATATCAGGAAATCATATATGCCCATAGCAAGGGCAATACACATCACAGGCAAGCAACTGTGAATTCAGTATGATGACTGAATTATTAACGGAAAATTCCAACCTTTAAGCAGAAATAAAGTACTATCTTGGCAGCAAACACTATTAGAAAAATAACAGACGGCCACTATCCTCAGCCTGAGCTGAACCAGCCTAGAAGTCAACTTCTGAAAGAGAGGTGGAAAAAAAAAGGAGGGAAAAAATGGATGCATCATTCCCTGCTTCTTGAGGTGTGTTCACAGCTGAGCACRCTTGCCAAGGCACTCAGAACAAGGAGAGATCCAAAGCAAAGATCCCACCAGAAACCCACTGAGATAGATGTTACAATTTAGCCTGATCATCTGCTAAAGTTGCCTGATGTTGGAGACACGCAACAACTGCAGATAATAACCCCATAGCAAGAGAAACACTGTCCTCCAAAAGGAGGACCAAGCTTTGATTCTGGATTGGATGCTGACTTTTCCAAACATTGGGCAAGAAATATCATCTCTCGGGAATAACACAGAGCCTTTCCTATGTTATGCAAAGATTAATGCTTGTAAACCTGCCATCCTCAAAGAGCTATTTGAACAGTAAACTTCAYTGATTTCTGAAGCTGTCGTTAAACAGCCACCCTTTCTCCATTCACAGATCACCTGTTWAGCAGTCAACTTTTCAGCACTAACAGTCACTTTCCTACCAAGACACAGGGGAGGCTGATGCCCTAGTCCTTCTCAARCTAAAAAAGTCAGCACAAATGCAAAGACTGGCAAAGGAAGAGACCTAGGCACAGCGCATCTGCTAAGGAGACACTGCAACACACCAGTTAGGCTCTGGGCACACAAACAAATTTACAGTAGGGCAAGACAGGGTGGGAATTTATACTAGATGCTAAATAAATGCTAAATAAATGTCTGGGTATAAACACCAGCGGTAAACATGAGGCAAGGTGAAGTAGTTTACCTCTCCTGGGCTGGATCCAAGAGCAAAGTCGCTAATGGGATGACTAATGGGATCTCACAATTACAAATGGGGGAGGGGGGGCACTATTCAGCCTAAGTACAGGAAAGTACTAAGTGGTTTTATTTATGAAGGTATTAAGTGGTTTTATGTATTCTTAATGCACAGCTGTATGCACAAGGTCCACACAAGAAGAGTGAACAAAACACACCTGAACCTTCCAATAAACCTGTTCCTTGCATTTATAAATTTACAGATGTGGCTTGGCCAGAGACAAATAGGTCAGATCATAACTGTACAGCTTTAAAGCAGCAACATARCTTGAGACAGCTTCTTCTCGAACTTACCTTTGTTATTTTCAGGCTTCAAAGCAAAACTCAGTAACTCACGTATCACCACTTACAAGCCGAGGCAGAGGTTACCAGCACCTTCTTAAGGAAGAGCACGCAAAATCAGCAGCGGGACRGGGGCTTTACTGACCACCTCTAACAGCACAGTGATTTCCAGGATGCTCCATTACCTCCCTAAATCCTACCTAATAGTTGGGCTCTTACTTTCTCTGTTGAAAACTACTGCAAACTAGTGGAGCCCCCAGCCACGGGCATTTATTTTTTTGCACTCCTCTTGCCCTACCCCAGGAGTCAGGGATACATTTTTGGACCATCTCTACCAGATTTGTGATCCAGCCTCCCCTCCGCGCTCCCCCCACCTCCACAGAAAACACATAATGCAAAGCACAACAAGGGAAATTAGTCAGTTATTCAAATGAGTTTACAGCAACACTATCTTGTACTGAGTAAGCTAAAGGTATATTTTGATGCAATCATACCACTGTCAAGAAAGTGACTAAACCTTCTTTGGTTTTAAACCTCTTCAGGGGAAGGATTTTCACTTCATTGAAACTGCTCCTTGAAGCAGTGAAAGACAGAAACAKCACAGAAACCCCATTTGGATGGTTTCAACAGACACAAAACCTGCTGAAGGACCCTGCAGCATGCACCTCATAGCACACAGCGCTGCCTGTCCTCAGGCCATCCGGATCTGACCAGTGAGCAGGGACCAGACTTGGTCCTCCTCATCACCAGCCAGCGATGGGACCAGACAGACTGGCAGCACCACCTGGGAACCTCAGTCTCCTGGGAATGGCTGTAATTTCAGGAATGTTAACATCATCCTCACGTTGACACAGGTCACAAGCAAAGTCTCCCCACACACCTCTACAGACATTCTCAATAGGACCCCATTCCTTCCTGCAACATGTTTTTACACTGCACAGACAGCACAGCCCAAAACGGAAACAGGACTTRCATCTAAGTAGGAAAAAAACAGAAATGACATTCAACACAGCTTTCTGCCCCATGTGACATCCCTGACTTCAAGGCACTCCACCCTGCGTTTCAGGGACAAGCAGAAACGTTACTCCCCAATTTTTCCAGAGCACAGATCTGCTGCAGACACGGATCTGCTGCAGACGCACATGCACAGGACACATCAACTTAAATATTCTTCAGCAGAACTCTYAAACCCAGAACCGACTTAGCAAACGGATGAAAACCCAGGGCAAAACTCACCAAAGCTGAGGAAGCACTTGAATCTGGACCCATGTGTTTTGACGYGGCCTCTTGCCATTCTCTCATTTAAGAGGGTTACAGTAGCTGCCGAATACCTAACAGCACCTTGTTCAAAGGCAGCGTGCCTCAAAGCAGGAGCAACACTGCTGAAGAGGGAACCCGCTCCTAAGGGCCCTGCTCCACAGCCAGGCAAACAGATGAAGCTCCCACTGCCCTCAGGGAGGAGGGAAACATCAACTTCATACTCCCAGCATGGGAACACCGACCTTAATTTATGAGCAGTGCRGCACACCATTGACAGTCATTCTCACTGGCAAGCCAAACAACTCCCTCTGCTTCTAGGAGTTGATCTATTTGATACAGCTTTTCAAGAAACTGTGCTAAATCCTATTGTCAAAACTCCCCAGGGAGGGGGACTAAACCAAACTAGGGAGCACTTCATCTCTCAATTTCTTACTGATGTGAAGAAGTTAAGAGGTCAAAATGCTTGCTGCATTTGGAACCAARAGTTTAAGCAGATTTCCATTTTCCTGGTTTCCGGGATGCCTTTCAAACCAACTTGCCATGCCGCCTCACTGAGTGCACCCATTTTATTGAAACCCATACTTGTGATTTTTATTATAATTGCAAGTCACTTTTGTCCTTTACAAAGGTAAATCCTCAAGCTATGGCTGCTACCTTTAATAGAAGCAATAAATCCAGAGTTTCGGAAGATGACGAAACATCTTCCTCTCAGATATTCAATCATATAAGCATAGACAATATTCTCACTCTGTGACCCATTTTTGCTGTTTACTTTTTGGAATGCAGAGACACTCATATTGCTCAATCATGCTGCCATTGCAATACATASCAGACCTTACGCATTGTGTGTTGGTAGTATCTGCGCTTGGGCCGAAATAAGGAGAGCCTGCAGAGTCTCTGAAGGCTCAGACACAGCCAAGCCTGAGTCCTAAACATTTTATCTGTRTTTTTGCACAAGATCGGCAGCGCTGCACTTCCACAGGAGAGCACACACACACTGTTATACCACAGTGAAGCGTTTAACACTGTAGCTTACTTTTTCCCCTCACAGAAATAACTACATAGGTATAAAGCACCTTTTCACTGCTACAGCTGCACCTCAGCCAGGGTGTGAGCTAGCACAGATATTTCAGTTTTTTAAAAGCCACAGACCTACAAGAAAGAGACCTAGAAGAAATAATTACAGGATGTAAGAACCCCAGGCCTTAAATCAAAACACGTTTGTTAGTTCAAGATAAAGCTCACAACTGAAGTTTCACAGTACTTGTGGCTGAAGTGTCCTATTAAAGCCTGAAAAGATTAAACCGGAGCCTACCGCTCCCAAAAATTTCCCTAAAAGCAATGCCAGTTCCAGCACATAAATAAGTTACTACAGGTCAGAAGCTAATTACCGACCCTCCCTCTGAAACCGCTCTCCTTCCCCCTTCCAGCTAGGATGCAGCAAACGCAGCACGGGAACACCTAAACGTAGCCCGAGGACAGAGGGCCGGCTGGCTTTTGGCAGGGGGGAGGGCGGGCTGAAGGGGAAGCCCCCTCGCCCCGCACTGCTCGGCCCACGACTGAGGCGGGGGCYGCAAGCGCGGGGGCCGGCGGGCTCCCAGCGCCCCCACCCCGAAAGCTGCCCGCTCCCCGCACGCTGCGCAGCGCTTCGGGGGACACGCGGCGGGGGCCCGACCCACGGCGGCGGGCTCATGGCGGGCTGCCAGCCCACGCGTGGGGCGCGCAGCGGCGCCCGGCCCRCCGTTCCCCGGAGGGACACCCGCTGCCCCCAGGCGGGGCAGGCGGCCCGGGCCCATGGCGGCGGGGAGGAGCCCGTCCCGCTGCGGCCCGCACGGCGCGGCGGGAGCCGTCGGGGCGCGCTGCCGCCGCCGGCGCAAGGCAGCCGCGGGGAAAAGCGCGGCGGGGGCTCGTCCCGCCGGGACACGAAGTTGCCGCGGTCGGGCTCGGTTCGGTTTCGGGCAGCAGGGCCGGGCCCCGGGAGCTCCCCAGCGCGCCCCTTACCTGCGCCCAAACCCCAGCGGGCCCTACCCGGGGCGGCCGCGCCTCTGCCGGCTCCGGGCAGCCCCCACCGCCGTCCGGTCCGCACCGCTCCGCCGCCCGCACCGCCCCGTCCTGTCCCGTCCCGGCCGGCCCCGCCTGCGCCCCGCCCCGGACCGCCCGCGCCCCCGCCCCGCACACGGCGGCCGGGACCCAGCGGGGCCGCGCCGCGCCGGGCCGGGCCGCGGCGGGCGCTCGCCTCGCTCCCCGCCCCGGGGCCGGGCCTCCCCGACGGGGCGGGCGGCAGCGCCGGGCCGGGCCGGTGCCCTGATTGGGCCCGACGGCAGTCACTCGGCGCCGCCGGCGGGCGGAGGGCGGGGCGGGCGCGGTGCCGGGGCCCGGGCCGGAGCTCCCCCCACGGCCCTCAGCCTCGGCCCTGCCCACGGCGGGGCGGCCGGCCCGCCCCGCCCGACGGGAGCCTCCTGAGGCGCCGCTCGCCACCGCCCCCGGGGCCGGGTGAAGGGCAGGGCAGCGCCGGCCTCCTGCCGGCGGGGCCCCTGGGGTTGAGGTCGGGGCGGTGCCGCGGCCCCTTCCCGCCCCGGGGCCGCGGCGCTGCCTGCCCGCCTTCGCGCCTCAGGATCCGGCCCTCGCCTCGGCCACCAGTTCCACCCGCAGAAAGAGGCTGTGTGGAMCCCGCAGTCGCTGCTGGGGAAGGGGAGGAGGGCCGGCCCCATCCCCCCGAGCAGGGCCCAGTCCTGCAGCTGGCAGGAGACACCGCACCTACCGCCGACCCCCGTAGCAACGCGGGCCGTGGGGACGGGCACGCCCCATCGACTGCCTCGCCTCCCGCCCCGAAAACCAGCCGTGCCTCTCAAGCGGCAAAATGGTCGGCGAGGCCKGTGGATATCACTGCAACTAGCGGACCGGGGGGGCTCAGCTTGGCCGCCACGTCCAGCCAACTATTAATTTTGCTCTGAGTTAACCCAAAACTTTTTTTTATTCTCAGAGCCCTTCCTCCCCTCCCCTCTCCTCCCCTCCTCCAAAGGCTGGGTTAGACAAAACTCTTAATGTAATGTGTTTGTATGTGGAAAAAATGATTTGGTTGTACTTAGTTTCTGACCATAATTTCTAAAAATGTGGAAGTTTCCATTCAAAAGCATGCTGAAAGTAAACATCCCAAATTCTCAACAAAAACGGGAAAGTACCCATGCTAGGCTGTAGCATCCGTTTCTACAGTTGGTCTTTTTGCCTATTTTCCTCAAATCCTCATCGAATCTCCAGCAAACGTTACCAGTTTGCTGTCAGCCGATGGGTAAGTGCTAGCGCCAGGCTGAACCACRGGGCTCCCACGTCCAGCGCTCCGTCCCTCCTGAGATGGCCGGAGTTGGACTTGCCCGATAACAAGCACTTGAAACAAGTATTGATCCTCACTGAACCCCAATATTCATCAGCCTTTGTTTTCTGAATTGCTTCTTCTGTTGATTATTTTTTTAAAACATTTGAATTAATTTTTAATTTGGAAAGTGAAGATTCTTATTCAAGAACCTAATGCAGAAGGGCTTCGTTAGTCAGGATGGTGTATGAGTGAGATCTCTCCGAAAACAAATCTGAGCTGACAGAACATTTCAAACAACCATTTGAATTCTTTCATCAAAGAAAATACCTTTGCAAGTTAAGACAAATCTCTGATAAGGCTTTCTGGCTTGCTTATCTCTCATCTCCAAAAATAGCTTAGCCCTTTTCGCTCCAGGCTGGTTTGCAAGGAAARGTTGATTTTCTCCACCTTCGTGAAAATGCAGCAGCCTCTGAGAAGGCAAACATCTCACTCGTCCCTCCTGTGAAGGCCGCAGGAGGTTACAATGACTGTTYTCCAACATTCTGCACTGCTTGGGGAGGTGAAGGGAAAGAGCTTTTCCCTCACTTTGCAATGGGAACACGTACCGTCTCCCTGGTTACAAATCAATAAATGGCATCAAGCCTAGTATTTCAAGAGCTGTCAGAGGCATTTTGAAGGCACGGCATACACTCTTCTCACATGGTCTTCTTTGGGTGGTACTTTGAGTCTTCCGCGCCTTCACGGCGTGGTACAACTAGGGATTCCGTGTTGCAGTGCAGTTATTTTTCAGCTGGATCAGTGGGGTGAGCAGACACACTCCAGGCCCCAGAGATCACTGGCACAAAGCGGGTGTCTGGGTGTCAGGGGCGGAGGCATGAGCAGGACCATGCCTCCCTCTGGCAGTGACTCTGAGATCAGACTAAGCCCCCTGCAAAACAGCAATTAATAGCACTCTTATTAAATCTGCAGTGCATCAATTCCATGTTTTTGCCTGAGCCTCATTGCTGAGTGATAAATGTAGTTCAGTTTTTAATGCAGTTATCGTTACAATATTCTCACAAGCATTACTATCTCATTTTACATGGTTTAAGTGAGTTAATTGTGAGTGTTAATGACTTGTAGAGATCCAGATCTCAATTTTCCTCTCCTCTGGAAGTCATCTGGTTTTAGCAGCGCAACGGTCATTAGCCCCACACCTCAGTATCCGTGCTTGCTCACAGGCAGGGCCCTGAAATACAATAACAAGCTGTGCGCATCACAGCCAATTTTTAATTATTTTGTTTTAAACTTCAGCACCTTGTTGGGCCCCAGAAGTTTTCCTTTAGACCAAACCCACTCCCCAAAATAGAGCAGCTGAAAGAGACGGGGGAATCTCCTTCCCAACAGGCAATGATTTTGCACACCCAGGCTGTGCATTTCATTTCAGGACAGCTCAGAAAGTGAGTTCTGTGAGTCGTGCTCTTTACTCCTGGCCGGGTGTTAACCCCGAAGCTGAGCCAGGGTGTTTTCAGGTCAGGTCTCTGCTACCAAGTCTCCTGGCACAGTTGTGTCAGCCGGAGCTGTGATGAGATAAGATCGTTTGAAGGCAGAGCTGTGCCAGAAAAAGCACCTTGGGCAGATGTAGGTATAAGCAGAGAAAACGGCGCTTTTGTCTGGGTAGCTTATTTCGCTCGAGAAAGCTGGAATTCGCTCTCTCAGCAAAAGCACGGTTTTACTGTTAGAAGCTGCATCTTCCTTGGAAATGTTTGCTCTTCTGAGCAACTGCTGTAGCTACGCGGTCAAAGCTGTCCTGGCTTTCAGCTACCTGAAGTATCCTGACTGTTAAATACTCAACAGAGCTAATTGTTTTAGCCAAAACCTCAAGCTTCAATATGACATTATGTTCAGTCCTAGGACACAGCACTGCACAAACAGTTTCTAGCTGTCAAATCAATAATTTAACCTTCCTCATGTTTAAATTCCTCTCCAATCCCTTCCTAAAAAGGAGAGGAGGAGAGGAGAGATTCAGTGCCCAAAGGATCGACTTAATCCACAGCAGCCTAAGTACAAAACACCCCCAAACCGTACCCCCCAGAACAGTCAAACTTCTGACCTCAACTGTTCCATCCCTGAGTCTTCCTGCAGCCGAGCTTTTGAAAACACTGTAGGAAAAGCCCCGCACGCTGAACCTACCGCTGGGCTGACAGAAGGGACGCTGCCTTGGCTCTGCTGCGCTGGCCAGACGGATCTGCTTAGGGCTGAAGTGCTTCACACCAGCCATTTCTTTCCAGAGTTTCTAGTTTAAACCCCTCAGGAGGAAAAAGGCCATTTAAGAAATGACCAGTCAGCTCCCGTGCATGGGATCGTTTCAGGTGCCCCTGATCCTCTGAGKTGGGGTTACCTGCAGGCCCGAGAGCCTCCAGCAGCAGCAGGCGGCAAAGCACGTCACCTTTCCATTTGCCATCTGGGGGTTAGTAGTGAAATCCGTCTACGAAGAGTTGTCCTGAAGGCTGGATAAAACTGAGACTCCCAGAAAGTGCTGGAGAGAAGATGCCATTTCACACTTGGGTTATTCATACCGTCTTCGGCAAGGTGCTTGGTGTGGCCATCACTAGCCTGTTGAGATGACCAGTCTTGTGTATTTTGTCTGGCACGTTGTGCAATTAGCCCCTGGAAACCAGGAAAAAGCAAACTCAAGTTCTTTCTCAAGTGGGCAAGAAAGCTTCCCATAAAACTTTACGTACCCACGAGGGTGAAAAAGTAACTAGCTGCAGGAACTTCTTCAGCTGGAACACTGAGATGAACCTCAGAGATGTGTCAGTGTGTATCTGGAAATCACAAAAAACAATAATACTAAGGAGAAGATGCTGCACCTTTTATGTAAAATGTGAGCAAGAGAAAACCTCCTGGCATGAGGAATGCATACACATTCAGCGGCAACAGCGTAGCTGTTGAAAAGATTGGGTGTTTCAGATGGGCTTTGTCTTCCCGTTATTTTGAATGATTGCAATCATTAAAAGCAGGAAAGGAGGGATTGCAGTTCAAAAGTAAGTTTTACATTCTTAAATTTTTGCAGGTCTACAAAACATTATTTTTCTTTCCGTGGAGGTCTCCCACTCACTCATTTAACTGTAAGTGTACCTCCATTGGGCTGAAATACTCATTAAGTTCACGCACATGCAATTTTCACAGCATTCTGTCTACTTCTGTATCAGCAGATAATTCTTACACTTACACTCAGGAGCTGCTTTCTGTTATACTCAGTAAAGATGACTGCTTGATCAAGAGCTAGAGAGAAGCCCTTTGGGTGCCCAAAGTGTTTAGCTTCAGACACAGGAAAAAAGGTTCAGCAACTTAGTGGTGCAAGAGTAGTCAGAAACAGGCGTATAGGTAGTGGCACTAACTTTGACTGATAGACCTTGCTGTGGAATGTACCAAATAAGCACATCTCCGCTGAAATACACACGCACGTGGCTTGCACAATGAGCAGCCCGCAAGGCAAATACCCGAGTCTATGAAGTACTGCAAAATGTTATCAGAGGAAAGCAGGAATGGTGGATGCAGCAGGGCATAACGAACAGTGAGCATTTCTGGTGCCTACAGAAAACCCCGCCAGAAACTCAGTTTGTAGCATCTGCCTACTCTGAAGGAGACTTTTCTTMTAGACGCAGCCAAATTCATCCCTTGTGCAACTCACACTGTTAATCACGCCTGACCTCACCCCCACCCTTCCTCTACGCCTGGCCAGTGATGACACCCTACGCTTACACTGCTGTGCCCCAACCACTGGATAACTCCCACTATTCATTTCCCACTAGTTCTGAGCTCATATTGCTCCGGTTTGCCTGGCACTGTTTAGGTACAGACATGGCCTTATCACCCTTTCGTTCCTTTCATAATGACTTTCACATTCCCATTCCCTCAGGAAATGCACGAAGGGGGGCTTTCCAGCAAGTAAAGCACTAGTACAGCGATAAAGTGCCTTTCTTAAGAGAATCTCAAATATTCCATACTACCGCACAGAAGTTACTCTCTCCACAGTGCCAATGAAGAAAACAAGGGATAAAGAGGTGAAGGATGTATCTCAGCTCGCAGYGTAACACCATAGAGGGTTTCCTTGAGCAAACCTCGGAGCAAGGCGGTGCATTTGCACAATACAGAGTAGCTGAATTCGCACTGTCCGGTCCCTCAGCCGTACAGCTGGAAAAGCAGCCGCGGTGCGGTGCCAGCCCCACTTCCAGAGCCGCGGATATCTCTGCCCGGCACGCTGTAGACATAACTGTAGTGACTTACTCCAGATCACACAATGAGTCAGTGTCAAAGCTAGCTCAGACAGCTGGCCTCTAGGCTCGGGCTTTAACCGGCCTTCAGAAGAGGAAAACACCACCGGTTCAGACATTCCTCAAATACTAGGGCTGCGAGGGCCGCGGGGGAAGGCGACAGTATCCTGCCTGGATGAGAGCAGGAACTACGTTTGCTTCCCATTTCCAAGAGCCCGAGATACGCGCACCTTGTTTGTTCCTGGACTGACTTCTCTGGGAACGCGTTTTGCTGGTGCCTCACGGAGGTGGGAAGCAAGGCCAGGCTCCCAGGCTGAGTCACCCCGGGCGCGCAGGGTAGGAAGGGATGCTTTCAGGTGGCAAGCACCAGGCAAGTTAATCACTCGGAAGTACTAAAATCTTCTGTTCTAGAGAAACAAGAGGCCGTAAGCAAAATCTTAGGGGCTGACCAGGATAATGACCAAGCTGTCTTAGCGTATCGGTCAACGTGATACTTGCCATGCTCTAAGCAAAGTGACAGACAACCATGAAATAGGGATTATTTTATTCTGAAAGAAAGAAGAGAGAAACATGGAAAATACAGCTCAGGGCGAGCACAAGGAGATGGTGATCATAAATTTAGCCACTATTGGTTTTGGTCTCCCTCTCTGTGTCTCCAGAGAGTTTACACCTTAGGAATGAGGAGAATAAAGCTTTCATTCGTGGAAGATACCTATTTTTTAGGTTAGAAAACCCATCAAAATGATCTTTATTCTCCACATCACTTGTGAGCCCTGTCTTTTTGTGTTAAGGATAAGTAGAAGAAGAGAAAAAGGGATTTTGTTTAAGTGGGCAGTGAGTCTTACCTAAGTTAGTATGGCTGATGTGAACAGTTTATAAATAGAACTTCACTAAACCTATAGAACTAAAAATATTTATGTTATTTACCTAAAACAAAGTATTCGAAGACCATTCATGAGAAAGACAATGGGAAAAAATTAAAATCACACTTCGGCATTCTTATCAAAAGGTGTGTACGATGAACTGAATTTCAGTTACCTGAAATTTAAGGAGAAACAGTTGCCTCTTCCCATTACAAAAGTATCTGGCTATCTTACTGAAGTTATTATACAGACAATTTAAATCTAGATGTCAAAATGCTTTTTCAGATTGCATTTATTCAACAATGTCTCTGTTAAGGCTGGTTAAATGTTTTAACTTCCATCCCAGGCAAAGTGTTAATTTTGACATTTTGAGAGAAACAGAGCAACACGTTTTGGGATAAAGAGATGAACACTTAGGATTTTCACGAAATGAAATATTCCAAGAACAGCAGCTAAGCAAATTAATATGAAAATCAGAATACAAATATTGAACTATTTCATGGGAATGCAAGAATGGGTTTGTCCAGCGTTTAGCCTGGTCAAAGCAGTGCTGCCCAAGTGAGGAGGTGAAGGCTGGGATGGGTGCACAGGGGCGAGCAAACAGCACAGAAGTACTGCCAGGCTGCCGGGTCGCTCTGTCTTGTTGAGCTGTACCTTCTGCATTCGTGTGAGGTATCCTGCTGCCACCGCGGGTCCTTCACAGGGACAAGACGGACAGGCTGGATGCAACACAGCTTGCAGAAGTGACCGGGCTTGTGAACRATGAAACGTTAAACACGTGCAAAAGAAAAAGCAAAGCACAGAAAACAGGCGAGCATAACAAAACAACGTAAGGGTGGATAAGCCAATGTGCATATCAGAGGAGATTAATTATATTCTGAGTCTAATCTTGCTGAAGATGGAAGGCACACCTCCTCTGGCAGCTTGGCTTCATGAAAACACCTGCGGCTGTCACGTCTGGTTGGCTAAATGCCGTTCTGCAAAATGGTTTTACTAGCCCTATCAGCTCATTAATGCACAATCTGCTAATGCACAGGCATGAGGGCTGGGATCCTGCATCAGCGGTCCTGGTGTGGCGGTTTTGTCTTGGTGCCAAAAACTTCTGAGAACATCTTTAAAGAAACAGCTCTCCATTAATTCAGGTAACAGAGCGCCAGGCACTGCAGGTTTCATCAACACCTCCRAGAGCTGAAGATCTGTTTCAGTGAGAACAGCTGTGTCTATCTT
The DNA here is from genome assembly GCA_030449065.1 of Oceanodroma leucorhoa. NCBI lineage: Eukaryota > Metazoa > Chordata > Aves > Procellariiformes > Oceanodroma > Oceanodroma leucorhoa. The sequence goes on along the minus strand of JASVER010000239.1, from coordinate 246,771 downwards.
CTATAAAAATGTGTTTGGTTCTTAAAATAAATATTTTATCTTAAAAATGTTCTTAAAGAAAGTTTCAAATTTAAGTTACCAAAGTTATTGTCATTTCTTCTTAACATCTGTGGATAGTTMTTCTAATCCTGGGTTCAGGAATTAACTATTTAAGAATTTCCAAATAACTTACTCTCCAGTTCCCCTTACTCAGATGGCTTCTTGTATAACTGCATGCAGCACTGCTATATTTGTACATAAACTGCCTTAAAATTCAAACAAAAATGTCAGGAAGTTCAGATATGAGGCCTTTAATTCATATACAAAACATGTGCAAGGAACATTCAAAAGRAGTTTCAATCCATCTTAGGCATCCGAGGAACGATGTTTTCACATTTAAGATAAAAAAGGGGTCAGAAGTAACTACTATCTTTTGGCGAGTGTTTTGCAAACATAAATGTCCCCCTTAATCTTTGGGAATCGGGACTTTAGACTGCATGATATTTAAAAATCTTGCTTTCTTTTAAAGTATATGCATATACTTTTATGTATACATAAGTAAACACTTAAGCTGGATTCATTAATAATTCGATAGCCTACTTAAAATGTAAGTCTATTTAAAATAAAGCATGAAATTCTTACACTGGGTATTAAAACATCAGTTTAATATATATTTTTTTAAATGAATGAAATAAAATTCCAGGTGAAAACCATAAATGTTTGCTGTTAAAGTTTTAAAGAACATAAAATCACTGAACTGATGGAATTACCATCTGAACATCTGGAACAAGAATTGGCTGAACTGAACCAGCTTTTGATAAAAGCGATTTTTCTACATGTGCAGAAAGAATATTGGAGCCGAACAAGTTGAATAATCTGAAACAGAAATAGCAATAAGTTCAAAGCCGAGAAACTAACTGGGAACTAAACACGGAAAAGCTTGTGTTCCTCGCTAAGCTGTGAATAAAAGCGAGGAATGAAAGCGGCACCTCTCTTTGTGGTTACGTTTGGAGGGACGCTCTGATCAGCCGCAAGCACTTCAATTCACCAGCTGCAAATGATCCTTCTAAATCAGTTACATTTTAATGAAAAATACACGATGATGAGCTTTGCATTGTTTCTTCTGTGGACAGCATGCTTGTAATGGTCTGCGTGGTTAGTGAAAAATACTGAAAGAGGGAGTGTTTTTGAACAGTGTGCGCGCACTGAGAACCGAGCCGTGAACCGAGCCAGGGCCGAGCGTGTGGGGCACCTGCCCAGGCCGCTCGGAAGCAGCGGGCTTCCACCCCTGCCCACGGGCACTGACGTAAAACACCAAACACTGCCACGTAAATTCTCCGTTTTCTCATTCCTGCATGAGATGGGTGCATATTTTTCTTTGCCTCCTTTGGCCCAGGCTCAGCCCGATCAGCCGTGCGCTGCTGGCTTCAGGCTGGCTCCTCTTCCCTTACCTCCTACCGCCCACGCTTATTTTCAGTCTCAGGACCCGTACACGTGTAAGTAATGGTACCTTTGTTAGGGGAGAACGATATATATGAAATAAATATGCGAAACACATGCTCTTAAAAGACGTTTCTGAACGATGCACTGCGTTCACAGCGACGTATTTCCCACGGCAGCAGGTGCCCCCTCGGAGGGACGGGGAAGGGGGCGTTCGGCACAGTCAGCCACATCCCCTGGAGCCGGGGCGGCAGAGAGCAGGTGACTGAAACGYGCCGTCAGCAGCGCACGGCGCTGGCTCGGGAGCACCGGCGCTTCGCCCGGGGCCTGCCGTGCCACCTCCCTGCCTGGCCAGCCTCCTGGGGCTCGCTGACTGCCACGCCGGACAAACCTCTGCCAAACAAACAAAGCAAACCAAAGCTTTCCCCTCAAGCGAGCCGGAAAATGAATTTAAGGAGCAGCTTAAAGCTCCCGACACCCGCCCCAACCCCAGGGGGGTGTCCGTGAGCAGCTACAGCAGGGACAGGGCTGGGCAGAGGCACGGCCGAGGCTGAGGATGGCACCAAAATGGTGCCCTGGGCTGTGGGGTCTGGGGAAGGCATTGGGGTGGACGAGGCCTGCTGGCACACCCAGGGCACGGCSTGGCCCCCAGGCAGGAGCTTTGGCCGTGTGTGGCTGGGGCAGGGGTCCTGCCAACCCACCGGAGCAAGCTCATGGTGGAAGCGTGGCTTGGGGGCACCTCTCAGCCACCACGGTTCAGCAGATGATGGCGGTTTAACAAGCTCTTCCTTGCCACCTCCCCTGCAGATGCCCAGGCCCAGGTCCCGCCATGGTGGCCAGCCCCTTTTCTTCAGCTGCCACCGGAGTCCCTGCAGGGGACCGGCAGGGACCTGCTGCCGTCCGGGCTGGCTGGGGACACGCCGTGCCCAGCCACCCTGCTCCCCTGTCCCCCCTCTCACGGGGCTGGGGTGGCAGCGGCAGGCTGCCGCAGAGCAGCCGCTGCCCGAGCGGCTTTGAACAGGGGTGAGTGAGGTCTCGGCGGGGGCTGTTTCGGGGCCCACAGTCCACCCAAGCTCTGCTGCAGGCACCTACCCGGGGGGGTTGTGGGTGTGTGTGTTATATCAGCTGGGCCACAACACCTTTCCCCCGGCAGCGATCTTSCTGCCGCCTTACTGCTTCGGTAAGGCCGAGCAAAAGCGAGCAACTTAGGCAAGGCTTTTGCTAAGGTTCGAAATCAGCGGCAGAAGCCAGCAGTTCTGCTCTCCAGTCCTGCAGCCCAGCACCACGTAACCCACCCCGCCCCCGGGCGCTGGAAGGACATCGTTTGGCATTTCACCATGCACTCCTCTTAACAAACTCTTTACAAGAAAGTTACTGCAAAATTTTTCAAGCCTTGACGGAGCCCCCCCCGTCCCTACCCCGAGCACAGGAGATCACAGAGAGCCTTTCAGTAATGCAGGGCAGAAACTGTGCTGCATTTCTTATGATAAAGTATGATGGAAAAAAGACTTAAAAATCACAGGACTTTCACGTCCTCTATCGTCATTCAGCCCACAGGATCCCTMTTGGCTATGTAATCAGTTTGGGCTGATCAGCTACCAAAGCTGCATTAATTATGCGGTGGTATTTTTAAATTAAACAYGTCTTATTTTACATATAGAAGGACATTAAGGCAAGCTGCACTCCTGCTTTTCATAARAATTACACGGCTGATTGCTCCTGCATTAACTGGGAGACACACACCAAAGGAGAACTGGGAGACTGACATGGGCCTCCAGTGACTTCAACCAAAATGAGTTTCAGGCAGCTTCAAAAAATTTGTCTCATCCAACCCGAATGTAGCCACAGTATTTCCAAAAAAGGGGTGTYGGAAGCAAGTTCTCGCTCCGCTTAGAGCTCACGTCCCCTCCTCTGTGTTGGGTCTCAAGATTGATTTAACCTGGAATTTGCTTTCGGTGGGGAAGCAGCTAGGCCAAGCGTTGTGCAGGCCTGCCAACAGCTTTTGGAGTTCCACAGGGGGAAATAATCTCTGTAAATAATGATTTGAACTTCCAGCATCAATAAAGTATTATGGTGAAAATGGCTGAATGAGACGCCACAGCCTCTTGCTATGGGGAGCACGAGAATGGGAGGAGGYAGCCTGAGAAATGTTTTCTTATGCAGCCCACTGTCCTTCGCCGTGCCTGGGCTGGAGGGCAGCAGCTCTTCCAGCAGGGCACTACAAGGAGGGGGACTGAGGAGRCAAGGACGGTGTCATTTTGAACACACACCCGAAATGAATCGTCACCAAGAAGAGATGCCRAGAGATACAACGGCAGTATCCCGTCATCTTACCCTTGTCTTTCTCCTCCATCCCTCGCTATAGCCTGTTGCAGCTGCTTGCCTTCTGTTTGAAACTACATAAGCAGCTTCTGGAAGCAAGAACCTGTAATGTAATCACAGGACACCACAGAGCTGTGCCTCCATCTCCCTGAGGTAGATATCCCGATGGCGCAGGAGGAGCAAGTGCATCTCTTTGACAGCTGAAATTTGCATCTGCACTATGTTCAGTGAGGGTTGGTATCATTTATTTGTTGGTGCCCTGCAGCAGATCTGCCTATCTGCTTGAATGCGCCCACTTCACAAAAAAAGCCCCTCCAGCTTTTTAGACAAGTTCTGTAGCTTGCAGGAAGGGGAAATGTCAAAACAGCACAGAACGATATTTAAAGCAAAGCATTACCCGCCAGAGCAGGCAGATCTGGAGGGGATGTTTCTGAACCTAAGCTAGCACAAACTTTGTTTGGAATAACTTGTTCTGCTGCACGTGCACCGGTGCACTCACTGGGGACTTACCTGGCTCCGTGGCCGTCCGTATCTGTCAGTTAAATCAAAGATTCCCCATGGTGCTGAGAAAGACAGTGCCATTGCTGCAATTTTGTGCGGCTGAGCAAGGTGGGGAGCAGGCACGGTGCCCAGGGAGGATCCCCCCTTGYGCCATTGGGGTTCCTTGCACATTCCCGGCCTCTGCTACGCACACGAGATGGTGAGTCTTCTGGTCCCATCTGCTTTGTAGTAACCGGGACCAACATTTTGCAGAATTTCAGAGAAACCTAAATGCTTTTTCTGGCCTAATCTGAGTGCTGTCTCTGCGATGGGAATGTTCTGGGTGACTCTCTCAGTGACAGCACTGCTCAGCTCAGTAACTGGCAGTAAACAAGGCACTGCGAGTCCTGACTTTAGGAATCTCATTTAAATAAAGATGGGATATWTTTTTTTTATAGAATCCCTTAATCCTAGATATAACTCGAAGTAGCTGACTTGGCAGTAATATCTGATGATGAAGAATGGATTGTCAAGGTCAGGTGCAAAATAGAGGTTAGCCACATCTGATGGGGAAGTGTGTAGGTTCAGGTACTTCTACACATAGCCTTCTCTTAGAGATTTCAGACCTCTCTCAGTCTTAGGGAGTAACATCAGTTTACACTCTGCACATTACAGGGAACATGTGCTAAAATAACCTGAGGGAAGAATCACAAGTWCAAACCCGGCAATCCCCCAGGTAAATCTGCAATTCCCAAGCAGCATGTTTTGGCCACACAATTCTTTTCAGTGAGACACTAAAGCCTCCGTACTCTGTATTTAACGCATGGGGATAGCAAATCTAGAGCTGCCATTAGCACTGTGCTGCACTGCAGAATTACGTCGTCTGTGCATCATTGCTGAGGATTGAATATTCAGCTATAGAGAAGACAGCTGGGTGGGCTATTGTGAGGCAGGAAATACTATAGATAGCAGCACAGCACCGGATTCACTTTTAGCACAAAGCTCATCTTCAYATGCCATTTTCTCCAAAACCTTAAAAAGTCAAGTCACAGTAAGAACTCAGACTTACTGTCAGTCTGGCAAGATTTAAATATAAACAGCAATTGCCGTAACAGAAGCATAGGGCTAATGTGCACACAAGTTCTTATTTTCTTCAGTCATAGATCAGCTCCATATGCTGGTTTTCTAGTCAACAGCTGTGTCCCAGCTATTGATTAAACTTTAATTAATCAAGCTGAAAAATGGTGTTGCTGCTTGCAAGTGCAGCTTCTCATACACAACTCAAGTTTGGTTCATCATGCTTATTCTGCTTTTCAGGAAGAGCTACCAACAAAATCATTGCTTTAAAGCTGCAGCGTTCCTCATCAGGCAAGGGGAGCCAAGGACAGCAGGAGACAACAGACTKCTCAAGGTCTTGAAGTCTGGCCGCTCCAGCGTTCTCCGATAATCCTCTTCTTGGTTTTAATCTAATGGTATACTATTTCATTAACAAATTGGCAAGAACTTTTCATCCCATCCCTGAGCTACAGTACAAGCTACAACACTGATTTCCTTACACTGGTATGGTATTAGTTAGCTRCTCTATACATTGTTCAGAAATGCAGCCTTAGCTTGACAATAATTACATTTGGCAATTATTAACTCTCCGTATGTTCTGCTTTCCCAGGAAAACTAGCAGAGTATCACTAATGCGTGGTGTCCCTCTGCCTTGTGCACTTTATGATTATTCTTACCTTAACAGTAAAGCAATTATTCTCAAAAAAAAAGGCCTTTGAAGTGTGGAGTACTTTAAGCCTTGTTTTCACAGGTGGGAAACAGAGACAATGGTATTAAGTGAAGTCCAAAGGTCACAGAGGTTGCCTGTAGCAAAGCAGCAAAACTAGACACAGATATCCCAAACACCAGGAAAGTTGTTTAAAATGCATGATTGTTGAACTCTGCACCCTTGTATATGTGATGTAAGGGAGAATAAGAACAGCCATGGAAGCTCCCTCCTATTTTCCTTCTCTTTCATGGGTTTAGAAAAATTTCTGCATCAATACATGTCTTTGAATGCAATCTTTAGTGTGTCTAAAAGCCTGCCCTAGCTCCTTGTGAGGTTGAGGAGAAACTCAGTAGCTGTCACGAGGGCAAAGGAAGTTGTAGGCACTGATGTTAAAGCACCGGAGTCCATCCGTCTGCCCGGCCACTGCCAAGAAGCAAAGCTTCTGCAATCAGGATGGTTCATTCGTCCCCTTTACCCAAAAGCATGGGATTTTATGAGCAATATAGTTTCACACAGCTGATGGTCTCAACCTTATCATGCCAATGAAAATAGCAAGTAGGTTTTTGATTGACTCTAGATCCTGGCTAGGTTTGAAATAAAGATCTGAGGAGTCATGGACCCAACATTTTTTCCAGTTTGTTTTGTSTCAGCTCAGCATTTTCTGTTTCCTGCCTGCTGCCATAAGCCCCCGTGGTAGGGATCACCCTTTACCCGGAGGCTCTCAGAATTGAGAATTACAAACATCTCTCATCTGCACAGTACCTTTTGACTACAAACTGCAAACCTACTAAATTCACGAGGATCAAAACCTGTGAGTTTTGATCACCACCCCAGTATCTGAGGCATAAGCATTTACCTACTACAGAACAAATAYGATCACAACCGGTGCCACGTTATAACCTGCGTTTGCAAACTTGGCAAAGCAGCCAAGGAAATCGAARGTGAATTTGATGCATCCTCTCAGGCTGAGGAAGTATCTCTGCATCCAAGTTGAGGTGTGTGGAGAGAGCGCACAGCATCAAACAATCCATTGCCTAGGATCTTTTAGCACAGCCTTGGGACAAAGGCATTTGGTATCTACATCCAAGTTTCTACTTCTGTAAAAAGACTAACACCTAGGTTCAGGCGGTAATGTTTGAAGTTGCACAAACCTATAGCTACAAATACCTGTGCTAAGTATTTTTATTCTACTTTGTGACAGTCCTTGGTGCGGAGAAACTTCACKGGTAGCATTATTAATCCATATTATTTTAGCATTAGTAAAAGATTAAGAAAGAAGACCCCTTTTCCAAAACTACAGGTAAAAACCCCACAGAAATAGATGTTGGTGAGCTCCAAACAGCAGTAACACCTGTGCTATCCTAGCAGAGTTTCAGATTCGATGATCCGATTCCTCTTCTCAGCATTAAACTCAATTAAGTGATGTAATTCTGCCACAGTACTGATGAATAACCCCAAATGAAAACCCAGATAATAAGATTTTGTATATTAAGTTAGTCTCACTGCAGGTTTCTCATTATGAAGACTAGGTAAAAACCTATTAGAATCCTCCTTATTTCAGAAGGTAGATGMGGTGACACACAGCTCTGAGTTACCTCTGTTACGCCATACAGTGAGATTGGGGGTAGCGCATAACGCTCAAAGATGAAAGTGTCAGTCTTGTCGAGTATGTGTCTGTTTTAATTTGCACTTGTCTTTACACCAAGACTTATTATATATGGGTATGCGCAAGTGACTGAAGAGTAGGTATTTTTGAAGAAGCATGAGAGGGTTAGGCCTTCACTTCTCACGGAAGTGCAGTCAGAGATGGCACCTCACTCCATTATGCACTTTGAAAACACAAGCCAAGTGAGAGCACTAAACTCATTCCTCTTCCACAGAAAGGCTTAAGGAGAGAGACGGGTGTAGTGAGGCCAGCTGGGCGACTCAAATCCCAACCAATAATTAGCCTTCACTTTCCTTACGATTCAGGTGTACGTAAAGATCTCACCTATTTGGAAAAAACCCAACTTCAGCAGTGAATGATCAGTTTTCATCTTGAGCTAGATGACAAGTAATGTGTCGCTTCAGGAGAGACTCATTCATTCTTGTGAACAGAAGCGTGCTCCCTTCCGYGGTCTCCTTCTGGCCCCATGAATCTTTCCCTTTTTCCAGTCCTGCTTGTTGAAACTTGCACCACTGTACRGGAATATGTTTTCATTTCAGTCTATAGGCTTTAAGAAAGTAAGTTAATTGCTAAAAATACACAGCAATCATAAGAGTAGCTATAACATTGAGAACGGATAGGCAAAGTTAAAAATCTGGAAGTGGTATCCCAAGTTTACAAAAGGGAAGTCACATCTGCTTAGTAAAGTTTGCAGCTATTTCTATATGGCTTTGCTTAAGCTAAACAATGGCTGAATTCACATGTTTATCCCGGCTTTGCTCTTCAGCCGAGTTTCCTATTACCACAGTAGAAGCTCTGCTCAGCCCGTCATTAACGTTTGTCCTGAAGTTTCAGCAAATGCCCCTTGAACTCCAGAGTGTTGTCTCTGATGCAGAAAGAGCTCAGTGATTTGTTAGTGTTTGTTGAAATATATTCTCCAGAAAATGCTATTAATACCTTTGCTAATGTTAATGATCCTGTGCATTTCTTTGAGAAATATTTTGACTGAAATTGTTGCACTAAGAATCTCATTAGGTTTAAAATTGAGGTGCAGATCACTTCTATTTAATTTCTAACTACAATTTTACAAATATCTCAATATAATTTTGATGCTGTCAACCTTTGCTAAAAAATGATTTTTTTTTGTCTATGGCTCCACCTCTTTTTCTTATTTTCTCTCTTTTTCAGTTCCAGTGCAGAATTACTGAGCTGCCACAACCATTCACTTAAGCACCAACCAAAGAAGCAATTTAACCTGTGCAGTTTAATTCTAGCTTGTACACTCCAAGTGCAAATAGTATTTTAACACGTGGCGAATTCTAAACAGAGCTAGTCAAGTGAATAAAGCTACTTACATTAAAATGTCTGTGAGATTAAGCTTTTAGGCTATGTTTACACCATTCTGAGTAGTGCTTTGTAGAGATACCCAAGCTGGATCCGGAGGTAGGTGGTGGAAGACAAGCCAATTGGGTTAGTCCTACAGGCTTTGCTATCATAACTAGATCATTTCTAGGATTCCCTGGTGTGCTGATGGTGCTGTACTGTGCCATATAGAAAAAAGCCTGGTCAGAACTAGCCCTGGACTTTCTCAAGACACTGCTGCACAGCGTTACCACATCATTAGTAGTATCAGTAAAGAAGGGATCCTTCTGCAGGAAAATGCTACATCATTTAAAAAAAAAAAAAGAGAACAGCATCCTTTCATACACAGTAGATATTTTTAAAGCACTCGTTTAAAATCAATTATTGGTTATACTATTTCCAGCTCAAAATCAAACATGTATAATCRATTTTAGGCCACTATTTCAAAATTCAAGCTCATAAAATGAACATCTCGTTATGTAGAACTCCTCCTGAACAGCTACCAAGGACTGCAGCTTTTTAACCGATGATTAAATTTAGCCATCATGAAAGGGAGTAATGATAAACATCATTAAGACTCTACAACAATTTACACCTTTTGCAAAACGTTTCATATTAATTTTAAAATGTGAAGTGGACATCTGCATATCTTAGCTAGAATATGACTTGTATTTCCCCAAAGATGCTGAAACACAATTTTAAAACTATTTAAAGACATAATTCCCTGAGATCGCAGAAACACACTGCATCCTCTGTAGAAACACTGAATGCTGTTATTTTTATCCATGAAATAAATTATGTGAAAAGTGAACTAATTTCATTGTTYTGACACAAACATCTTGCCAAAATGCTGTTTTTGAATATAACTCGTTCTCCATGTCATTAACTGTGGCTCTAACCTTGAGTGCAGTACATGAGCATTGCTGCATTTTTTTTTTGCTTCTTAACCATCAACAGCTGTACATGACAAATTTATCAGTTCCTGAAAAGCTACAACATTTAGAACRTTTGGTCTCATTAAAAGATGCATTACTCTATCTATAAGCGACAAAGCAAGTTCTGCTATGATGATCTCATCTGCAGCCTRTGTGACTTAAATATATATCGATTCATAGATCTAAATGCCCATGCATCTATCCAATGTTAACTGCAGAGAAAGAACAGAAAAAACCACAGCCTGYCTGTAGAGAGGATTTATACCCAGCCCATTTTTCTACTTTAAACTTCAGTTTTAACAGTCACCTTGCAATTATTCTTAATATTGATCTTGGCCACACTGAAGCCAGAGGCAAAGAATCTTACCAATTGTGAAGTCAAGTTTGCACTCAGTTTCTGCTAGTATAAATCAATTACAATGTTAAAGTCCACTTAGGACTTATTAAAAATACTATAAATTCTGGTCTGCATTCTCAGTGAAACTCAACTTTTAGAAGAAACAAAATTGCAAAGAGCTAAAAGCTCATTCCCCATTACAGCTATTTGAGGGGTTGGAAGAAGTTTCCCAAGTTGTTCAATGGCAAGGAAAGGCTTAATCATCCATTGGCATACAGGAGATTACACTGGGCATTTCACTGAATTACAAATAGGAGTGCCCGTAAATTTCCGTGCACATCAGTGACCAAATGAAAATACCGATGAAAGTCTGATCACTTAGGAGAAAAAGACAATCTGGTCATCCCCTACAGCATGTGCCTAATTCCCACATCAGTAACCAGAGTTATTTCTTGACATACAACGGACTGAATTAGGACTACTGGAACAAGTTAGAAGTTCAGTCCTGTGAAAAGCCTCCTGCCATAAAAATGTAAATTACTGGACTCTAAGTTACATCTTCCGAATTTCTTGTTCCAAAAACACCTGAACAACTTTGACTCTRTATTTGAGTGGGACAGTCATCAAGACTGCAAATGTCTCAAATCCAAATTTTGAAAGCCTTATTCCCTATTACCCTGTCTTAATGCCTTAGCTTGATTAAAGCAAGGTACCAAAACCAGGCTGAAAGCAGCAAGATGAGGAGTTAGAAATGGTAACTTGCAGTCCTTCTAAAAAGGATCATGCTTACTAACACCAGCAAGCCGTGCCAACAGTGCAAGTTCCACTCAGCCCTGTGCCCAACTCYTTCCAGATTGCTAAGGTGAAGTTTCAAATTCTGTTGAGATAATCCACAGAAACCTAAATCCAACAATTTTGAAACGGGTTTGATTATTCAGTGACTGCCTGAAAAGGCAGCAGTTGCATAGTAGCCGAAGCAGGAAAATAATCCACTTGAAAATATTTTCCCCTCAGACTGCTATCAGTCATCCCCTTCACCGTTTTTAAAGTTACTAACCCTTAAGCTTATCACCAAATCTGAAACACCATTAAAGTGATCGTGGTAAGAAAGCTTACCAGAATCAGTAAATACCTGGTTTAAATACAGCAAAGATGGAGGTAGAGAAGAACAAACAATCCAGCCYTCTTTGCTTTATCACAGAGGAACTGATGCAGCACCATGCCACAGCCCCACTCATACAAGCATCTTGCTTGCCGCATGGTATAGAATTGCATTTTAGATTATTTATATATGTAGTTGTTCTGACCGTCTTTTTTTTTTTTTTTTGTGAAAAATGTGTATTTTTCCTGCAACTGTATCTGGAGTTTCACTCCATTTGATCTTTCTGTTTATCTGCAAACTCCCACAACATTGGAGAGTTTCCCATGGCGTTCTACCAAAGCAACTGTAAGAATAATGACCTCTGATTTCTGAGATACACAACACATGTTTTTGTACTGGAAACTTCAAGTTCCTTACAGAACTTGGATACAAAAATGCCCCCAAGAGTTAAAACATACCACAGGAAACTAAATACATGTTGTTTTTTTTAAAAGACTATCTAGGAGCATGCTGTAAATTACTGTAATAAACCACGAGCAAGACAGCTCTTCAAGAGCCGTATGATTTAAAAAGTTTTAAAGCTGGGGGTTCATAAAGGGGGGCTGTCGTAAAAACCTAAGAAGTCATGAGTAGCATAGAGACAGAAGGTAAGAAACAACTGTTTGTTGTCTCTTCCAGACCAGAAGCAGCGACCCACAAATGCAGCAGTAATCTGCAGATGAAGCTAGCAGGAGCCAGAACAGAGAAAAGTGGCTCTTCTGCAAGAGGGACGAGGCCCGTGGCACTCCCTATTAAAGGAGTCTGCGGATACAGGTAGTTCCGATGGGCTCAGAAGAGGGGTGGTCAAACAGACACACTTCGAATAGACATCCTTCAGGGTTACCAAATGGGCAAACCAAATCCAGCTCAGGAAATCCCGAGTTGAAAGCAGTTGAAGCAGCTGCCGTGCTTACCCTGTTCTTAACTGTCCTTGGGAGTCAGCTCATGTCCATCGCTGCCCGCAGCAGAATGGGCAGTCTCAAACACAGCAGCTGCTCTGACGTTCCACGCAGGAAGAAGTGCAACCAGCCCGGAGCTCTTCAGAACAAGTGTTCAGCAGCTGACTGCATCTTGCTGAAACAACACTAAGTTCACCTGCCTGGTTTTTTGTTTTGTTTTGTGTTGGTGTTTTGTTTTGGTGGTTTTGTTTGGTTGGTGTTTTGTTTTTTGTTTTTTGTTTTTTTTTTTTTTTAAAGAGATTTACCATCTCTTTAACAATAACAAAAACATTATCTGATACTGCAACTATATTTGTCCAGAAAAAAAAAAGACCTGGGAAATCAATTCTTAAAGACCTGGGAAATCAAATGTATATAAAGTATGAGGGATTAGGAAACCAATTTGCTTCTCATCCTGTTTTGACAAGGTGAAGTCTGAGGATGAAACCACTCCTGTCAAAGAACTTTTATGAACTCATCTTAAATTATTTTGTCTAAATACTAAAGCCCTGGTAGTGTTGTCTCCTCTATGACATAGCCCTATCTGTAAGAAAGAACCAATCTTTGAAGTCAGATTTGTTGTTTAAAAGCATTGCATATTACCCGAGATATTGTACTGTTCGAAGTTCTGCTGCTCACTTTACAGTCCCTTCTAGAAACACTGATATACTTCATTGTTACAAAAGAGCCTATTAATTACGTCATTTTCTCTCAATTGTGCCAAAGTTCCCCAAGTTTTGTAGGACAGATTACTGATGGCAGGACATGTACACTTGGGATCTGCAAATGCTGGGGAAGAAAACTTACCCAGACAGGGCCAGCATTGTGAGAGCAACAAACAAGGAAGATCTTTCCCACAAAACTTTTTATCATTTCCAAAGATTGTCTATTTCTAGAGGTTTTGACATGAAAACAACTGAAGGATAAAAAGTTATGTGTAGTAACTGCCCATATATGTGAACTTATCCTTTAATAAATCAGGCATGCCGAGGTACTTTATTCCCTTTTCTCTCCCATTTAACAAAAGCACTTCACAGAAGCCGACGCATAATATACACAGCTCTCAAGGCCCTTAATTTTTTTATTTTTTTTTAATGTAGTAGGCTGCTATAGCTTGGCAGCTGTTCCATAGGATCTTGAATAAGAAGAGCTACAGAGACAGGATCTGCACCAGTAAAACTGGCTACTTCCAGGGGACATGAGAATTTTTGTCATGTCTCAGGAATTCTGTCTTTTCCTCACCGGGAAGATACGAAGTTTCTGAAAGCAAATAAGCCAGGAACAACGCAGAAAATTTAGTCATGACAGCCATCTGTCATGGTAAAGGGGATCTAGATGAACCTTCTAGAAATGAGGTTCACACAGAATGTGCCGCAGCAGCAGAAGCTGTATTTCAGCAGCTCAGTCACCACTCCACTTGCCTTTTTCCCGGATCCTCTAATTCTGCTGCTCCGAAACATGGTTTTACATCTTTTAACCTGCAAGAACCTATAACGCCAAGTATCCTCGTCACCTCCATATTTGTATAGAACGAAATAATTCTCATCAAGGATGGGGAATAAAATGACCATCTTCAGAGAAGTCCTAAATGGCACAAAGCTTTCCAGCTGATGATTACTTCCTGGAATTCCAGGACATTTTATGAATTTACATGATGTATATCAACCTACACAAAGGAAGCAAAAGACTAAGAGGCCAGAAGTCAGGGCCTAGGGAGAAGCAGCATCACTTATGCAAGAATAAATTCTTCATTTCAGTTTGGATCATGAACAGGAACACACTGCTGTCAGCAACCACTGAAATGACTAATTTTAGCTTTTTGTGCTTGTGAGTAAGCCAAGTTTTCCAATACTCTCACAAAAGCATAAGATCCACAGAAAAGTCCAGAACTACAATGCACCACAGGAAAGAAGCATGGACTGAAGCGCTGCTTTAGACCCATGCAACTGCACTGTACTTGACTAAACACTCCAAGGGAATCCCAAGAAGCAATTACACCCAAAAGAGCACAGAAAGGATCCCCCCYGCCCCCACAACAACAACTGTCAAATATTGTTACAGGAAATGCAAAAGTTAAGGTTTAATATATTGCCATCCTCACAATTCACCACTGTAAGACAGGATGGTATTCTGAAGCACTGTTTTAATCTTGTGTGCCACATGGCAGCCCAGGCCTTCCTGCAGTCTACCTCTGATCTTGTCAAGCTGGTGATAGCCAACTATTACCCTCCACCCAGCCAGATCACTCATTCCAACAACACCCAGATGGTATTTGTCTCTACCACATCCTTATTCTCTTCTCCTAATTCTGAAAAGAATTCTCTCATGTTTTCCTGTCAACACAGGAACTGGTTTCCCAAATAAACTGCTGCTTGTATCAGAACTCCTCTCCCACCAAGATTTTATCATCTTTAACTCCATATGTGCCTGCAGTAACAAATTAGTTGACCCCTCTCCAAGTACAACCTCGATAACTAATCAGGCTTTTAAGAGCCTGTTGACACCTGCTTTACCACTTACCATACAGAGTCATGCCACGGGTAGGTAAGAATCTTAACCCCATACTCTGTTTGCTTCTGATCAAACAGGCTCTTTCAGGTACTCTCCTTTCCAGAGACGGCCCCATAAAGCTGCAACATCAGAGTTTTTTAGTACCTAGATGCATGTTAGTTTGGATTACAAAGTTACCCTCACTAGGGAATATCACCTTGAGCTACCAAAATCCACATCAGTTCAACCTCCCCATTTATATTTTTAGGGAACAGGCCTGGGATCTGAAAGCATGAGTACTTCATATTTAAATTCAGTATTAGGTAGAATTGTCAGCAGACTAACAGCAGTGCATCAAAATAACATTTTATTGACCTGATTTAACCACATCCTCTGATCACCTGCACCATGCCAAGAAAAAAACCTGCCCATATCTTCCTAGAATTGTATTGTTATACAAACAGAAATAAGCACATACTATCTCGACTGTATTAAAAAGTATGTATTAATTTCATCATAAATATTTACAAGTGACACTTTTTCTTGTAAGACTGTTTTAAACCAGAAAAATTCACAAATAGTAAAGGGAGAATCTAATAAATTAACTGAGAGCCACAATATTGACCATTGACTGCAAAAGACTCAGAGTTACCTTTTTGTTTTTATTTTTTAGGGAAATCCAAGAAGAATCCAAAAATAGTGGTTTAACTCTAGACTGTTATATAAACCTTGTGAAAGAATAAATATGCTCCTTCAACAACATCATCTGCACCATTTTCAAACCAATCCATTTAAAAAAGAAAGCATGTTGAGGAAAGTCTGTACAATTTTAAATTATTTATTTACTCATTTATCTGTGATGGCTACAGTATTTCTTGTTTTATTTAGAATTTATTTCTAGAATAAAATAGAAAAAGAAAATACATTTTACAATGGCAAAAATTGAAATTCTCAAATTTCACTTAYACAAATAGAACTCTATCAATTCTTYGAAAGTACCTGTTTATTTTTTTTACTTTGCTCCATSATATAGCCCAAAATTCATCTTCTGTGAAGAAACAGAAAAGTTTATTCTAATAAAGCTAGAGAGCAGATAATTTTGGCCCCGTGTCTGTAAAAAAAAATTTGAATGCAGGAAATCACATGCAAGTTAAATGCAAAAAAATCTATAGACTTACAAAAAAAAAAAAAATCAATCCAACAAGCCATTCTAGAAAACCTGGGCAAGATGTCAACAAAAATTTCATTATTTGCAAAACGATTCATATCTATAAGATATAAAGCTGCTCTGTCAAAGCCTGGGAAGTCAGTGCATGGCAAAACCCCGTCCCGCTGCGGGAAGGGCAGCGATCCCCCGGCCAAACCGTGACATCTAGCGGCCACCGGCCCTGCTGGGCCGCACGCTTCAGCCCTCGGAGCAAGGTCTGAAACAGGCCGCCTGTCGCTTACCTTTAGCGTTAAAACAAATGCAAGAGTGCTTAGGGTGGTGACTGCGTTTAAATGCCTGTATTAAAAATATGCACACGTATCAAATATCTTCAAATGCTTTCCTTTCATTACCTGAATTAAAAAAAAAAAAAAAAAAGAGAAAACAGAAAAAAGTATGCTTTTATGATATATAATCGATGCAAAAATTTGTCTAAACCTTTAATACTGGAGACAAAAAGATCCACTTTACATATTAATGCTATATTGTTCTAATACAACCTATTAAGTGCCATGTTCTTGAGTAACTTGCTGTTAACTGTGATGCAATTTTTGCAAAAGCTGTCCCCCAAAAGATGATCATCCTATATAGCATTTACTTACAGACAGCACTATATTTACACAAATATTTTAAAAAGTCACAGACTCAAGCAGTAGAAAAATCACCCTAATCTCTCCAAAAACATAGAGACTATAAAGGATACTACAGAATTTTAAGATTTTTTTCCACTGACAGTGCTAGCCGCACTCTGGAACCAAGACAATCTATCCAAACTTCTCTAGTGATGAGACTGAAGTACTTTACTACAGTTACAGCATTACTTTTCTTAGGTTCTATGCATTGCCCCTCTAATAATACATCACAAATAACACAAAATAGCAATTAAGATTTTGTTGCTCTTTTCTTATACCCTTATCATGTTTGCGTACTGGGAAAGTGACTGTTTTTCCTCAAAACATTCTCCTCTGATTGTTACAGTGATCTAATTCAAATCCTTGCTCCCAAAACCGTATGCTTTACTTTCACTTTTGACTACAGAAACTGCACTTTTGAAAAGGGCAAGGAATCACAAACTGCATCATTTGAGAATTACAATACCTTATTTTACAACTGTAGTGTATGCAAATAATCATTTCAGTGAAATTTAATAGCTACAAATACTCTTAAACTGTGTAAGTACAGTAGGTTCTACAGAAAGTAACATGGATAATCAATATTCTGACATTTGAAACAAAAACAATAAATAAACATTTAAGTATTAAAACTAAGAAAAAAAATATTCCTGTACATTGTACAGTGCCTTTTGGTTAAAGCTTCTTAGCAAAAATATAGTAATGTGTTTTAAGCATTCCAGTTACAGATGGTTCAATATTAAAATTTCAAGGTTTCCCCATCAAGAAAAAAATATTGCATTTTTCCATAGGTGCAGAAGAAACTGTCTCTCTCTGAACAAGGCTTCAGTCTTTAAAAATATATAGACAGTAAGGATGAATTCAAATGAAACATTAAAAAAAATATAATACAGTACTGAGGATGTACGGTTGTTGTGCATTACAGATTTTACATTCCTTCTTATTTTGAAAAAGCAAAACTAGAGAGCCCATTGTATATCACTGAGTTCAGCTGGATCCCCAAGTCCTCCATCAGCCTCCAAGTAATTCATAAGAGCCGTCATAGCAGTGTCATCATTTTCACATATTGCATCAAAGTCCAGCTGAGAATTACCACCTATAAAATTATTAAAACATTAACATATGCAGTACAAAGCATGAAGAATATGGTAACTTTCAACACATACTTGTTTTTAAACAGCACCTTCCTTTGAAGTCAAGGGAAACATTTACATGTAAATGTTAAAAAAAAAAATAATCAAGTAATAGAAATAATGGCTGCCAGCAGATAGTTATAAGGACATGCATAACTTGATTTAAGAAGACTTAAGTCTTGCCAATCCATTGGACTACCTTCAACTGCTAGCTAATAAAAGTTGTATCCATGCAGTGAAGTTCATGTCACTGAAGTAGAAAACTGCTTTCTACTTTATGTCACCCTAGTGGGAAACACAATCATGTGCCTGAATTCTCATCTGATGTACTATTCCGGATGAACTCCTGCAACAAGTTACTGTGTGTTAGCTCTAGAAATCAACACTATACCCTTGCCTTTAGCTACAGTAAGGTAAAATGCTTTAGCTCAAGTATCAGTGAAAAGCACTTCCTTGCCTATCTTGGATAAATGTTGTTGGTTTTTTAAATCCCCCCCCCCCCCCTTATTTGAGGATTAGCTTTTTCCCCCCTTTGGGGTTTTTCTTTTTATATAAAGGTCTCATAGTTAAACTGGAAGAGAGCCATAGGTTATAAATAAATAAATAAATAAATAAAGCTCTAGTAACTGAAATAAAAGAAGGAGACTGAAAAGTTTCTAAGAGCTGAAATACAGGCTAAGCATAAACATTGCTTTATAGCACTTTGCCTTTTATGTTAAAAATAATACAATGGCATTCTCCTCTTACAAGGTCAGGAAATCCTATATCCAGACAAACTTCTGCCTTAGTGCATGCTTGAAGGAGGGGAAAGAAAAAAAAAAAAAAAGAAATTCTTTCTGAAACATTTTGACTAGCCCTTTGTATTGACTATTCACAGCTTGCAGTTAAGTAAGAGAGAAAGTGCTAAAAGGGCAATAGTTCACAAATTACAACCAGTTCCCTTACATTGCACTGAAATACTTTTCCTTACCCATCTCTCTTTTCTGGAGAGAGAACTAGTAAGTACCTAATTAAAACTGTGGCATGCAAGAATGCAATAGTAAACTGCTGTTACAGGATGTTATTTTTGTCATGAGATTCAATCACTGGTCAAATTTTGCTGTTTGCCTTTCAGTGATAACACATCTGTTTTAAGAGTCCTCTCATCTTAAGACAGACAAATCTCTCTACAATTTATACGTGGTTGTAAAGTGGTGCACTCAAAAAGTACACCATTTATCACAAATGTCTTTCCCTGCAACCCCCAAAATATCCACAAGAGAAATAAATCTTACTGAGGAGGGGTTCATTACTGGGAAATGGAATAGCACCCTGGTTTTGTTCTGAAGTCTCTAGAACTTCTGTTTCCGAAGGACATAACTGAATCAACTCTTTATCTGGCACCTGAAAGAACAGAAGTAGTAAAAGGGACAGAATTAAATCCCAAATTTAGTCACAATTATTACATTACAGAAACATGATAAATCACTGTCAAAGTATTAAGAACTAAATAGAGTAAATGAAAAATATGCATCAACAGGCAGATCTACTGCATTTAAAAATAGGTTTTTTTAGAAGTTCACATAGCACTGGACTTGGCTTAAATAAATGGTGTTGCTTACACATCTGTCAAGGGTACTTCACAGTGATGGCATCTGCTTTATTGAGGGTCTAATTCAATATTCAGCAAATAAATCCAGCACAAACTGTACTGGTATATACTTTCCATGTCTAGTACCATAAACTACAAATTCCCAGTGACACCATGTTTGTCAATGTCGACACATTCTAGCTAAAAGATAAAAAAAGACCCTCACACCTCCCATGTTCTATATCCATTAAACTATACGAATGATAAACTTTTATCTTTTCTATTATTTTGCATTTTGTTACCATTATGATAAAAATAAGTAGTTTTAAATTACTTTTTGCACTTCGGAAAAATGAGGCTAGCAACAATAGAGATGGAAGTCATCCTAACCCAAACATATCAGAAAAAGAAATTTTTTTTTTTTTCGTTTGTTTCACGTAACATATATATGCAATTTAGCAGGATAGATTTCTTGGGTTGCCTGAATTGTGTATATTCTACTACAAAATTAATAAAGTTGAAATGCTTTACAAAAGCATTTTAGGAACAAATGGGATAGCAAAGCACAGAATAAAGAAAAACCTTCAATGAATACAATGAAGCTATCCTTACGATGAGATGCTGCATGATTTAGAGAGTTCAGTATATAGAAGTCAACCAAATCTTAGGGAGAAAGACCTGTGGTAAGGCAGGGGAGAACTGATCATAAAAAAGGGAGGAAGCCAAAACAATCCCTAGTCCAGAATAGTATTGTTAGGAAATGAAAATTGCAATGGGAAGATAAACTGTCTTTAAATGGAAAGAAATTTACATTCAAAGAAGTGCTGATGGAGAAGTAAATGTTTGTTCATACAGTGCACAATATACAACATACAATATACTTAGGTAAAAAAATATGTTCGTTATTCCATAGCTATGGTCAGTAACTCTGATAGTTATAGTTTGTGGTGTTACCAGCACTACTAGAGTAGTACAACAGCATATTCTATCCATTTTTAGATTACTGAAAGGGTCTTCAAGAACATTAAGATTAAAAGTACAAGTGAGAGAAAACAAGAACTGGTATTTTATTTAGGTTGTCAAACTGAACAGGTGGAACACTTACTCTCTGACGGTTATTTAGCAAGAGTTTTACCGCAATTCCAAATCCGGAATAGTCCTCATCACATGAATCACACTCACATTTAACATATTTGTAGAGCTTCAGCAGAGATCCTAATAAATGAGCGGAGACTGCAGTCCTCTCAGCCTCGGAAAGAGCCCCTTAAGGCTTGAACTGATGCCCCCATAAATGAGGTTGGAACTTCTGCTGCTGTCACATCTCTCAAACGACTTTCCTAGCTGCCAGGTAGTTGGCAATACCCTACACATTCTCTCACAAACACACAAATCAGGGTAATTTGGTTCAAACATAGGCTTTGAGCTATCTGACATTAACCTTTTACTGTTAGATTTTTACAGGCAGTGACATACTTACATTGCTGCAGTTTACAGTTAAAGCTGGAGAAGGTGACTTTCTCAAGAGATGTGATGGACTTAACTCCCCAGATGGTGAAGAATGCAACCTAAAATTGTATATGTTTAGTTGATTTACCAAGTCACATTGATCATAAGCTGAAAAATAGCCAACGTGTTGCAGAACCCACCAGACCTCCCCAGTGACGAAGCACGAGCCAGCTAATCTGAGACAATGTTATCTTAAATTCTCCTGAAGATGCTAGATTCTCCAAGTTTTGATAACACAAAAACCAGAAGAGATCAATAAAGGCCAGGGGTCATAATTACTTGATCACGCTTTTATTTTTCTGTTGAATCACCAGCACTGACAGACCAAAGAGTAACAGGTTTCAGAATTATGCACACTGGGACAAATAGGTACATTTCAAATACATACAGAATACAGACAACATCAGGAAGTTCTGCTAAACAATGGAGGGAAAAACAACACATCCTTCTAATGCTCCCTCTACTATTATTTTGTTATACCTGTCTTTCCATATTTTCATAAAATTCCAACTAAAAGTAAAGACCACTTGTTTGTTACCAGAATTCTTTGAGGTACTGCTCATCCTCCCTCATCAAACATGCTAGATGTGAAACTAACAGTGAAAATGTCGTACCAGGGCCCTTTGGGCAGCTTGTTCCCATCTCCCCCTGCTCTTCCTGACTCCCAAAGCACAAGGCTACAGAAGAATGGGGGCACTCTGGATGCTTCTGTTTCCATCACTTTCTCAGATCCAAAATGTGATAAGGGATTGGAGGAAAGATAGAAAATGGGTGAATAAACAGCCTATCTTAAGTAAGTCGAGTTATTTGTGTGGAATATTTGTTAGTTCCCTACATTCCAATATCCAACGTGCCATTTGATAAGCAGTACTGAAAGCTGGGACAGAAACTCCAGATTGAATAGATTTATAGCATTGCTGTAACTGATCATTCATCAGATGCTAATTCAATTCAGATATGCTTGTAAATAGAGCTGTAGGCATAGCCCTGAAATTTTTAAAAATACTTRGTGATGCCTGATGCACAGCTTGAGAACCATCTGTGTCTTACTGATATTAAAAAAACTGCAGAGAGCAGATTCAGGTAGTAAATGCACTCATCCTTTTGAATTATGTTTGTAGGCACAAAGGTATTTGATGAAAAACCGCTGGTGTTAGCCTCTGTTGATCACTCTTTTGTCTAATTTTGATTGCCGCAATGTGTGCAAGATCGTAACCTGATTTCATACAAAAGAAAAATGAAGAAATAGCATGAAGTTCTACTCTTCAACTGGAAAGAAATACAGCATTGTTCTCAGCAACGATTCTGGAAAAGTGAACTACATCTGGGTGCAAGCAACCACATCCAGACATCTCCAGAAACAGTCAGTCGCTACTGATGAGGCCTTCAACAGCCAATTGTATTTGTGAACGCCTCTTCCTCTTATAGAGATAAAAACTAGTTTCTTTTCCCCCAGGATACAGGACTGTAGGATGAATATGATTCCAGAGATCCCAGTTACACAGTGCAACTGCTCCCTTCAATAGCTGGCTTCTTTTCAGACCTGCCCTTCCTTTGGACACAAGAGTTTACCTTATTCTGCATAACTTTGCTCTTAATCTTTTCTTTCACCTGCATAGCAACTTCTTGGGCTATTAGTTTCAGCACAAATATACTTCTCAATTTCCAGTGTCCATGGACAACTAAGATGACTGAAAAAAACACACCTGCACAAAACTAAAATGRCTCAGATCACTGTGGTTGATGAAGCTGGCAAGCAAAACATTTTTCCTTTCAAAAACTGGTGACATTCAGTCTATTAGTTGAGAAATAAGATGACTGTTCCTAAAGAAAGCAACATAACATTGTTTCATTTACTAACCAGTGTTCAACATGTGAACATAACCAGGAAAAACACTATTTTCAATCAATGACTTGAAGAATAAGACTACCTGATGCAGCTTCTTGAGGTGTGTGCTCATCACTGCCAGCACTTTCACAAATATTTGTCCTGGAAAGTAGTTCTTTGAATCCAGAACTTGCAGTTTTTAATTTCTCCTAGCAGGCTCACTTTTTAAATTAGAAGCAAGTCTGAATTATCACTGTGATCTTCCTGAAAAGATGTTTTGGTAAATCAAACAAACTGGGGTAAACATCCTGCTGCCCTAAACTGCTGCTCCACAAAAGAGTAAAGCCATGCTTTACTTATGTGATGAAATCAAGACATCCACAAAATGAATCTGACAGGCAGGGAGGTATGCATCATGAGCTTCAAGCTTATGATAGGCAGACAGAGAGAAATAAAATTATGCCAGTATTAATATTATGAAAGGTGAACTTTTTGATAAATAAGGTCAACTTCTGTAAGGTCTGTAGTGGACTAGAAAAATCCATTCTTCTTTTGGGATCAGGAAGGATATGAAATAATAAATATTCCTCTGAAATATCTCTAAAGAGGCCCCAGCCATACCTGCCTCAACTGTGCAGCTGAATTCCATTTAAACAGACTTAAAAAAAAAAAAATATCCCACTCTTACAAAAAAATTTCCCCAAATTGGGGAGATTAATTCAGTGCCATAATCTCTTCTCCAAATTCCACAATTCTGTCTGTTGTAATGGATTCTTCTGTTTCCTAAGATTAACAGATAGACTTTACTCTCTTGTGACCCGCTGAACTGTCACAGAAGAGGAGTAATGGTTTGGTTTGATCTTCACACATAGCTCACAAAATTTCCCTCTGTTTCTCAGGAAGATACTGCTCCTGAAACTATTGCTTCTGTAACAATATGAAGAGAGAGCATTGCTTGTGGTTCTTAAAAACACAAATACCAGAACTTTCAAGGGGTAGCTTTGAAGAAAACTTTCCCAGGAATGCATTCACTCTTTCATCATCCAGCAAATTTATTATTCATCTACTTAATAAACTGATTTCCTTAAGCTGGTAACACATATGCTCACCTAGATGAGCATTTTCAGCAAAGGTCAGATGATCTCAATCAAGAACACCACATTGAGCTGACTGAAGTGTCTAGAACAAGAGTCAAATTAAGCCCTTGGGTCATGCCTGGATATTAACTATCAGAGATGAGAACTTTTGCCAGCTTACTTCAGTCTTCAGAAAGATACAATAAAAAGTTACTCTCCTTCTCTCTATAGATGGTACTGATGAGAGGACATTAATAATGGTATTACCAAAATGTAACATCCCATCTTCACTGTTGAGGATATCAATCCTTTTTTTGTTGCCAGTGCTTTTCCTCCTCCTTGCTGAATAATCCCAGCAACTTGCCAACATGCTGTGGGATGGATTTTAATTTTTTTTTTTTTAAAGTAGCAATCTTTTCATCCCATCACGACTAAAATGTTTATTCTTTTCTTCCTTTCATTGAAAATGAATGATTCCCTGTGCAATTTGACTATTGTAAGTAAAGGGATGTGACTTCATYGTTGGAAGGTGATTCCAAAATACTGGAAACAGAGTAAGAAACATTTACCACTGTCACTCATCACACTCTAAGGCTCTGACCATGGTTTTTACTGTTTCAGAAAATTAAATACTATCTTCTGATGAAGGGATAGCTGAGAAGACAACCACATTGCGAAGAGATAGTATGTAATCTTGGACTTCAGCATGGATTTATGAAGGGGAAATCACACTTAACCAACCTGACAGCCTTCTACAAGGAGGTGACTAGTTCGGTGGATGAGGAGGTAGCATTGGATGTTATTTACTGTGACTTCTGTAAAGTTTTTCACACTGTTTCCCATAACATCCTCACAGACAAGCTGATGAGTCAGACTACTATGCTATGGCATATCGATAGGTATGTATAGATTGGAGGACAAGAGGCTGGAGTGCAGCCCTGCAG
The DNA here is from genome assembly GCA_030449065.1 of Oceanodroma leucorhoa. Taxonomy (NCBI): domain Eukaryota; kingdom Metazoa; phylum Chordata; class Aves; order Procellariiformes; genus Oceanodroma; species Oceanodroma leucorhoa. The sequence continues at coordinate 222,041 of JASVER010000239.1, read as the reverse complement.
AAAGAGATCTGGGGGGTTTGGTTGATGGTAAGCTCAATGTGTGTCAACAATGTGCCCTGGTGGCCAAGAGGGACAATAGTATCCTGAGGTGCATTAAGCACAGTATAGCTAACTGGTCAAAAGAAGTGGTTGTCCCACTAGACTCTGCATTGGTGTGGGCTCACCTTSAGTACTGTGTGCAGTTTTGGGCTCCACAATGTAAGATACATATAAAAATATAAGAATGTGTCCAAAGGAGGGCAAGAAAGATGGTGAAAGGACTAGAGGGCATGACTTATGAGGAACAGCTGAGGATACTAGGATTGTTCAGCTTAGAGGAGAATGAGAGGTGACCTCATTGCTGTCGACAACTTCCTTATGAAGGAGAGCAGAGACGGAGGTGCTGATGTCTTCTCTCTGGTATCCRGTGATAGGACATGGGGARCGGCTTAAAGCTGTATCAGARGAAGATATTAGGAAAAAGATCTTCACTGAGAGGATGGTCAAGCACTGGAACAAGCTCCCCAGGGAAGCTGGTCACGACCCCAAGCCTGTTGGTGTTCAAGAAGTGTTTGGACAACACTCTTAGATATATGGTTTAACTTTCAGGTTGCCCCATGTAGAATCAGGAGTTGGACTTGATGATCCTCATGGATCTCTTCCAACTCAGGATATTCTATATGATATGAAACTATTCCGTATACCTCTACCATTGTTGCCAAAACTGGCATACTTCTTGGAAGATTTATTATTACTACTCTGTCAGGTCCAGTTGCAAAAGTGCCAGTGGAAAGAACTACACGGGACCTTGGAACACAATGCTCTGCARACATAAAAAATTTCTTGGCATTCCTTTACTTGGAACTAAAAGTGTAAGATCTAAAGTCTGAGGGATGGCTTCATTATCCAAAGCTAACACTTAGATAACTTGTCCTGTGTTGATGAAATGATAGTACCATTATCCTAAATTTGACCTTAAGAAAAGTGGTTGGACCTTCTGATGAAGCCTTAATCCTGGAAAGAGTTGTGACTGAACACAGACTTTTTCTGTGCATGTGCATCCCAAAGTCCTGGAATTAGCTGGCTCAGAGACTTTTTAAAAATTTTTCTTAGACAACAAATGCTGATACGGTGCAAACTGACAGAGTAATAACCTCTCCCTCTATAAGCAGGTCAGGCACCACTGTGGGTGCACAAGACAAAACACACATAAGGATATCTTCACATTAAAATTATGTTTCTTCCTTTCAAATTCCTTYGCTATGCTGTGTACCTGCTAAAACTAGTTTTAAAACCGTGAATCAATAATTAACAATCTGAATCTTATATGGATTCCCATTTGGAATGATGCGGTGAGGTTTTTTTTTAATCTATGGCTGGGTACTGTGAAGGAAGTGTGCTATCACTTTAGTCTATGCTCAGGACAATCAGGAAAGGGACAAGACAGGCTATGAGATCGCTCCACTGGGGACTGTTTCAAGGGAAGTTCTCCTAGCAGAGCGATGCTATCAGAAAAATATAAACGCTACTCACAGACAACTGATTTTCCATTCCCAAATGGTTTTATCTACCCATTTCAACATCATGTGAAGAAGCTGCATCACAGTAACTCTTTTGAAGTCACAGTTAAATAATACTTTCATTAACAAAGGAAATTGCATGCCCAGAACAAAACTATTTATCAACACCAGTGACTAACATTAGGTTATAATTGGTATCCCATAATTTCACTGTTCAAACTAAAAATATTTTATACGTATAACAATAAAAATGAAACTTGAACAACCCCCACGTAATCACATATAACTCTTCTCTATCTTTACTTAAAAGCCTAATGTATGATGTTAAGCATTTATTACCTTTGTAATTCTAATATTTCATTTGCAATTTCGGTTCCTATACTTCCAGCACCAAGAACTGTTCCAGAGGACATTCCAGGTACATTTACTAAAGACTGTTTTACAGCATCTACAGTTAAAAAAACAAAACAAAACCTTAAGTTTGTAGCAGTTCCATTATGCAGCAAGGAACAATCACCTCAAGGATTCATCTTAAAGCAGTTTTTGTTCTATATCTCTTATTTTCAGAAATTACATTCCTTAAAACACTAACTCATGGGGGAGGGCATTGTAAGTCTCATTTGAAATATAAAGATAAGTGAATAATGTATTTGTGAAAATTGCTGATCTCCAGTAATGAAATTAACTTTAATCATTACCACCTCATCTCTCTCACAGACAATGTGAAACACATGAGAAAAAAAACCCTTGGGTTTTTCCCAAACTGAAATCAGTTATTAAAAAGAAGAATTTCAAAAGCAGAAACAAAAAAAACCTTATAGCAAGGTGACAAAACAGCATGTAGAAATCGGAATCTATGCATAGCAGAAAAATATTAAGAAAATATATATCAATATCAGTATCACCCTATATCCTATAGGTAAACTCAAGATACTACAATTGCATTTCTTCAGAAAACCAGGCAAAATATGAAAAGGGTCCAATATCCTGTCAACCAAAATCCTAGCTATAGTAGAAGCTGCTAGACGGAAAAGATATGCTATAAGCTCTTCTGATCACAGTTATGCGAATGATATGAATTAGGATGCTGTGAGTAACTTGAGATTGTCACCAGAATTAATTTAATTAATTTAAAAAAATTAATCCTTCCTTGCACAACAACCTAGAATAAAAAAAAATCCTGGATTGAATAAATCTAAAATTGTAATGATTGATCAGGAGATGCACCTATGATAACTGTAAGAAGCAACACTTGCCTTCTGTAGGCTGGGAACCATGGGGGAYCTGTTCTTCAGCTGATTCATTATGACCTCTGAGATTTAAATAAATAATAAAAAAAACACAAACACAAAAATCAGCAAGTTTTTCAAAAGCAAAGCCCAGCATATTTGTGTTTGATTTTAATAATACTTTACACAGCGTAAAAACTAACATCCTCAGACTAGTAAAAAAAAAAATCTGATATTCCTCACGTTTCAATGTTCAATCCTTTGTACTGTTGTTTCTGAAGCACTGGGTGAAATATTAATTTCTACTTATTCTCCAAATAGAGAAGAAAGGCCAATATAGTTGTCTGTGTTCCATAACAAGAGAACAAGGCTATCATTTTTACTCCTAGGAGGGAACCAGTTAACCAGAAACAACCGCTACAAGGACAGGTCAGTGGCTACCTTCTGCCAGCAGCTGCTGCCTACCTTCCCTCCTCTAGACAGCTGCAGATGCCCAGATCTCCAGGGCAGGCAAAAGGGGCCTTTGGTTGTCGGGCAGCATAGGCTGTCTTAACTGCTCTTCTCTGTCTTCTTGAGGAAAAAGGACATGGGCAAAATAGGTGGGTGACGTTGACTTAAGACATGAACCAGCTACAGAATGGGTAGAAGACCCCCTTGACAACTTGGTTTAATAGAAATAAAATCACCTCTGTCCCCCTTCTCAAAAAACCAGTCAGATCCTCAGTATCATTGAACAATCCARATTGTATCTCCATTGCAAGGCACAAAGAATGAAAAAGAATTAAAAATAAAGAACTAAGAAMTAAACACACACATTTACTGTCTCACAGGCTCCTCCCTTGCAATCAGTTTGGAGAGTATCTTCTTGTCCTGCCTTGCATTTCTACGATCTACCAATTATGCTTCTCCACATCCTGACATATGGTAGGTAGRGTAGCACTTAAAATTAAGTCAACTGACACATGCAGTCTTGTAAAGCTCAGAAGGAAAAGTAGAACTAACTTYACATTTCCACTTATTCATATCTGCTTTTCTTAAAAGATCTTTCCTTTCTTCCTTTAATAAGAAACTCTTTCACCTCATTTTTTCTACTGGAAATAGCACAGTTTTCAGAGTTAAATCCACGACTTAAGCCTGAAATAAAAATAACTGGTAAATGCAAAAAAAAAATATGTTCTTCCAGGTTACTCAACCACTTTTTATGCAGTGTTAATATTTTTCTAGTCTTGTTCTGCTTCTTTGACAGGTTGCTTTCTGTTAAAGCTAGCTGTAATTAAGACAAAAAAAAAAATAACATGGGATTCATATCATGAATTACTTACAATACCACAGTGTTGTTTGATACAATGTACTCCAGTTCTTTGGTCCACGGATTCATGAAACTAAACCACTGACTCTTTAAAGTAACAAAAGTCCCATCTTTTGCTCTAAATTTGTAGGAATTTGTGAATACTTTTTCTTTATTCTGCAACACTAGATAAGAAAACAAAGGTGTAATCACCACATTTATACTTGGAAAGATAGTGTTAAAAAAAATAATCTGTTTTATAGCACCATAAAAACAACATGTTTTTGATGGCCAGAAGCACAAATTAAATGCCAGAACAACTGACAGGACAGGACACCTGCTAGAAATCAAACTACACTTTCAGCAATGTTATTAATCTTAAATTAAAGCCCAWGTACCAAGTTTCTGCAAACCACTAGTAGGGAGACTCCTGACTTGGTGAACTTTCATAATCAGTGTCTTTAATTACATGATTAGGCACATTTGCTCTTCAGGACTCCTTCCTCATTCTTACAAAGAATTGAAGCAGGGGGTTGAAAGAAGCATTAACGTTATTCCCTTGCGATTAAAGCACTGCACCAAGATCCAAGACAACAGAAGTTTCTCCCTACTTTTATTACAAGCTTTATGCAGGAATGTCTTAATGCAGATGTAGAAAAGGACAATGCTAAGATTGTTTAATTTTATTGATTCTCAGCTTCTGATTTTTTAATTTGTACTGTTTTCACACAGCAGTTACGTGTAGTTATATGTAGTCTGGGAGGATCAATTATTTTGTACCTTCTTTATGTTTTTCAGCTAGGTGATTGTGATCATCTTGATGGCAGTACTCGTAACAAGAAGTTCCTAGAAGCTCTTGTGGCAGATACCCTAAAATTGCTGTTGCACTGTTAGAAATAAAAACATGAACTACAGCGGATTCAAACAATTGCAAAGCTKGTTTTCTTCAGTATCACATAAAGCAGAAAATTAATATTTAAAGAAATAGATGCTTGTGTTCATGTTTGGGAAAAAGATCTAGCATTAGTATAGCTCTRCAACAACAGGAAATATTACTCACTGCAAATTATCCATTTGCAATGAATGGCAATTCAAAGACAAAATAATAGTGTTTAAACATGCAAACCACATGTACACACAAAATATTTATGATCATCAGGTCTTCCCATTAGCCAATCAGGGCACTGGTCATATAATGAGTCATTCAAAAAATCTAGTAGTTTGAATTTTGCTCTGCCACTTTAAGGAATAGGTTTAAACTGACACTTTTAGATGAAAGACAAGATGACTGAATGCAATAAAAAGCTTCCAGTGGCAATAATGAAATTCAAAATGCGAAGTGGTAACTCAATCTATACAACAAATAAATCTGTTTTAGAAAGTTCAGAAAATAGGAACTTAGCTTTTACTTCTAATGAAATCATTTGGTACCTCATTTAGATATAATGTATGTGTTCCAAATAGTAAGATTTTTAAGYAGTAATAATTTTTGGTTAAGTGTTTATTACTTAAGTCATATGCATAGCTATGAAGCTCTAACTTGAGATTTTTCTTTACGAGTAAGTACATCAGTTCATTTTATGACATAGTTTAATCTTGCTAGCTCATTTTTTTCCTATAGAAAAATACAATTTTATACATTACATTTTAAGTTTGACAAAAAACCAAAGCCCAAGTACTCAGATTCAGAATGAACTGCTTCCTATGTACAGCACCTAGAAATTCTATCCTGCTTGAGAAATTACAGTTCTGACAGAAAGTATTAGAAAATTTAACTAGTGGTGTCATTTTCATTTTCTCTTCATTAAAGAGCAAAATGCTTACCGCTGATCTACATAAACAAATTTTCCATCCATGGCAAATCGTGTAACAAATTCTGTTGCTTTGACTTTTATCTCTCCACTCTTTTGTGGAACAATATAAGGGTGTAACCTCCCAATTGCAACAAGACAGTTAAAGTTACTACTGTCCTTTTCGACATCATTTTCCTCTTCTACTCCGACCTCATTAGGAGGCCAATTCTTCATATACCCAGTACAGTGAATCGTACAGTATTTTCTGTGATCTAATGAAAAGAAATGAAATAAGAAGCAGTTACGGTTCAAAAAGTAAACTGAATTACTTTTTTTTATTCCGTTCACCATGAGATCAGCATCAATATTTTATGCTTACCTACAGCAACTGTACAAGGCTATAAATAATTTTACAGAGTATTTTTTAATTCATTTTGTACTACTTCACTTTGGCTTACCTGGAGAGAGCACTTCTAACCCTATGTAAGATTTAGGAAGCTAAGTTTTAGGTGTTGGCAGTTCAAACACGACTGTGTTTCACAGGAAAAAAAGTAAACCAACAGTCTGGTAACCCACAGATCACTTTCTCTTTATATAGTTTCATATGTATTGTAAATTAAAATAAACTAGAGAGGCACTCTGTAGCTTCCAAATCAATTTACCTTTTGTGAACATGATGATCTTAACATATGCTTACTGCAATTGCTAAAAGAATCAGTCGAGAGAACAACCCAAAACAACCTAGCTTGTTTTCTATTTATCTTAGGCTTTTGAATTCCTCAATTTTCTGTGAACACAAATATTTTAGAAGTCTTAAATTACAGCATACACTGTCATTTGTTCCTATGGCTGGTAGACTCTTTGCTGCCTATATAACATGCAAACACCTTCAAACGCATCAAGGCATAGAGATGACATTACATGTCCTACAGTAACTATCTTYCAAAAAATTACCAAAGTATTCTTGATATCTGTATTCTGAACAAATTATGCTTTAYATAGATTTGACTCCATTAACCCTATCAACTACGGAAAACATATAACAACTCTGTAAAATGAAAAAAATAAGTTATCCTACTGTGACTTTGTCAAAATTTCTCAGATTGTCAAGGTACCTTCCCTCAATACTGCTTTCCCGACAAACATTTATACAGTTAAATTCTTATCTCACCACCTTAGTTGGCACATCAAGGAAGACTGAATTTTATTTACTTACAATGACAGAACTATTTTAAAATTTACTATTGTATGGTATATCTCAACAGTAACAGGTAACATTGAAAAACAAAGTAGGAGRATTTTTTCAGGGTCAAACAATTTCAGCACACCTTTGCAAAAAATCAATACTAAAGTATTAAACAAAAGCTGGAAACTACATTTAAAAAAGATCACTCACTGAGAACTTGATAAGAGTATACTGCTGTACAGGCATAGCAAAATATGAACTACATTAAAATTATTGGAAAAATGAATGGAATTGCACTGATAAATTAACTTTACTATTAAAAGCAAAAAAAAAGGAAAACTCATACTTTTCAAGTACACACAACACAAAAAGTAAATCAGAAAAAAAGTTGGTTTACTTGCTTTTTTTCCTTCAAAACAGTAGATTTTGCAGGCCTTATTCACAGTTATCTTCAAGACATATGTTATTTAGTTTCATTCTTCTTATCTGCTCCAGTGTTTTCAAAAATTTCCCTGAGACTTCTAAAATTTGACTACAACAGATCATGCACTCCTAAACAGCCACTGTAACTCAGGTTCCTCCCTCCCTCTTTTCCAGGAGTGAACAGGGAGGAGAAAGAGTACAATTAGACTGTTTTTCAAAACGTGTCTCCAGTACATATCTACACTTCTCTACAGCTACTTTGTGAAGTCTGTGATAACTACAAGGGTCACACTACTGACTCAGAACTTAAATATACCAAGTTTAAAGACAGAAAGCCCCCACTTCATCTACACTGTTTGAATACCTTTCTTCTTTGGGTTGGGCAAGCACTCCTTTTCTTCTTTGACTGTGGTCCTACTACATTTTATCCGACAGAAGAAGGAACGTCGAGCACCAGAATTCAGTCGAGCTGGTCCAGCTTGAAAATCTGTGTGTACTTGCAAGCCAGCTTACAAAAATTTAGTAAAGCAGTTAAAAAACCAAAATCCAACAATAAAACTTCAGAATACAAGGCCTTTTCTTCATTTTAGCTTCCAGCACATTCTCCTTACTCTTTAGTTGCCTAAATTTTGTCCTTACAATTAAAAATCAAAAAAGTCTAGTAACTTAAATAGGGCAAAGAAAACATGACTGTCACACAGATTTCAAAATTAAAAAGAACTACCAAACTATTTTTAAACCCTTCTTGATATTTTGAATCATATTTTAATAAATATGCTTTATAAACTTTCAACTTCTATTTCGTGTAAGGAAGAACTGCAAAGATGCTTATAAAAGCTAGCTATAAAATAGCGATTAGCTGCACAGTACATAACATTTTCCATATTAGAAATAACTGTAAATAAAATAAGATTTGGTTAAATTAGGATTGACACTTAGCATTTTCAGAGAAGACAGTGATTCTTGATATTGAAGTATTTTATCCCATGTTCGACTACATCAGGTCTTTTGTATTGACAAGACCTATCAAATACAAGAAAAAAAAGTAGTATGCCTGGTAGGAAGAACGTCAGACCACATCTTGGTAAATGTTTAACAATGCAAATTTCAGTCATTCTTATTATCCAAAATAAATTCTTTTCTGGGCTAGCTTTTAAACTCTAAGTGCATTCTAAGCAGCAGATAAGTATTCAAATATGTTTGGTTCATAGAAATTATACCTCAAGTTTGTACACCCATGCATATATGAACACATGAATATGTCCCGTATAATAACTAAATTTATTAACAACTTTTTWAAAAAAATCTGAGCACATTCAAATATTACTTACTTTTCCCATCTACGAGCTTCTCCCTAGGAGAGATATCCGAAGAAGAAAGTTGCTCCTTAACTTTTGCAACATCTTTTGGATGCAAGTAATCAAATAAACTTTGTCCAATTAAGCTGGCCTATTTAAAAAAAAAAAAAAAAAAAAAAAAAAAAACCCAAAAAAAAAAAAAAAAAAAAAAAAAAAAAAAAAAAAAAAAAAAAAACAAAAAAACACCACACAAAAACAAAAACCAAAAGATGTAAGAACCACAACACTTTAGAACAGGACCCCATACATATTACTTATCTCAGAAAAAGAAATTTCTACACCATTAAAAAAAAAAATCAAATACCACAGTAACTCTAAACATCAATATTTTGATCCACATTTAATTTGCCATTGTTTAATATTATTTTTATAAAAACAGGGTAGTAAAAACATAATTTGTTACTTCCCCTTTGCAAAATAGCAGATTTAGTTGGATATTAAAAAGCAGTTCTGTAAAACCAAATGTTTTATTTATGTACGTAATATGATTCCTGATCCTAGCCAAAGAAGGTTACGCACAAAATAACTCCACTCACAGATTATTGGGGTGGGGGGAAGGTAGGGAAATGGGAAGAAATATTCATGCTACCTAATGACTCAGCTCTAATTTGGTTGGACAAAATGGCACCACTGAGCCAAGAGCTGCCTGGAAGCAGGGGTCAGCTCACTTCATCACTCCTTAGTAGCGGATATTTACAGGAATCTCTCTAGCTGGGATCCATTCAACCTGCTGACTCTGCTGATCCAAGGTAACTGGTCTGCTGCACTACTGTAGGCAGCACTACTTTCTTTTGAAACAGGAAGGAATTCTCACGGAAGTGGGCTAGTTTGGTTTTTTTGATTGCTTACCTTCACCACAGCAGGTCAAATCAATGGGTAGGAAGGAGCTGTGTTGACAAGCAGTATTCTAGATTCAAATTGCAACTCATTTTGGACTCACGCCACTTGTTATGTGATCACTGCATTCATAAAGGGGAGCACTTTTTCAATAAGCCAGRGTCAGAAATGGGTTTAATGAAAAGYTTCTAAGAAAGCAGGATAAAAATACAGCCTCTTTCATTTGCTCAGTCCCCGTCTAACCCTAATGCAAAGGCAAAACACAGAGTGCCACTGAGAAAGGCTAACAGTAGCCTTGTCAAAATATATAGGTGTAGCAGATTAGGCTGCAGGATGGGATTCATAACCTAGAATGATTCCCAAATAAGCTAATAAATTCATGAGTTAAGTCAGTCTTTGGCTGGAATAGCGAAGATCTTATGGATCTGGAAGAAGGTACATCTGATGTGAGAGACTCCAAAAGGTACTTTTTAGTCCTTGAGTAAATTCAGTGCAGAAGTTGTTAAAAAAAAAAAAAAAATTGCTTTATGCTTGTTCCCATAAAATGATTGATTTCACTTCAATTTAAAATGATATATTCTTTTTTTTAAATAAAAATAAAATAAAAAAAAAATCTATAAAACAGAGTCCAGATTGGTTACCCTTCCATTTTGAAGAAAATGAACATAGCAGAAAAGGTTTCAAAGTTACAGAAGTAGACAGATGGAAGCACTAACTGGTTTAGCCTCTGTTTTTGGAATAGAAGTCATAGATACATGAACAAGTTATCATGCCTTGATTATTTGTGGTAATTGTCCATGATGTTAAATGTCAACTAATTGAAGGTACTTATATTTTTCCTATTTCTCTTATTCTACAGGCTAAGCTAACTCACACTATATCAGTTTCCTTCAAGTTAAGAGTGAATACACGGATAGTTATTGTGGATGAGATGTTATGTAGTGCATCTGAGCATAAAGGCATTACCAAGGAAAGCTTTAATTAACTTCCACTGCTGAACCACCAATTTTCCTTGGCCTAAAAAAGACCCCTAAAATAACTTCACCATTTAAAAGAAAATCTCTTGGAGATAGAAATTAGGACATCTTCAAATTATCCCTTCCTCTCAGACTAGCAGTTTTCTTAAAGATGATCAGTTGAAGTCTGGCGCTATTACTCAGGTCAGGAACACTGACTGTACTTGCAAATATTTCGTTCCAAGATATTCAGCCTTACTCTGAAGGAGCTTAAATCAGAGAAATTCCAAGAAATGATGCACAAAGATTGTTTTTTAATAATATACAATAAAATGGAAAAGTTTAAAAGTTTCTAAGAAAATGCAAGGTAAAAGCAAACCAAGAAACTCAGTTATAACCACCTGATCATAATTAAGTATTTTGCAAACTGATTCTGAGACAAACAGAATTTTTCCTCTGTTGCATCCAACCACAAATAGGAATCCATCTGCAGCCTGAAAATATAAAGATACTGTCTTTAAGAACATACAATTAAAATATACAATGAATATTGATGACTACAAGGAAGCACACTTTTAAACCTGATTTTTTTAATTAAATAAGTTATAAATCACACCAAAAAGCAATTAAGATTGCAAATCAGACCAAATCAGACCTTCAACTACAGACAGCTAAAGTTTCTTAAGCACAGCTTTGGGAAAAGAGGAGGCCAGCTGCAAAACAGCTTAACTTGGGAGTCATCTTACAGATCTTGGCGAAGATTGTTATTGCAGCAAAGGAAAAAGAAAACAGTTGCAAGTGAGAAAGGGTAAAGGGGTGTGAGTATATGATGAAGTGCGAAAACAAGAAGAAAGATTTTCYTTCAGTATTATTTCTGCATCCTTTTCAAAGTACATCTTTAAAAATTTAAATGAAGGAGAGCAAACAATTGCAAGTATATTTTTGTGTAATTAAAAGCATTCTGTATATTTGCATGCAGACTTCATTATCAACATTAAAAAATTTATGTATTAAATACATGGACTGTGTACAGATTTATTATCCCTTCAAGGGCTGCTGTCTGCCATGCTCACAAATCATTTTTTGTACCCCTTTATGAAAAAGCCTGTATAGTGTATAGCGTTAATAAACCAGTACTTATCAAGTACATCAAAGCACTTACTCGAAGAAAAAGATGGGGRAAAAAAGCACTCTCCAACTAAAAAGTCAAGTTAATGGCAAGCTTTAGCAAGGACATTATTTAACTGAGAGTTTCCTTCCACTTACCCGAAGGATTAACTGTCGGAGCTCCTCATCCTTTAAAAATGAAGGTTTATACCGGACTTCTGTATAGGAGCTAGTGGAACCTCAAAAACAGATTATTTGTAGACATAATGTCAAAAGTTACATTTTAAATTTAGTTTTAACAGTTATACGTGCTTTGTATTTTATAAATTTTCTTTGCAACCACAACAGCTGAATTAAAAAAAAAAATTAAAAATTCTAAAAATATTAAAAATAAAAAACCTTATAAACATATGCTGGTAATGAATATGGGCACACAACCAGTTTTTTCTTGCCCTTTACTTAGCATAAAACAAGGAAACTTCTGTTCAGATATCTTTAATGTACTGCTAGAGAAATGGTATCGTGAGAACTGAATTTTCTAGAAACATTTCGCAGGCCTATTTCAGAATCCTTAAGATTTGCTGAATCTGAATAATTCCARTGTTATCAATTGTTATGAATAATGCTTCATTAGTACTATATATYCAACAACCCAAAAACCACTCTATCRTAGTTAAATTTAATGTCTCACTAAATGTAATGAGACTGACTCACTACGTTTACTGTTCTAGCATCCATGGCAAGTACTYTAAAATAATTTTTAGCCATTACAAGCATTTCCACAACTTTTTCTAGATTTTTTTTTTTTTAGCTAAATAGCAGTTGAACTTTCCAGCAAATTTCAGCATTCACTGTAATTCCACATAGTATCTTGTATTTTCTTAAAGCATTTGTTTCAAAGATACATATAATAACCGTGCTGGATGGAGTCAGTTTTCATATCCTATTGTTAAAATACAGATGTTTGAGCTGAAGATCTCTTGTAGATGCTTGTTTAAACTGCAAGTGCAATTACTGCCCTGCTAATTAGTCACATTATTTCTTTATGCAAAATTCTCAGCCTGCTTGGGCCAACAGGCCTCTAGAAATCCTTTCCAATCTACATTATTTTATGATTCTATTAGTGTCAAGTTAGTAGCATAATTCGCTTCCTACACTCCTTYGACTTAAGACTAATGGGGTTCTTATTAGATATGTTTATTCATAATCAATTTTTTTGCAATGCAGATGGTCTTYGATCTTTGCTTACAGTTGACCAAATTATTATTCTGAAACAGTGCTGCCAAAAACCTGAAGTCTTGTGTGCTGCTGATAGACCATACGATATGCAACTTGTATTTGGATATAATTTTTTCAGGGGAGGAAAAAAAATCCCAAAATCTAGCAATAGCAAAAGGAGAGAAAAGAATATATCCTGGTTTGATCCCAACACTAAACTATTCACTGAGATCCACGATTAACTCTGCTAGCTGACTGAAGATACAAACTTTTGATAACTCTTTTTCTTGGTACTCTCTAACGTTTCATGGTGTTTAAGACTTTAATCAAAGTCATCACCATTCTGTTAAAGTATGTTTTGTCTTGAAACATTCCTTTTGACTACTGTTCTTGCAGGCAAAAAAGTAAGTTTGAAAGATGATTATGTCCAAACGTAATTTTTTCCTTAGTTTTACACAACTGGTTTTGGTTTTATGAAGTTACACTGTAAAAGACTTAACCTATCACTGAACTGAGTTCTCTGTGCTCCCTACCAGTGCAACTACTTACATCGGTTTCTTTAGGTAAGCATTTTTTAATGGTCTTTTTCCTTGACGTTGTAAATTTCAAAGTCAACAGATAAACATGAAATTCCAATACGGAGACAAAGGGTTGATGCAATCACAAACATGGGAATAACAAACAAGAGTATGAAGACCATTTACTTCTCTATTAGCAGTATAGTTGTTGACATCAGTACAGCACCACAGATATTACTGCTACAGAAAGTATGATGGAAAGTGGAGAGATCACAGAACTCGGGTTTAATTTGGGGGTTGGAAAATAACGAAAGACAGACTTGTCTGATCGCTGTAATTTTTAAAAAGAATCAAGGAGTGACTCAGTTGCAAGGCACACCCTTAGCAGACAAAAAATATCAGACACTGAAGGGTGGCTTTTTTTTCTGCTATACTAAGCAAAAAGAAGAAATGAAGTTCTGAAAGATACAAACATAAATTTAAATGAAGAACAGACTCGGAACTGAATTCAGYAAGGAAATGTAAAATAAATGACCTGTGATTTATTTAACATCAAAGAAGATAYACAGTGTAACTCCTGATAGAACAAGGACTTTCAAGATTAGTTTCCTAAAACCCACCTTTTAAAGATTTCAAGTGTTGCACAGCCATCCGTAACACTGTAAGCTTGTCTAGCTTTCGTGCCATGGGATTGCACTGAGGTATCATAGCAGACAATTCCTCTATCAAATTATTCATTTTGTCTCTTCTTCGTTTCTCTGTTTGACTGTGAGCCTCTCTAAAAAGAAAAATTATTTTAAGAAAGATGTAGAACACATGATTTTCCCCATAATATTAATCAATTCAATTTTGGGAACGGAACATATCACAAGAAGCACTACTGCACTGAAACAATTTTTCATACACTACTTGTATTTGACAATTGAATTGGATTMACTTGAACAAAGCCAAAATGGTCACAATAATGATGGGAAATATTGAGGGGAAAAAATACCTCAAGCAACGACTTGATTATATGTGGCAGGAACAAGAGGCTATGAAGACTTATAAAAGTTAAATTCTTCTTGTGACCCTTGATGTCCAAGTGAATACTTTGACACCTTACTGTATACCAGAGAACTTTCGATGTCATTAGTAATCACTGGAAGACATTTCTGCTCCCTGGCCCTATCTCTACCTGGCCTGTGTAACTAAGATGAGGTATTCATTCTGCTACTTCTTTTTTTTTTTTTTTAAACAAAGAACGCTCTAAGCACTTGCTAAAGTATCTCTGAACTCTATTTTATGCAAAGTCACGACAATCTTAGATGAGCCACATCTTCTTGTTATCTCATTACCTTAAAAATTACTCGGACTGAAGACAGACACAAACACAAGCATTTATTCATAGCACAGCACAAGCAACAGACAACGCATTTATACATGCTTATAAGAGATGTAGTGGAAACTGAAAGAAAAAGCTATGCCTCATGTAATTTCACCAGAGGTATTTCAGAAAGCTTTCCCCTTCATTCACCTGATAAGGTGGTAGAAAGGGTTTCAGCCTCTGTGCATACCTTGTGTCTCAGATTTCATCTCTTGGAAGCCTCTGCCCAAGAACTCAACCACAGAAAGAGAGCTTCTCTTCTAGGACAGTTTTAATAAGAAAACCCCTTCTAAGGCACATGACAGTGCACATCACAAATATGTTTACATCTCAGGTCACTTCTTTTTTGAATTATTTCTAGTGGAGTATGTTAGCTTTTCTAGCTGATCTCCTCCCCTYTAACATCCTCTAGCAGATCAGGAAAAGTTTAATTAATTCTATTCCCTCCTTACCCAGAAGATAAGCTAGCCACTCAATTAAAATGAAGATTATTTTCCCTTCTGATTGAGACCAGACACAGTGGTAGTTAACCAAACTGAGGGACAACATGTTTTGGTTAACTGATCTCCAAAACTCTTCCTCTTAGGCATACTGTAACAGAAAGCATTAAAGGTAATAAAGTTAACTACATCTGGCCTGTTGAGAAAGAACAAACTACAGTTTTAAAGACCTAGTCTTCTATTATTTTTATTATTTTTCCAAAAAATAAATCCTTCCTCCACACAAATAATTCTGGGTCATTCATTCAAGCAATTAGATTTTTTCTCTCTATAAAGCCTAAAAAGGCTTTTTGTAAAAATACAATTTAATTTTATCAGTTATTCTCAGCTCTACAGGGTCACCCAACTTTTTCATCATGTCAGATAGGAACAGCCAAGTAACATATTGTGTATGCTCCTTGAACTGTGAACCTCAAGAAGACAGATAGAAACATTTGGGGAAAGAGAACAATCTTCCACATCTCTAAGAGTCAATAAGAAGTTACAGAAACCTGAACAGGTGGATGCAGAAATTCAGGTGATATCTGGATGATTCAAAAAGCCTGCTGTTAAATTCCCCAGTGACAAAGGGGAAGGGAGAAAAGCAAGCTCTCTAATAAGCTTGCGAAAAGAAACACTGAAGGGAGATAATTGTTAAGCAAACGTTCAAAGTGTCTTCTAATTATTTTTCCCCTTCATCTAACGAACCAAAACTTAAGGAAAAAAATTAACAACACAACATGAAAGTTATTAAAGCAATGTACAAAMCAGAATCTTGTATAGCAATCTAGGATACTCAGTAAAGAAAAATGAATTTTGGAGTTAAACAAAAACACCTGTAAATATATTTTGGAACACCTGCATTTCTTCCATTGAATTTAAATTACAATTGTTAGTTAACATACTGTATAAATAATGCTTTTGACAGCAGAGTGGATTATGTATTTCTGCTTTGACATCTCTGCTTTATGACAAACGAAAGACACATTTTTAAAACAACTTTRTAAAAAAACAGCTCTAGTTATACTAAGTGGCTTGTCCATAGTTTAAAATATTTGTTTGGATGAATCATGACTGCATTCAGTCACACAGCATTTCAAATCTTACACGTGCTTTATGTGAATTTCCATTTGGATTCAGGTAAGATGTGAATTCAAAGTGCAATGGCAAACCTTGAGTAATTCCCTATACAAAAACTTGTTCCAGAACGAGAATTCTTTAGCTGAATCCATTTTCATGTCGGATAAATTTTAAATACCTCCAAGTGTAGGCAAATCTAGAAAAAACAATTCTCAAATTCATCAGACTGACGATCAGCTCCTCCCTTTATACATGACTTGAGTGTACTGCATTTAATTCTCACCTTGAAAATTTTAACCTCAGGTTTTTGCTAAACCATCTGAGATATTCTGCAACACAACTTTCACTAAAATTAGTAGAAAATAAAATCCTCAAGGAGGCTCTAAAAATTACTATACGTTTAGGGGGAGAAAGGAAAAGTTTACTGTTAAATATTTGACAGTATTAATGAACACTATCCCCAAACTCGTATTTTACTACTGTGAATCCTAGTAATTACTAGCAAAATGTATTTTTATTCTAAATTAGTACCTGAAATCTTTTATTTTAACATGTTCTTCATCTTCACTCCTAGAGAAAACAAGATATAGTTTTACATTGCATATTTAATATTAGGCACTTCTTTCCTCCCACAAATTCAAGAAGGTATAGAAAATGCTACAAATTTACTATGGCTCTTACAAAAGCAAACCCACAAAAATTCCTAATACAAAAATGGTCTAGCAAGTGATGCATAACAGAAAGACACCAAAGCATAACTTCCAATATTCAGTTATGTGAACATATTATGGGGATATTTCATAATTAGGGCCTATTTCTACCCTGGAGAAAACAAAATTAATGGAACATTCAAATAACTTAAGTCCAGGCTTGATTTTTTTTTTTAATTTAAAAATTTACATGAGACRTCATCTAGTCACGTTTTTATTTCCAAAATCTTATTGTCAAAAGATGAAAAAAGCAACCCTAGCCTAGGCTGGGCCTAAAATACACTTTAATTGCTCATGGTCAGAAAAAGTAAAAATTAAATATTTTTCCATACCGTACAGCAACGAGTGGAAAGTCTATGTAATGAAATTGTAAATGAAGGACAATCATAGTGCCTGTATCACGACAAATACTTGGCAGCAGGAAAATATAAAGGATAACTCAAACAAGGGCAATGATCTTTTTTTGTCCTTAAGATCACTGTATTCTTCACCACCATCCATTAAGAATTTCAGAASGTGGCCTAATAGGTATCTTGCCAATTCAGTATGAGCAATTTGGTACTTGCAGAGAGGTACTTCCCATACAAATACTGGCTACTATTTTCTTTAAAAGAAAAACTGATACAAATATTTTTAATTGTTCCTATAGCAGTTCTTCGGCTTTTTTTAATTCAGCAGTGGAAACACCTCATGCAGTACTCTAATGTCCATTCCAGAGGAGAGACCTGTTAGCCTATGACCATTTTAGAAGAGGCATACATTGTACCAGAAGGATTATAAGGAGACAGGCCAATCAGTCAGCAGCTGTTTCCTATGAGGAAACGGAAGTAGGACAGTTGGAGATTACAGCTTTAGGAAAGATCCCAAAAGCTACTTCCACCTTTAACTAAACACTGACCCTGGCAAGGATGCAGCAGCCAGAGCCAAATTAACACACAATTCAGAGATCCAGCTCTTCAACCTGGGATTTCACTGGAACCCAGGAATCTTCTAGACAGTCTGATAAGCCCAAACACAGGAGTAGGTTGGGCTCACAAGACCCTAGGACTTTTCTTCAGTGAAACTGTTTCAAATTTAGATGAGTTAGCAATAACTAATATTTTTCTTTCATTTTAAAAGAAGCTTTTAGCAGAAATGTGCATATACTGTGAACTCCAACAGAAGTTACATTGTCTGACCATAACAGGAGAAGAGGTAAGGGGAAGCCAGACCAACTGCAATGCAGCATGTGGCCTATTAACAAACTCTCCTTGTCTCTCAGGAACCCCACTTGGGGAAGAAACTAGAACAAATTTGCTTCTCAAGCAATCAGTCACAGCCTTCAATGGATTTATATAGCCTCTGTCCTAACAGCTGTATTGTTACTGATATAAATAGCTAGATTAAAACTACCTTGACTACATGAACATAGGGTGAAATTCTACCTCATGGCTATAATGTAGGTATACTCAATTGGTACTAGAAAGAACAGAATCTGTATTAATCAGGAAAAAAAAAAGAATACCACTTTTTCCTCTATTTTCTCAATTGATTTATTAAACRTACTTCCCCATTTCTTCTAAAATGGAAGCAGAGGTTTTAAAGACAGAAGAGGAATATTTTAAGTCACACTTTTCCATCATGAGGACCATGGAAAAAAATCCACAAAGAAACAAACAATTTATCCCCAAAGAAAGATTTTTATACTACCCAATAAGCCATGTACCAAACACTGACTACCCAGCAGAAAGGGATCTGGGGGTGCTGGTCAACAGCAGGCTCAATATGAGTCAGCAGTGTGCCCTGGCAGCCCAGAGGGCAAACCGCAYCCTGGGGTGCATCAAACACAGCATAACCAGCCAGTCAAAAGAGGTGATTATCCCGGTGTATTCAGTGTTGGTGTGGCCTCACCTTGAATAATGTGTGCCGTTCTGGCCCCCACAACTTAAGAAGGATGTGAAGGTCCTTGAATGCATCCAGAGGAGGGCAACAAAGCTGCTGAAAGGGCTGGAAGGCATGTCCGGTGAGCAGTGGCTAAGGACCCTTGGTTTGTCTAGTTTGGAGAGAAGGAGGCTGAGGGGCAACCTCATTGCTCTCTACAGCTTCCTGAGGAGGGGACGTGGAGAGGGAGGTGCTGAGCTCTTCTCCCTGGTATCCAGTGATAGGACACGTGGGAATAGTTCAAAGCTACGCCAGGAGAGGTTTAGACTGGACATTAGGAAGCATTTCTTTACCAAGAGGGTGGTCAAACACTGGAACAGGCTTCCTAGGGAGGTGGTCAATGCCCCCAGCCTGTCAGTGTTTAAGAGGCATTTGGACAATGCCCTTAACAACATGCTTTAACTTTTGGTCAGCCCTGAAGTGGTCAGGCAGTCGGACTAGATGATTGTTGTAGGTCCCTTCCAACTGAAATATTCTACTCTATTTTATAAAAAAGAATACTGCACAGCTACACATAAACAAATGTATTTTCTAAGTAAGGTATCCAGATGCAGAAAAAGAAATCACAACAAAGTAATCATGTAATTAATAACTATCCTGTAACATATATACAGAAAGGGTTTACTTATGTTGCATAGCCAATCTTAACTCTGGTTTGTCAGCTTGTAATAGCATTATTTTAACATAGTTGTGGTAGTTCTATTTTAAAAAGCACTTGACAAGGTTAAAACAAACAAACAAAAATGTTTACATGCAGCAGTCCTAGAAGAGTATGAGACCTTTCCTTCACCTCCCTACTCTTCTTATTTAACTGTTACTTTTCATTCTTTCCCATTCTTACCTTAACTTCAATACTAACAAGTCTGGTAAAGTTATAAGCAACTCAGAGTGTCTTCTTAGAAAGAAATATCAGAAAACCTTAACATTGGATGGACCTATCCATCCTGTAATTAGCTATATGTTTATCACCTTGTGCTGTACAAAGACCTGCCCTTCGACAAAGCATTCCTGAAGGCAAATCACACAGCTCATCTAGCCAAACAGGAAAATGTGACATGTTTATAGCACTGAAAACAAATGGATTCATTTATAAAAAGTACCTTTTCTGAGGATCACCATCAACTTCAACTGTATCCCTGCAGAAASAGGTAATAAAAGTAAGCAAAACGTAGTTTGAAGCACAAAAAGATGACTTGATATACCCAATGAAAAAAAGTCACAGAAAAATTTTAGTGGAAACCCCACTTGATTAGTTATTTTCAGCAAGAACGTTAGTTTTTAGAAATTAATTACTAGTTCTTATAAAACAGTATTTTTTCAATTAGTATTTCAACTTGGACATTAATTCTTTTTATGACAGAAGTTTCGTGAAATCAGAGAGATCCAAACTTCAGGGAAACGCTACTGATGAACAGGTAAAAATCAACAAGTGCAACTGAAAAAGAATGAAGACTTTTTTTTTAGAAACTAATATATTTCTGGACTTTTCAGTGATTCAACATACACTTGAATCTCCAAGCTGACAATTATATCAACATCCAAAGTATGGCTACATTCTGTAGATCAAATGGACTATATATGGAAGAAGCACTGATTAAAGAGAATTGCTTTAATAAGCACAACTACATGTAAATTTCCTACCTTCCTCCTTTTTTAAACATAGATTTTCCACACTAGTTTGGGGATACTTTTAATGCACTAGATCTGCAGGCTAACTTGTGTCCCTTACTTCTGGCTGATTCATATAGCTTTGAATAGATGACTTTTAAAATTTTTTTTTCTATGTAAATTATTATTTGGTTAACTGGCATCTGTTTGGCAGTTGTAAAACAGGAGAAAACAGTCGACAGGATCATCTCAGTAGTCATGTATGACTCACTTAAAAAGTCTGAGTACTACTGCAGGACAGTCCTCATTTTTAGGTCACAGGTCTGTCTGGACATTTAAGTAAATGGTTGCCCTGGTCACTGAAGAAGCAGTTCTGATTCTGCAGTTCTAGATGAAAGAGTAATCTAGTAATCTTGTTTCATGCTTTAAGGTGATATTCTAGTRTGCACTTGTGAGACTTCAAGCATCTTAGTAACAATTTGCTGCAAAGAGAACTTTTACTGTCTTTACCAGCAGGCAAAGAAGGGGAAAAAAAAAAAAAAAGAATTGCATTGAAATTTCAGCATTAGAGACGCATTACCCAGACACTTCAGGCCAGGAAACGGCATTATAGAATCCTACATATATCCCTTAGGTTTAAGGATTATGTTTTCAATTTTTAATAACTCAGGACTGTCAAAGAATTCATTTGGAAGAAATTGTAATAAATAATGGCAATAAATAAAGAGGATTAGACAGTTACCATCTTGCATAAATAACAGATGAATGTCTCAAACTGATGTTGAGACACATACAGAATCGATTTTACTTACTGGTTATCAGAATCACTTCCTTTGCGCTTCCTTGGAATCTCAGCCACAGAAGCGTTGAAAGAAGTGGTGGTAGCAGGCTTAGTTACTGGATTCATGAGGCTGGGGACTTCAGAAGCAACACATGGGTTTCCATCTATTGAGAAATTATCTGTGAATGAGGAAAAAAAGCTCAGTGTCCAGTAAGAGCTACATCATCGTGTATCCATTCTGATTTTCATTTGGAAAAAAAAAAAATTGTCCGTGGGTGGCTTCTATGCCTCTGACACAAAAAACATAAAGGTTGCACTGCTACAACCTAAGTACAGAAAAGAGTACATTGGCTTCCCACAGTCCTGTAATGATCTCATCAACCCAATCAACACACCAATGCAATATAAAATACACCTCCTCCTTACACAGCCTTAGCAGACTACACTTAAATCACCCAGCACCTCAAACATCCTGCTGCAAAATCRCAAGATGTGGAAGTAGTTAACAGATCAAAATACTGCGACTAACACTAAATTAAACTTAAAAAATATATAGTGAACTATGTTTTTTAAACAAGCTGGACATCCAAAAAAATGAAAGTTTGCCATAACTGTGTTTCTGACATTAAATCTACAATTACCCATAATGTCAGTCATGTAAGTCGGAAGAATCTTAAAAGCTTGTCAAGTTCTACTTTAAAGTTCCCTTCACAATTCTGCTCTCAAGGAAAACTCCTTTGTTTCTGGGAGGGACAGAAAAGAAGTCACAAGCCAAAATAATCCTAGCAACCTACTGGGAAAGGAAAACAGTCTCAAGGAATCTAAGCACTGTTACACCTTTTTCCTATCTCAATGCAAAGCTATCACAAAGAATCACCCAGCTGATGTTTAGGTAAAGAATCAGAATTAACCCTGTTTCAGCAAATATAGGCACTCCTTTAGGGTTCGCGTGCTGGTGAGGAAAGTATCCTATGTGATACATCTAGAAACAATAAAGAATTAACTCCATGAAGGGACAGATCAGGAATTGAGGGAGGTCATTTAAGGAAGTGAGCATCTCCTACTTTTAGCAGGAGGCAAAACCCAAGATGAGTACTTTCAAAATCCAGCAGGAAGAAAAACTGGATACTTTATTGTGAGCTTTCTGKTTTTTAGCATCTGTGCTGTCTGTAAATGGCAGGTAAAAATGTGTAAAAAGAACAATACACAGTGTTTGTTTTTTTCCTCTTAGGTGTAAGCACATCTTACACCAGAAAAATTACCCTCTAGGTTCTCATTTTCTGTTGGAATATGACTCTGGAGAGTTAAATGAAAATAGGCTAATACTTGAACAACAGCTTGCCTGGTCTTCCACTAATCCTCTCTCTATCAAGTCAGACTACACAGAGTCAGCCCCTGTTTTATTTTAGAAAGCTCTTTAACTCATTAAGTGACACAGGAAGTTCCAAAAAAAGAGGTGGAAACTCAAAGAAACAATAAATACTTGACAAATAAATAACAGCCATTGGGCATCTGCAACAGAAAGAAAATTTGGTTACTTCAAATACACAACATATTCAAGTTAGGGATATTAAAAATATATTAAAAGAAATGACCTCAATACTACAAGGGCACAAATGGTAGAGGTTTGAAATATTTTTATGATTAATCATCATTTCATAATAGTCTCAATTTATATTTCTACTACAAATTTGTGTAATTATAAAACAAACAAAAAACCTGAACAATTCCAAAGGAACTCTTTATTTATAAAGAACTCTTTATTTATAAAGAGTAGTTTTAATTCATTTAGGTCATAGCAGCCTATAATTACTGGATTAAGTTATTGAAGTATAATCATACTTCATGAATATTCATGAAAGAGTACTTACTAAACAGAAACCTACACGTATCAAAGACAAGAATGCCTTCAACACAACAGATCCTTTTGTCCTGGAACAAAGCAGGACAGAACAGACCCACTGACCTAAATACTCCTTTGCACACAGATGGCCAGCCTGCTTTCTAAACCACTTCCCTTTAAAGAAACAAAATTAAATGCATGATTTACAGCTTTTCCAATTTATCCTTCATATTATCAAAATAACTAGTTTTTCCTCACACTCAAGCAACAAATTCTGAATACTCCTCTTATCTCCTCTACATTTCCTAACAACACCCTTTTCTCTTTTTCTTAACTAAGAAAACCAAAAATGTTTAGATTATCAGCAACAATGACCTATTAAGAACTTCTACACTACAATTTTTAGGTGATAAACTGAACCCTAAATACTATCACTGTGACAAACTAAATGCCGTGCTAAATGCCACATAAGTAAATGCCAGTAAGATAGCTGCTTGATCTTAGACAAAAGTATAAGCTTAAGAATCTGTATTGACCCCTGACATGTACAGCATGCAGCATATATTATGATTCTCAAAAAAAMCCCAAAACAAAGCCAAAAACAACGCAAAAGAAAACAAATCGAGAAATAAATTCAAAGCTTCAGAACTTGCAAACTTAGTAGAAATTTAACAGACGAGCAAATCTTTTTAATACCTACTACTCACTGAACAAGAAGCAGGCAGAAACAGTTCATAAAGCTAAGTCAGCTTTGAGAAGTCAGTAAGAGCACTTTAAAATAATCTCTTAGGGCTTTGTAATAGCTATCATTATGATACTAGGTGATTCCAAGGTGTTTACTCTCTTCCTGAAGAGTGTCTTAACCTCATGTAGTCTGTGATGAAAGATTTCTTTACCTCTTTGGCTATACCGCTTTGGGAGAGCTGGATAAAGGATTTAAAAATCTTTGGGTTCACAAAGAGAATGAGCTAGAATGCACCCCAATATCCAGGGTGTGCTTCTGTGATAGGAAAAAGCTGGATTCTTATCAGCTTTTGGTAAGAATTCTGGATTTCATTTGTGCAGCTTGCTGAATTTCTTATATTTTCAATTTCTGTGAACATTTTCATACCATTAACATCAAAACCAAACAYCCCTTAGAACACACGAAGCAAAACTAAATGTTTCCCAATTTCATAGCACTCTTGCTTCATGAAAAATAATATCCAGAAAGACCATTCTTCATTACAAGTTTATTTTCCTGGAAAACCAAAATCATTACCAAATTTTTAAACTAATAGAAACAGTTTAATTCAACTAGAGACATTTTGTTTTACCACCCAAAGGCTATTACTTACACTAATCCRATTTGCAAGTCAAATAAAATTCCAACTGAGAAATGACACTTTTTWAAAAAAATTATTACTGTTTATTTCAAAGTTTTGGTAATGCCCTGACATACTGATAAYGGAATTTTAATGGTAAGTGAATAGTTCCTCAAATACGTATGTCTATTTATGATCTATGTTTGGCTCTAAGTATTAAGCGTATAGGCTTATCTATATTAAAAAATTAGAAGTATTTTAAAAGCATATTATGCACATCAGGACAGATGAAAGTAATACTGAAAACCACCCCACTGTAATCATTCTCTCTGCGAAAAAGCAAAGACCATCCAAACATTACAAACACACCRCATAAAAAATAGCTCATTCTCAGTAAGTGTATCAAAAATAAGAAACTATTATTTTAACACTAACTTTAGTATATTTCATAATCAGGCAAAGTCTTTAAGGAATGGTTATCAATATAYACAGTTCTCACCACATCAACATACAAGACCATACCCTACTTAACTACAATCTCTCTTGTGTTTTTCTACAAGAAAAAAAAAAAAWTACAGTCCCCAAGGGGGTTGGCAAGGAAGTGAACAACTGCAAATGAGCTGCATGAAATTACTGTTTAGGGGTGGGATATGAAGTAAAGACATATGAAATGCGCCGTATTCCTATGTTCAGCARAGGTTCTGTGTAAATCACATGCAATGCATTAAGAAACAAGGCTTGGGAGATTCTACATTTTTCCAATTACTGACAATAATATTTTCTAAATGCATGCACATTCCTGAGCTGTTTTCTCCACTAACAGTTTTAAGGTTTTCAGTTCCTAAACAAACGCACTCTATTACAAAAGGCTTATGGCCAAACTCCACCAGCCATAAAAGGTGAGGTTCATCTGAACAAATAAAGTTGTCCACACCTGAACTAGGCATTCTAGTCCCTCTTGGAGGGAAGAAGACATTTCTAGGGTGATTCATCTCCACCTAAAATAGATTCCTACAGTTGGCTAGATGAAATACAACATTTCTAGGGTGATTCATCTCAATCTAAAATAGATTCCTACAGCTGGTTAGATGAAATACAGTCTAAGAGTGCCCACCTCTCTTCAGTAATTATACAAAGACTAAAGTAACTAGCTCAGACTTGGGTATCTACTCTGTAGACATCTAAAGATAAGTGAGATGAATCCCACCCAAGGTGGCTATAGAACTATCACGCAATTCCTAAAGTATAACAGCCACAGAAAGCACTTGTTTGTGTCACATGCAACAACTTTAAGCCCAAGACAGTCTTTCAAAATTATTGCCTTAATGATGCACTACCACCTCATGACACACCCCGCTACGAAAGGTTAGCTTTTCTGGCTAGGTTTACCCCTCATAGACTGCCCCAAAATATTACTTTATTTAGTAATCATCAAAATTAYTTATTCAAATAATCAAAACTATTTATTATTTAATTATTATTTATTTAGAATCATCAAAAGGAACTCATACAAGATACACRTAAGCACTCCAAAAATCAACAGAAAAATACAAGTCATGTAGGTATTAATATATTAATAAAAAAGCTGTCAGTCAGCCCTCATTTTGCCAACTTAAAAAAGAACATCTAAATCCATCTATCAAGATATTACAGTAAAATATGCTTGAAATAAAACGTCAATGAATAAGTACATTTATAAAACTTACGGGTGGCACTCTTCATTGTCTGTGAATAAATGCATACACCAGACTTGGAGAAACGTCGCAGCGCTGCAGCTGCTTAAGTTTACAATATGGTAACACTGGCACAACCTTTCTAAGAATAAAAAGATACTTTCAATCCAGCTTCCTATCTTGAAACACTTTCTGGCAGAAGGAAAGGAGAAGAAAGAAGCTGCTTTGAATTGAAATTTCTAAGACCACAGATGCCACAGACTATTAAAATATGTATTTTCCAAATGTATGTTCGGCATGCACAAAAACCTTCAGCTAGAAATTCAAGCTTTGACAAATTTAAAGAAGTCAAAATTATGTTAGAAGTGACTGTAGTTAAAGTGGCACATAAGGGTTCTTTAGTCTAACTAGATGAGTTATYAAAATTGAAATCTACTCACACAAGCTGTTAGGCTATGCCTACAGCAGTAAATAGAATGGCATAACAGCAACAGGTCAGTAGAGAGAAGCAGCTGGTGCWGAAGCCCCTGTTTCTAATTTGTAAGTAGTTCAGGGAGCTTACMCTAAATCACATTTAGTCTGGTTCACTGGGCCAAAAATCCTTACAATGCATGTGTTTTAAAGCTGTCTGAGAACAAACCACTAGTTCAGTCCCTTATGTTTGGAGTTGCAGTATGTTTGGTATGTGCCTGGAGTAGCACTAACCTTGGTACAAGAAAGTTCTAGTTTAGTTTCTTCTGAAAGGAGTCCAGTTCATTTATACCAAAACTGCTCTGCAAACCAAACCAATGAGCAGTAAGTGGGGATGATGGGATTCAATTCAAACCAATGCTATTGCTCTGAACCAAAACGCTAATGTGCACACAGCCTCTGCGTACTTACTTGATATCAGGGTCTCAGTCTAAAGTCCATAGGAGTGCAGTCATACAAAGAAACAGAGAAATATGCACACACACAAATCTAGGCACACAAGCAACTTAAATTTTCTAAACTGAGGTACTACACAAGACGTCAAGTTGGATTCTTAAGTTTTGTCACGATGGACATGCTAATTTTTTGTTTTTAGGAT
Organism: Oceanodroma leucorhoa; assembly: GCA_030449065.1. Classification (NCBI taxonomy): domain Eukaryota; kingdom Metazoa; phylum Chordata; class Aves; order Procellariiformes; genus Oceanodroma; species Oceanodroma leucorhoa. The sequence continues at coordinate 194,796 of JASVER010000239.1, read as the reverse complement.
ATATCTCTGATTACCTAAGCAATTACAGATAGATATATCTATAAATGCAGCACACATACAGGATACCTATTGAATCAAATAATTTCAAATAACTGTGTCATGTAAATGGCTTTATTTTACTATGGAGTTATTTTTCTAAAATTATTTTAGTGAACATTACAGAATGAGAAAACTATACCTATATCTTACATATAGACAGTACTGTATGAGGACGAAAGTTACAGGTGCTGTGATATGCATCACTTCACAGGTCCTACAGATCTGAACACCTATAAAACAAAGAACCATATTTTCTAAACAGGGGCAAGAGTTGTACTAAATATGCTTTTTATTTACTTTAGAACTTTAAAATAGGCCATGAAAGGCATCTTCAGACTAGTTACAGGAAGTCTGACATCCAGATCATAGCCCACAATATCTCTCATTGAAAGTTGGGGCAACAATTTTCACTGAAGTTAAGGTGTGAAAACAGTAGAAATGTACTGCCTAAAACAGGGTTTTTTTTCCTCRAATTTTACAAGCATGCATAATGCAAGAGCAAGATAGAGAGACTTCAGTAATGAAACCATCTTATGAACAACATTATATGGAGAATAAACTCTGATAGGTTGACTTAAGAACATTGGATTATTTTTTTTTAATATCACAAAATGATGAAAGGAAAAATTATAATATCCTGAATTACAGAAATTTAAATCAAACATTAACATAGGCAATTGATTACTTTCTGCATCTATTTTTCCTTATTTTCACCACTCAGAAGAGAAGTAGTCAAGAATCACAACTTACCAATTAAATAACACATTTACTTCATAGATTTCAAATACCAAATATTTGGCAAAACCTACTAGCGTATTAAAAAGTATGACTGCAACTAGCTAATGAAAAGATACTACACAAGCCCTTGAAAGGCTACCCTGCTTTCCCAGTCACTTTCAGGCTCAAACCAGGTCGCTGACAGAAATCGAGTCTCGTATATCCTAGTTCATTACTGAAAAAAAAACCACAACCCTCTCCAACCATATACTGCTAAAGGAATAGAGGGCAGCTGTTTTCTTGTAAGTTTTTGATTCATGTTATTGTCAAATGCTGACTCCCATCAAGCCAGCTACAGAATTTCCAAGAGTTCAACAGAGTATTCACAATGATTCGCTTCCCACAACCACCCACCAAATTACTTCTTCTTACAATGAATTTGATTCTTAGTTGATGTGAATTGTCCAGTTTAGAGTTTGTTTTTCATAATGTGCAAGTATACCAACAATAATGTGTACACTCAAGTGAAATAAACTATTAAGCAGCTAAAACCTTAGTGTGGACCTATTCCACAAAAATTAAGATACTTTAACTTTTAAAAAAAAAAAGTTAATAGAAAAAAAACCTGTTTCTTCAAAATCCATTAGAAGAATAGGTATAAATGTGGGTTACAAGAAAAACCAGGGAGGGGGGTTTCTTTCACAATAGAACATCAAAGCCTACGGTTCATTGCTTTCCCAAATCTATTTATAAATGGAAGTGTCCACGTATTTGGGGTTTTCTTTATTTTGATTATTTCCTTTCCTTACAGTATGTGCATGATATAGAAACAATAAATCCTTGCTCTAAGCGCAATTTAACAGACTGCAAAAACTCTACCAAAAAAACCCACAAAAAAATCCACTTTGTTTTCAAACACTAGATTAGCTGCTACAAAATTATACCAGTATTTAAACAATCAAGCAGCAGACACAGAAAAATGCCAATTATTCTAGACTACCAGGATCCCCATATACATTAAAACACATATAACCCAACAGACATTTAGAAAACAACAACTACTAAACCTAGAAGAATTGGTGCTAACTAAACAGAAATGCAATGATGACTTAGGAGAGATTTGCCCACTTCTGTTTTTCAAAACCCCGTGCAAAACACTTCTTTCTCCTCGGAGAGGGGAAGCAACATACCCATTTCAAAGCAGAAGGAGCACGAACAGCTGCTGGTGGTTTACAACTAGCCTTGTTTTAGTACCAGAAACTTATGATTAAGAACAAGGAAGGAACATCAAACTTTGGTCACCATACAAGCGTGGGCATGCACACACACACAGAGAAGCCAAAATCCCCATACCTAAAATACTAAATTATGTTTACCTACAAAAAAATCATACTAGCGTGTTAGGAACACATAAAACAGCTAAGTGTATACCAGAAACAGTAAAGTACATACTAAGTTAAAAAAACAAAAACATTTTTAGTCCACATCACATCAGTATGATGACACATCTATAACAGTAATAAAGAGAAGCACAGAATGAACATTATACTCGGGATTTCTCTGTAAGTGCACAATATAACGCCAATTGCATCCAGCCCTGTGTACCTTTACCGAACTCCCAACGGAAGAAAGGAGTTAGCAGCCTCCAGGTCGTACTTTGGGCCAGCGTGCGTGCAGACAACAGCGTGAATTAAAAACACCACAGAGTGACACTGGGAACACGACCAGACCGAAGTGCCCTCACAGAACGGCCATACCCCCCGGACAGCCTGAAGACAGGCACCCCTGCCCCTGTAACAGCCTCACAACAACAGTCACGCAGGGCTCGCTCCTGCCACATCCCGGAGGCAGGCAGGCATACACACCCCACCCCACCCGTACCCACCATCGCCCCACACACACAGCGCAACACACCACTCACAGCCGTTACAGCCGGGCGGGAAGCACCGAACAGCCCCGCCAACGGCGGCCCCCCAAGCGGCCCCCTCCCCCGCCCCCACCTTCAGTGGCCCGCCGCTCCTCCTCGGCCCCCTCAGCGCTTCCCACTCCTGCCTCGGCCATGGCGGGCGGCCCCTGCCCCGCTCCACAGCGCCCCCGGCACCGGCGGCATGCAGGAGATGAACTAAGGTGAGGAGGAGCGGCCGGTCCTCCCGGCCCGGAGGAGGGCTCACCGGCGCCCCTCCAGCCAACCCCCCCTCACTGGCGCCGCCTCAGCAGCGCCGCCATCGCCATCACCCCGCCCCCGCCCCGCCCCGCCCGGCGGGACACTTCTCGCGAGATTTCGCCGGTGCCTAATGGCGGCTGGTGGGGGGAGGCGGGGTGGGTTTTTTCCCGCTGTGCCGCGCCTCGGGCTGGCGGCCTTCCCTCGTCCCCCAGCAGCGGAGGGCTGGAAGTGGGTGAAGGCTGGTGCCACGGCCCTCATCTAGAGCTCTGAGGCCCGCCAGGGTTAGTCGTGGCAGCTGGACAGGCCACGCCACGCCACGCCAGCCGTGTTGAATGTGTGATGGCAGTGCCCCCGCTCCCTTCTGGCACACCGGAGAGCCAGGTCGGCGTGAGCCAATTCGGACCTTTGCAGTATGGGGGAAACCCCCAAAATCGCTTTGCCTTGGCCTGTGTACCTGTTACACGTTCAGGGTGCTGTACGGAGGACACCTTGCCTGAGGAAGAGTCAGGATGTTGGAATAATTTTGGTTGGGAGAGACTCAGGGTCATCTGGTCTGGTGTGTGGTCAGAGCAGGGCAGAGGACTGTCATGCATATCAGTAAAAATAGGGTTAACTTTTAACCAGTRTATTAGATTGTGTTAGTAAATGTGGATTACACCTGATGCTGAGGCTGTAGCTATGTTTTTTTGCTAATACCTCTGGACTTTGGAAGTGAATCTGCCCGTCATCCTCACTCTGCTTTGGTTCACATCCTGGAGTAGTCTGGGTGTGTGTGAAGGGTATTCCTTTTGCATGGAGACCTCAAGATGCACCTCTTCAGAGCTTAATGTGCTCCATTAAGCTAATGTTAACGGGCATTCACTCCACCAGACCCCACTAGAGCTAGTCTGAAATGAAACCTCTACAACATGTACGCTGTGGGCACTGGGACCTCAGCAATGCCTGTTCCACTTGACAGAACTGCTCTTACTGTGCTGCCCTGCTTGTTAATGCTGACGTAGCCTGTGCTTGCTCAGTTCCCGTTGAAGACGTGGCAGAATAGGCTATTGCCTAGGACTCTGCCATCTTCATGGCCTGTGCGTGTGCCTGCTTCTACCCGTTGGGCTCCGGTGTGAGGCAACTTGCATGTACGGTGCAGCTGGTACCGCTCACCGGTAGGGCTGGATCCAGATGATCCGTGACCTGTGTGAAGGAAGCTACTTCTGCAAGTGTACTGTTCAGTGGGCTTCTGTCTGTTATCAGTAATGGGGATTCCTTTGGAACTAACGAAAGTAGGTGTAATACTTTGCAAAGTATATTACATTCTTTCATTATCTGTTCTAGTGGTTAATATCTAAGTCATTAAAATTTGTATGTTTGAGCTGCAGACAAGTGATTGTTTTTTTGGGTCTGGAGGCATAATRAAATTACTCTTCAGATAAAAAGAAAAACATCCTTTGCTAAAAGTTAAAAAGGAAGTGTGACTAAATACACAAAAAAGATCCACGTGATTTTAATAAAAGCAAGAATATTATTTACATAAGTATTTTCATCACTGACTGCATTATGCTGAGGGGAAGTATATGTGTGTGAATGCCAGTTATCTGTCCAGGTCCAAGGAAGCTGCAAGCATGCAAAGGGTAAAGACAAACCTATGGGTTATAAAATTGCTCTTGCAGAAATAAATTGCTTGAAAGATAGTTTTCTGAAAGGCTGTTTTCTTCAAGAGGATAGTCACATGCAACTGAACAATGAGTCTGGAGCTGTAGGTACAGTGCAGGGGGACTCTTGTAGTAATGTTTATAAGCACCTCACCACCGGTGGTAAGGCTACAGGTGATTATGGTTATTTATAAAATTACGAGACTGTTTACTGTTGACTCTCTTAAAAAAAGCAAGCTTTTTTTCCCCCCTTCAAAATTAAGGAAATTTTGAAGTCCTACTAAAGATTCTTACTATASCTTGATATACCTGGACAAAAACCTCATAGGCGTAAAATAGCTGTTTCTATGTCTGTTTTCTCTGTGTAGGAAAGTTAATATTTTATCTTGTGAAAGCTAATCCCTTGAAACAGCAGTCTTATCAAATCTTTGCTTCTCTACTTCCATCATCYCATCCAAGACAGCAGTTCAGTATTGTCTTTATTTTCATTATGTATAAACATGTATGTCTACCAAAACACTTTAAAAAACTTGAGAAAGTAAATCCTCACAAAATGACATGGGCAGAATCCATTTGAACACCTATGAATTTAATGTAATGTGGTAGAAGATTAGCAACTTCCCTAGTCAATGATAGAACTGGGGAAAAAAAACCAGAAAAGAAATATGTGTTTCATTCATAGCTTTCTGAGATTTAGGCAGAATTTAGTTGGTTAAACTCCAGACTATAATCTTGAGAATGGTTACTCAGATGCAGTCCTGAACTCCATTTGCGCCATCTTTTATACTTTGAAGCTCCCAACGCATTTCACATCCGACTTGGAAGCCCCCCGTCTGTATGGGAGTGGGCAGCTCAGCATCTTGCCCATAGGTAAGCCCAGGGGTTAGACTAGGCATGTGGAAGGGCAGAGTGGGTGAACAGCTCTAACAGAATATGCTCACCTGGCCAGGGAATCGTGGCTTCCAGCTGGGGATGTTGTTGAACAAATGTAATTGCGCAACTATGACGTTCCCAACGCACACTTTTTCATAAGGTACTTTTTTTCCCTTGCAAATACAACTTTTCCTCTCAGAATTTTAAGTTATACGTAATCCCACAATTACTATTGCAGTAATATATAAATTCCACCATGCTGAGTTCAGTTGGTCTTACAGAATTTGCAAGAATTTGGAGAAAAGCAATTAAAAACCACTTCTGCCCTAAATGAAATAAAAAGCAGTAGGAAGAGCTAAAAAACAGGAGTTAGTGTTGCCATCTTTGAGAAAATCATTGTCATTAATGCACATTTGTTTTATTCTTATACTACAACTGATACTGAAAAAATKTCCAAAAATTTGTTCATAGGAAGCTTAAATGTTATGTTTGGCCCTGCTAAAATACTCTTTTGCCCCAGTTTTGAAGCTAGGAGCTCCCTCCTCCAGGTTTGCATCATCAGTGGACACCCAAATGTTAAGGAGATTTCAGAAAACTGAGTCAGCCACACTGACTGAAAATGTTTCAGAGACTCAATAACCACAGAAAGTTGAAAATGGCCKTTGTTATAAAGCTCAGTGAGTTAAAGATTTAAATTGTTCCAGAAAACTGTTTTAACAAACTTAATAGCTTAACAGCTATTAAATACAAACTCTGTCCATATGGGAAAATTCAATGAGGACATTGAAAATGCAATWTWTTTTTTTTTTTAAAACTGACTCATTAGAAACAGAGCTAATGTACCTTATTCACATGTTATTTAATATTTTTTAGTGCAACAATGGAAGTACTTGTAATTCAATTAATGCAGAAGTTTGGCACTTTATGATATGTCTAGGCCAGAAAATCAGATCAATCCCTCAGCAATATTTCTGCCTGTCATGTTTTCTTCTGTGTATTTGTCCTGGTTCCGGCTGGGACAGAGTTAACTCTCTTCCCAGTAGCTGGAGGGGGTGCTGTGTTTTGGGTTTGGTAAGGAGAGGAATGTTGATGGCCCATTGATGCTTTGGTTGTTGCTGGGTGGTGCTTGCACTGAGGGCTTTTCAGCCTCCCATGCTCTGCCAGGTGCAGGGGGAGCTGGGGGGGAGCAKAGCCGGGGCGGTTGACCCAGCTGGCCAATGGGGTATTCCATACCATGTGACGTCATGCTCAGTATGAAACTAGGGTGTGTGTGGGAGCTCTGGGGTTCGTCTCGCACGGTTCGTTCGGAACACGTGAGGGTGAGCAGTTGCATTGTGCATCGCCTGTTTTGTATATTCTGTTATTGTTGTTAGCGTTGTTATTATCACTGTTCTACTTTGTTTTATTTCCATTATTAAACTGTTCTTATCTCAACCCRCAGGTTTTCCTTCGTGTGCCCTCCCGATTCTCTCCCCCATCCTACCGGAGACGGCGGGGTGACCGAGCGGCTGCGTGGTGTTTAGTTGCTGGCTGGGGTTAAACCACRACAATATTTCTCATCCATGCTCARTGTCACATCTCCTGGCACTTAGAGAGCTCTTATAAACMTAGTGCGCTGCCAATTCATTAACACAGATTTTAAACATCATTTTTTATACTTGTGTCTTATTCAAAGGTGATGATTGGTCTCTTCGTTGAACATTTCATACATTTCATATATGACAGTAACTGGTGTTTATAGCATATAGTTAGCCCTGAGTCTTGGCAGAGTAAGATTCCAGTTTATGTAAGGCATTGATTTTGAGTAGGCCACACTCGATATTTTTGCCCCATTTTTAGGTGAGCACTTTCTCTTGAGTAGCTTTTAGCTATAAAATAGAGAATGGAATGCTTTATGTAAGCAACGGATAGCCTCTTTTTTTCTAAACAGCTTATACAACAACTTGSTAAAGGGATAAAAGTAACAATCAAACCTCAGAGCAGTTAAATAATAGCCTGAGACTGAGCAGTTAAAAAAGGTGTCTGTATTATTACTCCTTTTTCTTTTCTGTAAATGATTAATGACATCTGAAGCATAGCATGTCTTAGCTGTTACACAGGACATGAAGAGCATGCAGTCATCATTTCTCTGAGATAGTATCCTGAAGAGGATGAGAATTTCTTTGTGTATTTGCTGGGGCCAAGCTAGCTCCATGCACACCACTCTTAATTAAGAGACCTATTTCTGAAGCTGAGAGTGACTGGAAAAAAGCATTCTGCTCCTCTGAGGGAATACTGAGAGGTTGACTGTGTTATTAGAGTGACTTATATTGCTTCACATAAAAACATACTTAGGTGACTGCGTAGGGCTAGCTAGCTAACTTTTTTCTACTGAAACTTAATAGCAGTAAACTGAAGTTGCTCAGCATACCTGTAAATACAAATGCAGATTTTTCACAGACTTCTCTTCCAGAACACAAGTGTTTATGCTTTCCCCTCAGACCATGGTATTCCATGGCTCAAAGTAATGTAAACCACAATACCCGTGTCCTGAATCGAGTACATTTTATAGAGTACATGTGAACAGGCTAGCTAATTAGAAGAATGAATACAATTGAAAAACATTTTTTTTAGTCTGTGGTTTGTGCTTGCAGGTCATTGGATTACTTTTAAGGGCAYCACAAAGCAATTTTTTTACTTTGCTATAAATTCTGTGCCTATGCATTAGTAAAATCTGCTATCACTTTAAAGAAAAAGTTCTTCCCCAAATCAGAGAGCCTTTTGCTTCAAAAATTATATAAATAGCACAATCATACTGTAATCAGCCAATAACAAAAATAAGTTCTTTAAAGKTATTTCCGCTCAATAATTGGTACAGAAGCCCTTCAAAGAAGCAAAAAACCAGCACARAAGAATTCAGGCTTTGCCGGCAACAGGCTGTGTTTGCTGAAGTGCTTACCCCTTATAACCTCTCGCCGGACACAGACGGGGGGTATCTGCTGAGCAGGTCTGTGCCCACTGCTTTACTGGCACTTGACCCACCTATAAACARTCGGGTTTACRAGGTTAGTGTGGAGCATAAAGCTGTGCTGTGCTGGCACARTACAGTGAGTGAAGGTGTATGGATTATGTTACGCAATACGTCAGACTGGATTGTGATAGTGGTATAGTCTGGCCTTAAAGATCTATGAATCACGGACAAATTCCTTGCATGATGAAACAAGTTTAACTTGAGAGGAGCTTCCAAATCCTACTTGCGCTCTCTCTCTAATCTCAGTATTGGAGCCAGTAGGATGATCAATTTACTTTGTGGTTTTCTAACAAAATTAAGTCAAAAAGATCAGCATTTTCCAAAGTGCCTACATTATTTTGGAGTCTGGCTGGTGAGGTTTGTGCCCACAAAACACTTGCTTGTAAATCTCTTACCTACAAGTCTCTCAATTTGATGGTGCTACTTTTAATTTAAAAACAAAATAATCTTCAGTTTTTAAATAGCCTTTTCATTCCTGGCAGAAACGAGTATTTTCTGAATGCCTAACAAGAGCCTAATGTCTAATGTCTCTGAAAAAAGAGTACTGCTGTTACAAATCTCTACACAAGGATAAACAAAGCTGCTTTGGGGGCCTGTTGAAACAMAAAGCAATTGAAATGTGCCCATGGTGCACAAGCGGCAGCCCCCAAGCTGAGTCCTACCTCTCTAGGATCAGTGAGATCTCACCCAGTGCCTTTTTGCTGTGGCTAAAAGAGAACAAAACCAGCTGTGAGGGCAGCGTATCTCCAAGGACAAAACACCTTTTCTTGGGTTTGCRCACAGCCAATCTGTGGACCTCCACGCTGCAATTGTCTCATCCATCTTGCCTGCAAGGGTCCCAACAATGCATTACATCACGGTCTGAAAGTCTTCTCGTTGATTAAAGCAGACTTGTCGCCCACAGTGCTGATTCCTGATCTTTTCAAGTGTTAACAGCCTCATATTAAACAGCTGGTGTAGGAACAAGGCAAAGATACAGAAATGTAAACCACCTTAAACCTGTGCCACTAAGTCAAGGCAGAATTAACTGAAAAGAGAAGCCAACCGACTGTTGCACAGAGTGGGCCCRTAAGTACATCTAACATCACTCAGCAGAACTGTGCCAAGGGAATGCAACACGTTCATTGTTCGCTGCCTGTGAACATTGTTCACTGTGAACTTCACGAATCAAGAAGCCCTGCTGATCTGTCGGCTTCCTAGAATATGCAGAATCCATGCTGGTGCCCAGTTTGGGTCAAATCCCACGATGGCATACTATGCTATTTCAGAAAAATGCATTTAAATAAATTTTACGTTTTGCAAAGTTTCCTTATGGTATTAGTTTAATTTTATAAAACAAAATAGGTAGTATTTTCTTCCTTAATAGCATGAGTGCTGTGCATGTTTGTCACCTTTGTATTCGAAGCCACAAGACATCCTCTTCACATACTGCTTTTCAACCAATTGAATTCTACAGATTATAAAATCTTTTTGGCTCATTTGTAACAAACATAAYAGCACGGCATTAGCAAACAGCTTGCTTTTGAGACCATACTTGTTCACCGCTTTCTTTGGGCTTTAGATGGGGATCTTTTGCTGACGTCAGTGGGAGCTGGATGCAACCTCAAAGGCAGCGTGCTGGACTGAAAATCTTGAGGTGTGTGTCTAGTTTACCAGTGATTCACTCCATCATGATCAAAAAGTCACTGGAGTTCTTATCTGATCGTTTGTTATTATTGAATAGCTATAGTGAAATCAGAGGTAGACTCTGTAGGGAAATTAAGTGTCCAAGACTAGCAGAGCTATTGCAGTTTTTGCATAAGTCCTAACACTAGAGAGATATACGTTCAAATCAGTGCTCCCATTTCGAGTCTCAAAGTTTTGCGGATGGCCGCCCGTGCACGGACGTGKCCCAGGGGAGCGTCTTGGCACCTGCTTCCTGTTGGAGCTCCATTACCTTCGTATTCCAGCCTGTACATCCACACTGAGGGGCGGATTCTGCCTAAATCTCTGGAAGGAAACAAGGTGTTACATAGATTTGGCGTGTATGTAACAGTTGCTATCTGTAGCTGCCATCTGTTTTTCAAAATGTGGAGCAGGGGCTGTGGTTACGCTTTTACACAACAGCTTCGAGGTCAGAGCACTTAACTCTGCTGACGAGCTGCCCTCTCAACATCATTGGTTTCATGGGCAGGGAATGTAGAGGCAAGGGCAAAGATTTTGYCTTTGGATGGGCAGAGACACCTGGAAGGGAAGGAGCCGCTACCAATGGAAGGTGGCCTGCCCGGGGACAGCACATATAGAGAGCACGTATTCCTAGAGGAGAGAGAAGCAGCAGCAGATGGTGGCTCACTAGAAACAGATTAAAGCAGCTGGTACGGAAACAAGATGTGGCACCAAGGGTCAGCTCAAATCAGAAACAGACTGTTCCTAGCAGAGCTCTGACTTGATTGGGAAATGAGAAACCTGGGTTAATTTCCCTCCTCAGCATGAGAAGGTTCAAGCCTAYGTGCCCCACTTGCCCAGAGAACAGTAACCTCTGTGCTATCARATAACCTGGAGAGAGGTGGTGGGAGGAGTAGGAGGCGGTGAGATGAACTCTCTGCATGTGCAAAGGTTCATTTCCCCTCACGCCGACTGTAGAAGCGTTCCTGTACAGTGGTGTACAAATCCCGGTGCCATTGCTATTGACAGAGAATGTGCTTGCTATATTATATATAYATTAACTTGCCCTTCAACTGTCCCAATAGTTCACACACCTGGTACCTTTCAGACAGCGACTCGTTTTAGGCAGAATGGCATTCTCTGCAGCAGAGCCTAGCACTGCTGAACGCAGCACCCCTGACACGCTACAGTCTACTGGCATGCACATTTAAAACCTGCTTTCATCTTTGAAATTCAGCTATGGGATAGGCATTTTAGAACCTCTCTGATATGCAAAATTTACATGCATGATAAATAAAATTACCTTAAGGAAGTACATTAAGCACTGCCTGAACTGCAAATACATCCTTGTCTAGTCCAGAGCTGGGAACTGCTCTTGTCATCACTCCCAACAGCGAGAGACAAACTCTTTTGAACACTCCTCCCGTCTCTTTCCATAGGAAGATTGTCAGAAAAGACATTTTATTGTCCARGGCATAATTGTTTTGCTTAGGTACAAGGCACACTTTGTACGTGAATAAAGACATTAAAAATGCACAACAGATATTTGCAGTATGTTTTATAAACACTAAACTATATAATACTTAAAAGTGGTTGATTTTAAAAAAAAAAACAACATTTCTGCATATGCTGAAGGCATAGCCTTTATATTTGCCATTAAAGTGCTGTATTTTTGAGGAATACTGAATTTGGTAATGCAAAGAGATAAAGAACTAAGCCTGTATTTCCTTATGATATGTAGCTCTATGAGATAATATCTGGTTACTGGAAGAAAAGTGTAATCCCATTAAATAGAATTTGTAAAATTCTGTTAAAATTGTATCATTTACTGAGAGCAGCAATTTTCAAGTGGAAGGCTGTTATTCACTGGAGGGCTCCAGAGAAGGCCAGTCACCAGCTGCTAGCTCCTCTTTGCATTCAGCTGCTCAAATCTGTAATAATTTTTTTATGCGACTATTTCACAGCTGCATCTGCTGCCACTGCTCTAAACTCAGCAAGGACCAGGGAACAGTAGGACAAAATTGTTTCTATAGTGAATTGAAGGACACAACTGCCCRTGGAAGCCTTTCCTGAATAAATTATGGCCTACAGGGAAGAAGAAGAGTCTCTTGCGAAGAGCAATAACCATTTTAGAAGTAGCTTCACGTGACTGCAGTTGGTACAAGTTGAGCAATTTCTGCGATCTCTACTTTCTGATTGAGAGTAGCGACACTGGGGTTTTCACTGTCCATGGAATTCAAGATGAAAATACACAAAATAGTGTCTCAATTCCCCAGATGCCTCCCATTCTGGAAGAGAAACAAATCCAGTACGCTGGTGTGAAAAAATAAAAACAGCAACTTTACAAAAAGAATGCTACTTTTATTTTCAAATGCTGTAAAAAGCCTCATATAAATTTTTATAATGCTTCTATGTAACTTTCCCAACCACAACTAACGAAACAGTCTAGGAAAAATATAGCAGTTGCCATTTCGACTCCAAGAACGAGCTGCTGTAATATATCAACATTAAAAGGACAAGGTACAGTATGTTACAACGCTTGTAATTGCTCGTATTATTGAAAAAGTGAGAGCACTTCCTAAGCATTAGAGTATAACCGGGCTAAACTGCAGTATTCCCTACTTGCTGTTGCAGAGGAGGAAAGTCACCTCTTTAGAAGGAGCCGGCACAACACCCTTTGTACTGCTTATGCCCATTTATCTTCGTAGTGTGGAGAGCTTTCAGCAAGCCCCTTTGCACTTAGGTGAATTCACCCACGTCAGATGCTATTACTCCATACTGTATCCAACGGCTCAGGTGTTTAACAATTGACTTATAAAAATAACGCTTATATAACGCTCCAGCAAGGCAAATGTAACCGTGCAAATGCAGTATCAGCAATATTTGATTTCTGAATGCTGGCAATTTTTTTAACTCCTTTTGCACRTGAAACAACCTCCGCTGATGTCCTGTACCTAAGGCCACTCACTTACGCTGATTGGAGATGGAACAAAGTGCAAAAGCTCAGCTGCATTTCCCAATCCAAGCTTCCTCCCCAGTTTCAGGGTATTCAGATCCAGAATTCGGATTCAGGCTCACCACTTCCATCGATGCACTCAAGTTTTCCCTGCTGGAATAGGTTAACTTCCCAGCAAACCTCTGATAACAATTTGTATACACAATTCCACATTTTAACAAAAGTTAACAAAACATACTTCCAGAAAATAAATTTTCACATGGTTGCAATCATCAAGCCATTTCAGGATCTTTGGTACTCCAAGAATAAGAAAAATAAATGGCACAGTGACAAACATCGCCAAAGGAAAAAACAAACAACCATCCAAAGGAATAAGACAAACATAACAAAACAAAAGATATGTTGCACTTCCATTTTTTGAAAGCCAGTGTAGATTAACCTTCTGTTCTCTTTAATCCATTACAGTGTCACAGTTTCACCTCCAAAAAATTCTATCATGCTAAAAGCAGTAGTTAGTATTTTGTTTAACTTGACTTACTGATTAAAATAACKTTATGTTTAAAAAAAAAAAATCAACTACCACAGTACAGGAGTTTATGCTAAATAGGCTGCAGGCTGTTTCCCTATGGATATAACTCTTATGTGAGCACTGATATGATTAATCATCTGCCATTTTAAATGAGTATTATCTTTAGTGTTACAAATACGAGGGTTGAGCTTTTTCCCAAGTTTGTAAACCAGTGAGTATGTACAGACATAGTTGTTTAATAGATAGCTTTAAATTAAGTGTGTCTTTATCTCCCCTCCCCYAAACCCCACAGAAAAAAAAAAAAAATCGCCAGTATTACTGAGCATTTGCAGTTTCCATGAAACTTCTCTTGTCTTAGCAAGTTCAAGCAAAGACTTTTTTTATTGCGCAAATAGGGTTACTGTGGTCTTTCGAAATGTGCTGTTYACAGGAATTCCACTTTTGGTGCACATAGTGCCCCATGAATGAGATCAGAAATTAAAACTAATAAAAATTCTCTTTTGAATAGCAGTGTCCTTTGAAGCCAAGTTTGAATCTCAGATATTTTCTGCCCAAGCTCCTCTGTCTTGGTGGAATGGAGGGCCTTAGAAAAGGAATTTCCTTTTCTGAGAAGCCTCAGAAGCTGCTAGGGCACTGGCAGAAAGAAGTCTGAAAGTTTAAAGGTGAATTTAAGGGAGTTACTGTTTTTGGACAGTCTTTGGATGGATACAGGTTGAGCTTCACTACATTGACAAGGCTAAGAACAACACTGGAGAATTTCTGAGGGATCTTGCCCCAACAGCAGTAAAGGGGTGTTAATTAGTGTAAGGTCTGGGCACAAAAACAGAGGTCAGTGAGCTGTTCCCACATAAGTCCAGCATTTAGGCAAAAGTTTAGCTTAGCCATGTTCTGATATAACACTATAAATTGGATGGGCCCTTGAGGCACTGGCTACTCCTCTTTGATGAGCTGAAGACTAAAATTTTTTGTAGAAGGAGAGACATCACTGAAGCCCTTGAACCTAGTAGCTATTGGATCGGGGAAGATTACATGCACGTCAGTAAGCCACCGATGCACAGAAATCTTGCTGGTAAATAGTCTTTTSTGCAGCAGATGAACACCCCAGTGTGTTTTTAAAACATAAAAATAATTCAGAACAGCTGATACCATGGTGCYTAACAGCAATAAATATTTCTGTAATGGCTTTATAAATAGTCACTTCCATTTTGCTGCAAAAGCCAGTCTAATGGAGTCTTTCCTACTGTATGCCAAAACATCCTGTGCTTCACTCCGATGGACACCGCAAAGGTTTTAGAGTGCCTTTCACTTGCATTCAGAAGAGGAAGACAGCAACAGTGACTCYGCTTGTTCAATTACTGGGGAATTGTTCATTGCTGTAAATCTCTTTTGTAACCAGAAAATGACATCAAAGATTTCTACTGTATTGTGATAGATTCAAAGTAGCACAGATAATATGCTAGTACAGGCAGAGATATAGATAAATTTGCCAGTGACCAGATAACTGCGAACTGTTCAAGGAGTGCAGTTCAGTCCTGAACTGCTGCTGGGCTGAGAAGCAAAACCATACCCACCATATGGGGGGATTTCTGCTTCAGTTTCCTCGACCTAGGAGAAGGAGACCCATCTCTGCTGTCAGTTTGTCACCATTCTGCAGACTAGGGAGAATAGCATTTAGATGCTTTGCCCAGTTCAGTTGTGGTTGTTTGTGGTTCCTGGAAACTGGGCTGCAGACTCAGCTGATCCTTTGTAATTCCATGGTCCACATTAGATGGAGATTCTAGAAAAAAATGGAGCCCACAGGAGAGTCTGAGTCTAGTGGGGTGCTCCATTTCCTCTGGCTTGGCATAGGCTGCTACAGGGTATTCTGGAAAGAAGAGGCTAGAGCGGGATCCCTTCTGCCTGGAACTTCTTAGGGAAACAAAAAAGAAAAAGCAGCAATTTGATCACTTTTCTAGAACATGTTTTGCACAGATAGAAAAGGGTATTTGAATTCTGAGTAGCAAAAAGATGATCTACCTTACAACAGAAGCAGGAATGCAGTCCTGGAAGCTCTGCCACCTTTACAGAAATTAGTATCAGAAAAAAAATTCCCTTCTGTTAAAAATCTTTATCATTTTTATTCAGATTCCTTTTTTCTTCTGAAGTTGCCAACAGGTATCATCGTCTTAAAATATAATACCCATCAGCTATCATTTAAAGCAGAAATACCACTAAACAGATCACAGGGACTGTTTCACCACCACACACAGTGGAAAAAAGGAAGAAAGAGAAGAAGACATGATGGGCTGATAAAGCCCTCCAGTGGGGAGGAGCGAGGGTAGGCAGGGTACAAGTAGGCCCCACAGGACACTGCTATTTGAAATAATCAATCCAATGTTGCCACACTCATGAGGTATCTGCAGACCACAACTGGAACACCCTCGAGCAACTGCTCAGAGAATTTTGCAAACGTGGGCAATGGTTTTTTTTATACTGCGTATCTAAAACCCACCAGGTAAGCAGTGTAACAACAATGCTGCATATAAAATGATATGTTTTACTCCTGTGTGGATTAGATGGTTTACAGTACAAACAAAGCCACAGTACAGAGAGGCATAATTAACCGTTATACACACATAGGCAGTGCAGTTACAAAGGGATGTACGTTCCTTTTATTCCAGTACCTTTGTATAATAAAGTTAACAAAAATATTCTAATATTAAAAAAAAAAAAAAAAGCCAGCTGGCACTGCCAACTAATTCCTGTAGTAGTCTTAGAAATCCTAATCCTGTAGAATTTCCTTGTGAAATTGATGCGCACCAGAGTCAATGTATTGATAACTAACGCCAAGCAGGTCTGGTGATGCAGCTACCTGAGGTTTGTATTTTTATTTCTTTTGTGGGTTTGTGTTTTGTTTCACAACTTCCCGGCTTTCATGTAGGAAGGGATCGAGCCACGCTGCGTAAGCCCTTCAAACCTCTTGTAGGTATAATTGAGGAAAACCCAGTCTTTGGATTTGTAGTCAGGTTCCGTTGTGTTTGGCACTAGAATTCAGAAACAAAAGTAAAAACAAAACAATTAAAAACAGCGTTGCTTCTGAGAGGACTTTTCACAGAGCACTGACATAAACAGTCCTAAACTCTTATTTCCCTAGTCAGCAGAAAGTCCTTGAAGAAATCCTGTTTCTAATCAGGTCAGTTGCCTTTTGTCAATGGTCTGCGAAGAGTTGTAATTTCAGCATATCTCTCTGAAGCAGAAAAGTTTTTTGTTTGTTTGTTTGTTGTTTTTTTTTGTTTGGTTGGTTGTGTGGTTTTTTTTTTTTTTTTAATTAGTATGTCTACGCACTGTAACAGGCTCCCATACCTTGACAGGAACCTCTAAAACACCCACAGGATATATAATTACGAAAAACACAACATTTAGGACACTCCATGCACAACAAACGCATGTATACATATTGTGTTATCCTCACCACAAACAGAAGAAAGATATATCCGAGTTCTCCCAAGAGAACTACACATACCACGCACATATTACTCTTCTAGAACTTCCTCCCTGCTTATAGCTTCAGCAAGGCTTGTACAGCCTCCTTTCATTTTGTGAACAGCCTGAATGGCTGGCGTGCTGCACTCAGACATTCACTGCAGTGAGCTTCTATAATTTAGCCCTCTCATTGCTGCTTTTAGAATTCTATAACAGTATTTTCAACTCAAGATGCCAAAAACACCGAYACAAAAGTTCATATTTAGGTATCTAGATGTACAATAATGTTTTCAGTGATACAGTGGGTCTGAAATGCCAAAACCAATACAAATGTACCTGGCATTACCCAAATATGGATTTAAATAACTAACTAAGGCACTGGAGATTGATTGCTTTTGCATTAAAAAGGACAAACTTTTTTGTCATTAAATTAAAGCCATTTCAGAAAAAAAACAAACCAAACAGCTTTTTGATAATTCTTATGGTTGTTAGCACATCTACAYTCATCTGTCATCAATTAATCAATGTTATATATCTGCCTATCTTTAAGCCATTAATAATTAATTGAAAACAGTGGGAGCTGGGARAATTTGGCATGTCAGAGAATCAAGCCTTTTATGTATAAGAATTTCCTACTACTTGCCAAAAGAAATTAGCAATTAAAAAAAAAACCCTAAATGATTTGTAGAGCCACTCAGGTTCATAAATCACTATGTTAAATAATCATCTGTCTGAAATTTTTTGAACATTTACATTTGGCATGACACTTAAAAGACATTAAAGATCAAAAGCAAATCAGTGCATAATGTTTTACCAGAATTTGGTTAGACAGACTGTATGGTAGAAAACTGTACTTTTTCTGTGCTCACTAGATATGCAAACCATTTTTACTAATAGATTTAACTGTTAAAATCTGTGGGTGGTTTTTTTTTTGTTGTTTGGTTTGTTTTGGGTTTTTTTTGGGTTTTTTTTCTCCAAAGTTCTAAGGAAGTAGAAGCTATGAGAGATTATAGGTTTACATTTATATTTGAAAGAAAGTCTCCAGACCAAGTCTATACATATATATATATTACCTTGATTAGGATATCAGAAAAGTGAATATAAACAACAACAACAAAAACATCTGTGGAGTATCCTGGCATGCCATAAATCGAAATTTGGCATTTATATAATGGCAGTCTCACCTGGCTGTAAAATATCAGATTCAGGAAATTCATCGAAGTTGGAAGTATCATCAATACTTTTGATTTCTATAGGGATTGCAGCTGGTCTTTCCCTGCAGATAGAAATAAATGCCAGAATAATGAATATTGGGAAAAGATACCTTAAAGTTCCAGTTAGGTTTAACATAGCTTTTTACAGTTACAACATCCCTTTAATTTAAAGCACAAAGGTTCCACTGAGTCCATTAGATATGTATCTGACACGCCTGTTTTCTGTCATGGGGAGATTTATTGGTTTCCTATCTACCATTACTATCTCCTTGGCAAACTTGGGGAAAACATAGTTTTCCCATTAACTGAAACGGCATTCCACACTTATCTGCCATATAGCTATCACTACGATCTTGGCTGGCACCAAGAACCACTGTGGTTACCTTCGTTTCATAAACCCAGCCTACCCAGCCAAGCAGGATTTTACTTGCATTTTGAGCCATCAGATGTGTTGCTTTACAATTCTAGTGCTCATTTGGACCTCATCCAAATACCTTTCAACTATAGCTCCTATTTCTGACACTCAGTTGCCAATATCTCTCATCCAAAGTGAGTTGGCTCTGACATGTTACTGCTTTATCAGCGCAACAATTAGGCAGCCCTTTAAGAAGTTTTAAGGCGGCTTTCAAAGTTGCTTAAGTGATCCGTCCCACGAAAGCATTCAAACTGGAACATGGCACTGTGGGAAAGTCATTAATTTACAACTGTAAACTTATTACGGTTGTAATTATTACAATTAAATCCACTTCTGAGTGGAATGGGGAAACCATTTTGCCAGGTTGCCAAATGTGGCGTGAATAGATACGTCATTGCTTTTGCTTATTAATGTCTCCCATACTGAAAAGATAAGTTAGGTGAGGCTTTCTGCAACAGAGGAAATGAGAAGTACAAGAGCTGGACAATCACATGCCCACAGTATGGATTTTCACGTAGAAAGGTGCAGTATTACTGAAAGAGCAGACTACCTCAAACCTTAAAAAGGGCTGAGCAGTAGTTGTTATTTCAGCTGAAAATGTTRCTACTTTGGGTACGTGCAGATGTAGCTCAGCATCTGCATGCCCAAGCTCAGGCTGGAACTGGTACAGCTGCTTTGGCCGGGCCCTCTACCCAGGCTTGGCCCAGCAGAATTTGGCCACAGAGGCTGCCACTCCAGGGTGAGTCAGTGCCTCTGCCCAGCGCTCTGTAGACATACCGGTTCACTCAGGTGCAGTATCTGCAGCGTGCAGTAAAGACATGCCCTGTGTTTTCCTCCTACTTGCTGCCTCTCCTCTTCATTCATCTATTTCCCCTGCATTTTTGGAATAGTTTGCTTTTCTTGTGCTCCTATTACAAAAAAAGTCAATTATAGCAATAGCTGCAGAGCCCATTACTACTGGAAGAGGAGCTCTCTGCTGATATCAGAACATACATCAGGAATAACACAGCCACCCTACCACAATTTCTTTCCATCCTGGGCACTCTGGGGCAATCTGAGGCATCTCAAGACAGTTAAACTCTTATCAGATCTATGAATGTCAGCAAGGCCTGAAAACCTTCACTGACACCCACCTACTGCCAGTAGTTGCCTTTCAAAATAAAAGATAAATTGAAAATAATTATCCTTGACATCATAGTGCATGAAATTCTTGCTTTCATGGCTTTTATTCTCTCTATAAAATGTGTATAAATATATATATACCTGATATGTCCCCAGTCCACTCCTTCAAAAAACGGATGACTTTTTATTTCCTCTACTCCATTACTACCAATTCTATTTTCCGAGTCAATACAAAACCTGAAAAAGTGGAAAAAATAAAGGGAATATTACAATAAATGCAGACAGAAGCAACAGCAAATAAAACTGCCATGGTATTCTGCATCAGGAATTTGAGGAAGTTCTTTGAAATTGTTCCATCATTTGGGGTAATATAAAAGGAGCCCGTTGCATCTAGGAGAGAAGGGAAATAGCAGAAGCAGAATATTGTTAGGGTCCCAAAACAAAAAGCCATGACRACAGTAACTTACACCTTTTCTAAACTGTTGCATCCCATCTTAAAGGTTTGTGAAAACTTGCTGCAAGTTCTAGCCCTGTAAGATTAGTTTRGAATGGAGACTTAAGTCCCTACCACTGAAAACTCTGCATGTTCTCAACTATTTAAAATCCATGTTTCAAAGTCAAACTAACAGGAACAGATACACTAAGTGAAATAGGACTACTCTCTGATGTCATATTTTGGAACTACAATGAGCCAGACACATTCAAAACATGCCATGACCACCGCATACCCTATTCTCCCTGTCACCCCCTCTTCCCTCTCCTTAGAGGTCCAGTTGGTGATGGTACAGAGACCCAAGGCCTATTTCTGATATGGCCCAGCTACATAACCTGGGCTCAGACTCTAGAAGAAATTGTCAATTTGTGAGGAAGTCTGTAGAGTCARGGAAGAAGAAAAAGGTGAAATTGGAGACAGAGCTAGGACTGTTGAGATGGGGACTGTTACCTGCTCAAGTAGGCAAGAGGAAAAACACCAACAAGGAAAAGTATAAAATCCTAAAGGAAAAAAAAAAACAGGGAGGTGGAATCTCTCTAACAGCAACTCAGCAACATCAGGAATTTATTCCAGRGAGCAGCAGAGGCTGACCCTTCTCCTCTGGACCGATGCCTGCTGGGACTGATGCCTACCTGGCTGGAAGAGACTCTGAAGTATCTCATCAAGGAGAAGGTGAGCATACCAACGCTTAGCTAGGATTTCACGCACTCCTAGGCTATCTTTTGTATGTTAGCAAAGATATAACTGCTTTATATTTTTATACTGTCCTTGCAGTCTCTTTGAGGATGGCAAAAGGTGTCAACAGTGACACAAAGAGGGAGGTTTACAATAACAGGAAAAATGCCCATGTGAAAGAAAAAGCTTGGTCTTGCCAAGCGTGGAGTCACCTGACGACCTCCTGGAACTGGGGAGCACTTGGTAGCATGGGGATGTGGGCCTCCTGTTGCTCTAAAAGTCAGCTGGCCTTTGTTAAATGAAATCCTGTTTGCCTAGATGAGCAAAGCCTCTGGTTGTTGATTTAGCTATCCTGAACTCATCATCTCTYCACACAGTCACATCATCCAGAAGGCACTTTTCACATCAATACATTTCAATACACAAAAGGTCACCTTCTCGCTAGTTAGTGAAATTTTCAGCAGRTAATTTAGTAATGTAGCAAGTTAGGCTATAAACTGTCTCCAATTATAGACTGTAATGTTCTTTTAGTTGAGTGTCACTTGGGAAAAAAAGCCTGCTTATATTTCTACTGCAGCCCAGCTAGTTGGTTGAGGCCAAGTACCAATAACAGACCTCAAACCTTGTAACAACAGTTAGCCAGACCAGGTCTCAGGATTTGTCAGGCTTTGTCTGAACTTGAGCTTATTTTAGTTTGGTTTTATCTGTGCCCATAAAAACAAAGAAACTTTAGCTTTGTCTGCAACTTCCTTTAAGTTGAAATATATGTYGTCTAACTTGTCCAAGTTGTAATGGACAAAGTACCTAATGGCCAGGCGATTGTCAAAACCTGCTGGTTTGACCTCATTTTAGTCAATTGTCTGTAACTAAAGATGTTTTACCCTAATTTAAAACCTTCCATATATAGAGGAAAAACTAATAAATTCAAGTAGTCATTGTATAAGTAAATCCATGAGGAAGACATGTTAACAAATAAACTGCCTGAAATAYCTAAAAATGCCCCCAACACAGCCAAGACTGAGGAGGAAGAAATCCTCAGCAGCAACACTGTACCCTTTCCAGCAAARAACTTAGGATGCTGACAACATGCAGAACAGATTAAGCGGAACACCAGAGAAATAGATACTGAAAACATAATAAAACTGTTACACACTTATTAATGAGGATTAGTAATAATTAAATTATTTGAACTCCTAGTATCACTGTAACTGGATTAAGAATAACTGTTTGTTGTATTTGTTATGTTTGTGGTATGCTACTGGAGCACTGCTTGGACTAATAATAAATGCTAGTTCCTGGCTCTGCGTATGAAGTACGTTCCCCTTTTTGCCTGTAACAAAATTGTGCAAGCTTGTAGTATCTGGGGGGGGGGGGAACAAAACACAATGAAACCCAAAGCCAAAACCCACTCCCCCCTCCACCCCCAAACCTCCCAGGACAAGAGAGCATTTTTGCCYGACCTTGACACCAAAACCCCTTGCAAAAACTTCACTGCAAACTAAACCGATTAAAAACCATTATTTTGGAAAAAGTGAGTAAATCCAAAACATCCAAAGATTTCTGTTCAGTGCATTACATGCTGGCGAGCGGTTATTTTCTAGATCTCTCTGAGAAAAATTGTGTGTTAATCACTTTTTTCCCTTCTTTCTTTTCTTTTTTTTCAGTCTACTCTGTTTCTCCTGATACCATGGTACAAATCAAGATCATTACAGCTTATTCCTTCATGTTAAACAAATTGCAAAGGGAAAAAAMCTAAAAAAAACCCCAAATAAATCCATCAAGGATGGTAACACAGAAGAAACCAACTTTCCCTCCAATCTAAAGCTTCCTTCATGCAGAATGGAAAGTTAACCTAACGGAAGTTGACTATGTCTGGGTGAGTGGCCAGAAGTGGGCTTTTGTTACTGACCTTAGAATTAAATCCTTTGCTTTCTCTGAAATGGGCACCTCTGGAGGAAATACCAATGTTTCTTTCCAGTTCATAACTTTCCTATAAGTCTCTTGTGGCGTTTCTGAGCAGAAAGGTGGATACCCTGCACAAACAAATAGAAAAATTAGCACACTTTTCCCAAAAAGAGGACAGCGACCTGGGCCTCTGCTTTTGCCACTACAGCTCCCAAATCTAACAAGTAGTACTAGCCAGAAGTTTTCTCTTTTGCAATGCAACATCAAAGGTTATTTTGTTACTTCCAGGTAATGAGACTGAACCTCAAAAACATTTAATAGTGAACACTTATTCACTGAAACAACTAACCGAGACATCATATCTCTTGCTGTCTTCTTGGGAAGGTGGGAGGACTTCAAAGTTTTCTGGAAGCTGAATTTGGGGCTTACTTCAGGTAGGAACTGAATGAAATTCTATTACCTCTACTATGCAGGGGATCAGACTCGGTGAACTAATGGACCCTGTTACCTTTGAACCCTTTGAATGATTCTTAAGTTGGGGTCTTCAACATACCTATTAGCATTTCATACATAATCACTCCCAAAGACCACCAGTCACACAGCTTGTTGTACCCAGTCTGCATAAATACTTCTGGTGCAATATAGTCTGGGGTTCCAACAGTAGAATATGCCTGGAAAAAAAGAATAAAACTCTTTAAAAGATAAATACTGCATTTTAACACTTCGCAAAACCTTTCCCTGGGGATTCACATATAGGATCTTGTTATTTGGATGGACAAGAATGCTTAATTTGAGAATTCAGAGTATATAAAAATCTCACAAACATTCTTTTACATGAGTAAGCACAGAGAACCTTGAAAGTAAATGGAAATCATCCTCTTAAATGCGACGAAATCATAGAATATTCCCACTGCAATATCAGAAGGTCATCTTAGCTAAAGTTTTAGGTAGCTGCATTACTAAAATATCCAAGAAGGTCTGTTGTTGTTGTAGTGGTTTTGTTTGGTTTTTTTTTTTTTTTTAAAAAAAAAAAAAAAAAGGATAACCAGTGGTAGATTCCCCATGTGTGACACTCGTGATACACTAGTTGTGCCATGTATTACCTTGTCTTTATTGCAAAATTAATTTGAGCTCTTACTGGACCCAGGCTCCATCCTTTTAACCTTTTAAATGTGCAGTCTAGATGATTCTGGCTAATGACTAAATCTTGAGCTATTTGGAAATTTCTCTTTACCGATGGAAAATTTTGCACGGGGCAGGGGGGCAAGAAAAAAAAAAAAAACAAAAAAAAACAACCACAAAACCAAAAAAGTCCACCAAAACCAGCCTTGCCAGAAAATTTYTTACTATCATTTGTCTGACCAGAACAAAATACTTCATTTTATTGAACAGAATCGAGACATTTAKTATTGAACCAATGGAAAACCAAGAATATGGCTCCTTTTCAAAGGAGCCATACAAGTTGATACAAGTTGTCATTTTGGCCTTTTATGCTCTCTGTTGGACTGTCTCATGATTCATCTAACTTCACCACACAGTTCTGCCACATCAGTCTTTACCGAGCTGGAGATGTAGTCTTTTCACAGATCTAACTCCAAGCGGGAGTAAGGGCGTGAAATACAGCCCCTGTGAGGCAGCATGATTGCAATGTAATCTCATTATGTCTCAYGAGGAAAGAAAAAACAACCCAAAAGCTTTTTGGCAATACTGCAGCATATCACTTTTTAAACAGAGTGTGCAAAATAAAAAGTTCCAGAATTTGAAAACTGAGGTTTTTGCAACTGCTATTTGGTGAAAATCATGAGCAGGGCTGAAATTCTGAAATCCCATGGCAGACACATACTTTCCTTTGATTCAGTTAATGCCAGAGCTCCCTTTATTACTTGACCACCCTTCATTATAAACCCAGGCTGCAGGACTCCAGTGCCAATACCCTCTACTGCCTTTCCATCATATTCCCATTCASCAGAAGGACAAACAAGTTTTCCCCACAATTCTCTGAAAAAGAACCACACAGCTACATGTCTTCTTGTGACACTGAACTGCAGGAATTAAACCCAGGAGTTCACACGCTGTGTCAATACCAGGTCAGTCTAGRAGACAAACTCAAGATACAGCTTTGCTAAGCCGTTGCTGACACCTGAGGTTACTTAGTCGAGATGCTCATAAGGGAAACAAAGGCATGGAGAAGAGCAGGGGCTTGCTAGTCAAGCTCTGAAAACAAGACAGACAAAGCAACCCTGATCTCTGAGCTATTCRACAACCAGAATCACTAGACCACCTTCTTTTGAGTTATTTGCAATTTGGGGRGCTTGAAGAGAGTGACATCTGTAAGGGATGAGGGCCTTTCAGTTTTTAAAAAACAGTAGCRTTAATGCCAAGTTTTTATTTAACGTTTTCTGTAAAGAGTTTAAAAGAAAAAAAATTATACATAATTTTATTAACTCACCAGCTGTCGCCTGTTCTTCTTCCATGTTTCTGCTTTTCTCTTTGAGTTCATATTCTGAAATGCTAATTTACAAAATAGTTATTAGATAATAAATGCATTTGTGAGAGTTAAAATAAAAGACTGATAACGTTCTGTTTTCAAAGAATAACTATTTTGTATCTTTAGAATGCTTTAGTCTAAAAACAAATACTTGCTTATAACTGGAGATGGGAAAATGAGTAACTACTGTCCAATTTGCAGCTGAAACTCACATAAGTAGGACACACTATCAACAGTTCTAAATTAGAACTTGCTAGAAGTTTTACAGATTGATCTGAGATCAGCAGCACTTATTGTTGCAGCTGGCAATGGTTTTTTAAGCAACAAGTGAAGAATCCAAGAATAACTGCAGAGGAATTTTATATTTGTAGAATAAAACACTAATGTGGGTGTGTCAACAAGGCRTGTTGATGAACAACTTCACTCTTATGAAAAGCTTCACGAGATTGTTACTGACTGCAGTAAGTCAGCACATGAAACCTATGTCCCTTCTCAAAGAGTGTTTCTGTAACTTCACTAACATTGTTATGAAAAATACATTAAAATATAGATACATTATGTGTATTTGTATCTGTGTACAAATGTGCAAAAATACATTAACACTGCAGAAATCATAATTTCTTTCCTGTGAAATGCTTCCATGTCCTGGGGAACATGCATTTCCAGTTTTCCAACTAAATGCAATCAGCCTGACCAATCTTGCTTAACCCAGCAGAAATAAATTATGATGTGGCATAGCTGCAGCTCAAAACTATTTAGATGTTTAACTAGGACACCTTATACTTACAGAAGTCACTTGGCGGGTTGTGTGTAAGGTTCCTGTAGAACTCGGTTCTGTGAGCTTTCTTTAAACCTGTGCATAGGCCAAAATCAGACAGTTTTACATGACCCTAAAAAAAAAAAAAAAAATCAGAGAAGATAAAAACATAATTTAGAAAGATAGTGCTTGAAAAAAAGTTTTAATAACTGCACTTGCCTTCTCAGGCCATCATGGAATCACACAGGACTACCTAATCCAGGAGAAGTACGCAAATAATGACTGAATCTTGATGTACTGTGAGAGTGTGTTTTCTCTCAAAAGGGTTATTGCCCCCTGGGAATGGTTACATCTACAATTCTGCAACAGCTGAGGGCAGATAGTTTGCCTGTTTTTTGTTTTGAATTGGATACCACTGAGACTGAGAAAGCCTCCGGGACAAAATTCCTTTGTTTTGTTTTGATGGTAACCTGTTTTTAATCAGGTTTCCAGACWCCGGTGCTAGATGGTCTACAGTTTTGTGTATGATGCTTACTGGGTCYGTTTCATGGCTCGCTGTAGTCAGTCTAACAGACAGTGTTTTCACTGGTAAGCAGGTAATAAAACAAGTGAGATGAGTTCAATTCCTGCAGTTATTATTTAGCATTGCCTGAATGTTTCATGCTTTCATTTGTCTTGAAGTAACTAAGTGTATCAGTTTTTAATGCATATGAATATGAGCATCTGGACACCCCAAGTGGGTCTTCTCACTCAAAAGGCTTTCCTTAAAAACCTTAAAAGGGTTAAAAGACTTTACAAMAAAAAACAAGGGCAGTTTTGCTTTGTTTAAGTATACTAGTGTTCTACAAGGAAAAGATAACRACCACTTTCTGCCTTTACTCCAGCTAGTTTAAAATCACCAGTGTGGCGCTACTGGTTCCCACCGATTAGAACCACTATAAATGGCATTATCTGCAGACCGAGATGTTTAAAGCATAGGCAGTTTACATGCACATTACATGCCTTAGCATCCAGCAGAAGGTTATCTGGTTTAATATCTCTGTGGATGAATCCCAGCTGGTGAATAGCATCTATGGCCAGCACAGTTTCAGAAATGTAAAACTGTGTCTCCTCTTCTGATAAGGTGTCTTTCTTCATTAGTAAGGTCATCATGTCACCTAATCAAAGAGCAGAAAATACAGCTTAGAAATCAGAACATTTTAATCACAAGACTAATTCTACGTGAAACCCCAGGAGAATCCAAATTTAACCTTGTAACTGGCCTTATAGCTACTAATTATAAAACTATTACTGCAAGGACCTACAAACCCAACACACTTTTTTAGTAAACTGGATGTAAAACTGTTGAAAATCCTAAATAGGAATTTTAATGCGATAGCCCAGGAAGATACAGTGAATTTTAATGCATAATACATGTATTGCATGTATTTACTAGCTTTGTGTATTGCATGTATTTATTAGCTTCAGCAGTAAAAAGCAGAACACTGGATCAGAATAATTATTTAATCCAAGTCTATTTTAACACCTCTCCATAACCTTTCTCCTTCCCCTAAAAATCAGGAGTGGTTACATTACTGGGACTTCATTTAAAATAACATTAAAACAACAAATTACACAGCGTGCTTGTTCCTAACATTCTATGAAGCTGACAACAAAAGCTAAGGAAGAAGTACTTCTRTCCCCTAATACCACAACATACAGCTTACCTCCAGGTAAGAACTCCATGATCAGGTAAAGATTTCTTTTATCCTGAAAGCTGTAAAACATTTTCACTACCCACGCTCCATCCGCTTCAACCAAAATATCTCTTTCTGCTCGGATATGGGCCACCTAAAATTTTTAAAAAAATACTATTATTAAAGAACAATTTAAATACTTCAACAAGGAATGCCATATTATATTCCTAGTCCTACAATATATTTTCATGATCTTTAATGAAGAAACTATTTTTCRTACTCTTTTCATACTCATATTTTTCATAGTTTTTTTTACTAGATCCTACAAAGCCCTCACAAAATGCCCAGCAGAAACCCACAGTGGGCAACTTAATGTTGAAAATAACTGTTCACACAACTTTGCAGAAGCAGTCTCTAGAAACATAAAGCATAGTTTGTTAAGCTGTTTCTGTTTGTTGGAARGAACTGAAAAAGCTGGTGGAAAAGTGCAATTCCTTTTTACTATACCCTAAAATGAAACAGGAACACTCAAAAAAATTRCTGAGCTGACCATCACAGAGCTTTATCCTGTACTGCAAGCTCAGACAAAAATTTAACGTGCAACTCAAGGTGCAAATACYGCCAAAATTATTGGAAAAGGCCAGAGTTGGTCTTAAAGAATGCAAGAACCAAGAGGTAAAATGCTTGCATTATGCACTATGATTACTGTCAGAAGTTACCAGATTTCTCATATATGTATACAAAGAAACAAAAAACTAATAGCTACTTCTACACAGATCTCTCACAGTTTAAACTTGGTAAGATAAGCCTGGGGAACCTTCTTTAGCAAGGGTGACAGAGTGCCTAAACAAATTGTTCCCTGCAAAACCCGATTCCTTCATTGCTGTGGAGAGAAATGCCGCATTTACATTACAGTGAACTACTGTCTAGTTCCCAAACCCACAATGTACACACTGCTGATGGTGCGTGAACCCCTTCCAGGTGGTACACGAAGACTGCTCCTGCATGTGTACGTGGCRAACCTTACTTGAACTGCACTTGAACTGTGGGAACAGGGCTGGGATGAGTTTCAGCCCTCACAGACGATGGCAGGTAGCAATGAGCTCAGGGGCCAGTATATGCTGCTGATGTTGGTCCTGGGCAAGTGAGTTTGGGAACRTCTGAGCTTGCTCAGGATATTCCGGTCCCAGCTGAAGCTTTGAGAAAAAATACAGAGAGCGCTGCTACCCCATGAATTCACTGGAAACTAAGAGTAATGGAGACTGGAGGAGAGATGTGTGTTTCACTAGAATGTATGCTCATCCTGAAGGAAAATGAAAGACATGCATGGAAAAATATTTCTTGACAGCTGTAAGATTTTCATTATTCATACACCAGAAAGCAATTTCTGGAGAGAAAATATGTACCAYTCTTCCAGCTTCGAGGGCTATTTCCAATAAGCAGCAGAGTCTTCTGTGTTTCTTCCCCAATTCTACTGTCCAGGAGCATCTTTATGTCTGTGTGTTCTTTTCACAGGGTTTCGCAGGGCAATGGGTTCTCTCTCCACAGTAGGCCCTCCAACTTTTATTTATCTAGCTCTATCTATTCTCGTTCAAAAATATTTCTTTCCACCCTCCACTCCTCAATGTAGCTATAAAATATAATATTAAAGCCTTGCTTAAAAAACAGCCAGAACATCTCGTGGTGCTATTAGTCTTGAAAAATAACCTTAATTTTCTTGTATTTGTGTCCTGTATTGGTTTCCATTGAACAAACCAGGCAATGAAAATTAAAGCAGATAAACACTCTCCAGGGAAGATTACAGTCCCAAACTAAATGCAGAGTCTGAGCTCAGCATCCTTGCCACATCAGGTTATGAAATGGGGGCAGGGTTTCAACCAGAGGGCCACACACATCCTGGCTGCTGTGCAGAGCATGCTGCTCCTCTGATTCCCTATAGTCAGGGAATGGGCTTGAGGAGACAAAAAGTCTGTGCCAGGAAGAAAAAAAAAAAAAAAAAAAAAGATGTACAAGTAGCACTGCAGGGAAATGTAATACAAGAGCATATGATGGGTAAAGGTTTGGACAGGTAAGGAAAGTCCTCTTTTATCTGCCCTTTTGTAAAAGACATCCACGCTTAATTTCTTTGCTTTGTGGTGCTAAAGTACTCGCTGTGTCCTACCAGGAATTTGCAGTGAATTGTTAACTAAGAAGTAAAAGCAAAACCCAAACCAAACTAACAAAACCAAAACAAGACAAGACTCGACTAAAAAGCAAAACAAAGGAAAACAAAGCCAATGAACAATGTGACATCTGTTGGTATCTAACCATCAAAAGAAAACACCAAGTACTGTCCGTTTTTACTTTTACACAGTATTACTTTTCAGGAAGCACTTTCTTTGAAATGCAGTTTTACAGATTAAGTACTATAAGGTCTGCATTGATAAAGGAAGGGAGAAAAAAAAAATCTTTGTCACTATTCGAAATTGATTGTAAATAAAACATTTTTAAAAATGCTGTTACATGACCTTATTTCCTATCTTCTATTTATTCTTTTGTACTGTGGTAGCAACTCCATAGATGCTTAAGACTGTTTTACCATTATTGGGGCTTTTGAAGTGGAAAATATGACCAAATAATATCTGCCACAAGGAACTTYGGCAATTTTCTAGAGAGCGTAAGTTTGAAATCTAGGGGACTTATACAACACAAACCTGCTCTTTCTCCAGCATATCTGCTTTTCTTAGTATCTTCATTGCGTAAATATGACCTGTATCCTTCTTTTGAACGAGGCGTACCTATAATGAGAAATATAACCCAATGAATCTTCTCTACCTCAGAAACTAGACCCCAGCATGGAATCTACTGGAAGGCTCAAAATTGCTGGGCATGGACAAGTTCTTTTGTTAAACATTTGAAAACACATAGCAAAAAATATTTCTACACCATGTACAATATTAACACTAGTGATGAACAGATAGTTTGAAGTAGTTATTGTTTTAGGAAAAGTTAGCAGGCACACTAAATTCCAGGTAGCTGTGAGATTGTGTATGCTAGAATTCAGGAGCAGATACAACTGCGATGTGACACAGGGCAGGGAGAATGTTTACGGAGAGGAACTGTGCAACTGCAAATCCATCATTTCAGGGGGCCACATGGGCAACATCAGYTTGGGCTAATAGCAAGCTTAGGAAATTAAGGGCCTTTCCAGGGCCCTTGAGAAATCAATGCACATAATTTATTACTATTACATAATTTATTTATTATAAACTTTCTGATATGTTTTAAAACTATATAATATAGTTTCGGATAGTAAAAGAAGTATCTACAGCCTATACCTAAACACATGTATTCCACACACATAGTAAATCAGACTAAGCTTAATCAGACTTCTCACACTTGTAAAGTTACTCAAATAGCTATTCTTCTGCAATAAAACYCCCCAACTGGAACTTTTTATTCTGTAATTAAAATGTTTCATTTTAATGTTCAATCCAATTTTAATATCCTGTTCAAGCAAGAATGCCACAAACCTCCCCAAATGCTCCTCTTCCTATAACTTTCAAAGATTCAAAGTCATCCAAGCCAAGTCTAGTCCTCTTCAGTCGCAGAAACTCTGTTTCTTTGCGAGCGTGTTGTGACCTGCGCAGTTTTTTCTAAGGAGACACATAGACAGAAATTTGTAAGTCATTTGACAGTAGAAAGTCAAGATACACAATATCCCTTCCTGTGAAAACAGAGAAAACATAAAAGGAGAAGTCTTTCTGAATTTCTCAAAATATGATCCATGAGCACGGTCTTTTATATAGAGGCCTCAGGCCCAGTTTCACTTTTTTGARGGGGTTGTTTTGGTTTTTTTATTACTTAGATATAAAGAAACAGTAATAAAAATTAATGAAGAAAAAAAAAAATCATACTGGTTCAAACAAAGTACATCAGTCCAAAGGCCAAAGTCACTAGCTGAGGCAAGGACTCTTGTTTTTGGGCAGTGTGAAGGATCAATAAGAGCCGAAACTTGCACCCCACCACAAAGAGTGATGACAGGCAACAAGGAGCCTAACAGGCAGCAGAGATCCAACTTACACCATCTATAACAAAAGCCATTTGGTTTAGGGCAGGCAAACACTCGTAATTGGAAGAAAAATCTGTCCAAATCCTGTCATATATTTTGTTCTATAAAAATGTCAATGGGATTCACCCTCAGAGAACACAAACCTATGCTCCCAAAGGTGCTGAGATGACCTCAGAGACTGCTAGCGAGACCCATCAATCAGGCACCTGCCAGATTTTGCACTAGGATGACAGTGTCATTTAAAACCAGAAGATGGCATTATGCACCCACACTCGCTCTTCCTTCTTCCCAGAAGTTATGGCAGSCACACAAACTCAGAAAAGACTGAGGCACTGTTCCTGCTTATTTCCCTGCCCACCCTGAAGGCAGTACAGGCAGCCATGGTGTGATGAACCTCAGAAAAGCAACTTATTGACCAAAGTTCTGAGAGATGCCAACTGGACAGAGATCCCTCCTCATCTGTATCKGAACGGAGCAAGTGTATGCCCGGTTTATTGTTTAAATCAAGAAAAAAAAATGGTTCAGCATTTTGCTTTCTACCCACTTCTTCCAAGCGCATCTCACCCTTTTTTCTTGCCAAACATAATGGCAAACAATTTTAATCTTTGAAAAGCATGCTATATACTTGCTGCAGCCATAACTAAGGGTGGCAGGAAAAGCCTTAGCTATTGCAAGTATCATTCAAGCATATTCACAGCTYCCCTAATAAACAAGTTATTTACAGGGACATCATTCATTTACAAAACAAAACTTTATGTCATGCTAGCTAATGTTTCTGTAAGGTCCTCAAATGCCAATTTGAAGTAGAGGGACAAAACCAAAACAGTCTCTTCAGAGGTTACTTAAGTAGCATTTACCTCCTCATCTGCAAGGCCTTCCTCTTCCATAGCCACTTCTAGCTTCTTCTGCCTGCGAAGGGGAGAAACAAGAGATTGCTTTTTTATTATTTATTAAAAACAAACATAACACGACAGCAAGACAACGCCTTTACTTCACATACTCCAGATACCAAAGAATTTGCCTCATATGGAAAATTTGAAGATCTACTGCCCACTCCATCCATTTACTCATTTGTGACCGAAGCTGTTGAAAATGTATAAGCAAATTTAAGCACACACTTATGTATTTGCAGARTTAGGCATTAAAGGTCCAAACATATAATCACTCTAATGACTTCTATTTCTTCATATAGTCTTGTTTAAGTAAGGCTGTTTTTATCAGTTAGGATTACGAGTCAGAATAAACGTGAGTTTTTTTTTTTCCCCCACCATTTCTATCTTAGCTCTACCTCCAACACCTCAGCTAGCTCCAGCTTTCACCCCTAGTCTCAGCCTTGCTGACCTCTCCCTGGTCMCACACCTGGTCCTTCTCCCCTTACCCTCGTGCCAACTAACTCTACCCCCCTAGATTCACCATCATCTCCTGCCAGCGTCCTGCCTGGGCCAGGGCTCACYGGTCCCAGGGCTCCTCCAGCTGGTGCCATGCCAGGCTGGGAGGGTCTGAGCGGGGAGTGAAGCATGGGAGTACTCCACAGATGGCAGGACGTCAGCACATGGCAACATGTCTGCTGGACCCCTCTTTTTCCACCCGCAGGRTGCTTCTTTATGGACTGTCATGGTGCAGCTTTCAGAAAACTGGTTACCCACTAGCAGCGGCCAAGAGTTCGAAGGCTGGGTGCCAGGCTGCTGGCGTCTTTCTGCACTTTGGGAAGTRCAGCAGGATCCCCTAAATTAAAGGCCCTCAGTAGACAGTCTATTCTCCTAACTAGAAGCAACTCAATTACATGGGATAATGACTAAATATGATGAAGAGAGAAACCCTGCTGCTCGGCTGAAAACCCCTCAATTAAAAACATATTACCAGGGGAATGATAATTTCACATGCTGATGACAATTTGAAACACAACATTAATTATAATCAAATGCTTGGTGCTTTGACACTTAATTCAAGTAGCACTTCACCACACTGGAGGCAGAATTGGGCACCGATAAGAGACGTTAAAGTGGAGATGACCAACGCATACTCCCACGCAAGGAGTACCAGTCAAAACCACCCAAGAAGAATTTGGAGGCGGGTATTACATTATCCCCCAAATTCTTCCTGCCCACCCAAGAGCCTCTCAAACCCTCCACCACCAACCCTATGCTCTTTACTTCCCCTTATTTCCACCCCAGACCACTCCCAGCTCTCTGCCTCTTTTCCTTACCCCATCCACCCTGTCAAACACCTCTCCTATCAGTCCTTTTCCCTACCTCCTACACACTCCCTTCTGCAGGGTTTATGAGTCTTGGCATGAGCTCAATGCTGCAGAGCATGAATAGACACCACGAGCCACTGCCTTACACAAAACCAAGTTACCACCCATCAGCAGCTCTGCAACATCTACCTCTATAGAGTTTATTCCCTGTGGCACATGCGGAGGAATTGGAAGTCACCAACCCCACACGCAGAAGTAGAAACCTCACACGTGCTGCAAAATAAGACCCTGCACAGAGCAGTTTCCACAAAGTAGTAATAATCTGATGAGGAGGTAAATTGGATGAGAACGTCAAAAGYGGAGGTCCTCGGTCACTCAGTGACTGATTGGTGCAGTAGCAGGGGATGTTCACAGGTCTACCCGCACAGCCAGCAGCTGAAAGGTAGCCTGTGCCGTTCGGGGACTAGCTCCTTGCTACCAAGTACAGAAAAACTTCTGAGAACTGCTCCGTGCATGGGGATCAAAGTGCCCTTGAACAAACACTGCCAAAAGCCAACCAAGAAAAGCTGAAGAGGAGTGAGAGGAAGCAGAGCCAGTACCTGGTTTCTCTCTCTTCATGCTGTATAATTAGGTTGCTGTAGAAGTTCTCCAGCGTAAGTTTGGCCACYGTCACTCTCTCCCGGGTGTGGTTACTCATGGGAAAGGATGTTGTAGTCCCTGCAGTCATCGCCATGGTAACATGTACTGAAACAGAGCATGTCAAATCATTACTCACTTTAAAAAAAATTCAAATATATATATATTTATATATATTTTCCTCTTTCCCACTCTCCATCTCCAAATTCTCAGATGCTATAGAATTCACAGGGAAGGCACTGTTCTTTAGATATAAGAAACTCCATTRAAAAAAAAGTATTATAAAATTATCCCGAGATAGCAGGAGAACTTACTACCYACTCTCTAAAAAACATGTTGGCAAAACAAAGGGTGAATCATAGCAAAAAATTATGCAGGCTATGGGCAGCTCACCCAGCACCACTTGTCCATAAATGAGGAAAATGCAYCTCCAGCTGACTTGAGCCCAGCCTGGGGGAGGGAGGAGGTGGCGGAACACAGAAAAGAAAAGAGGGAAGCAAGAGCAGGACCAGGCAGCTCCCACAGCTGGACATGTCACAACTCTRTCATAATTTCAGACTCCAGAAATGCTAGGTGCTACCAAAAGGACAGGATAAAATGAAAAAGTAAATGGACAAAACCCCTAATCCCATCCAGAGGAGAAGCTGTTTCAAGGATAGAAGATAGCCATTAAATATCTTTGAATTTTAAAGCCGCTCAACAAAATTACACGTGGACAGTTGGGGGCATTTCTAKAAATCATCGCATGAAAATGAAATAATGGAATTGCTATATTTGAAATGGAACACTTCTGTTGCTGGTTTTTTGTTTCGTTGTTTTTTTTAAAGCAACAACGAAGCACCAAGAATAGAAAACCCTTCCCCACCACAAGGCCATTAGGCAACCAGTCTTTCTGTTTGTTTCCTTTTTGACCACCTCTGTGCCACGCCACCGATGAAACGAGTGTTTTCTGGAGCGGCTGTTCGTTACAGAGCTYCGTGTGTTTGGATTCTCAAATTCGGGGGGGAATCTTCTTATGCAGCTGTAAATACATTACCCATGTAGATAAAGTACTTAAAGGTCAGGGCATGTGGTCACTGAGCACTTAAAAATTGGGAAGAAAGAGGAAAGAAGAAAGGCTGCTCTCTTCGATAGCTTTCATATTGAACCCAAAGAACTTGGATGTGCTAGAACAATGCTTTTAATGCAAGGAGAAGACATCTTAGGACAGTCCTGAGTCCCTTGCAGCTGGTCTAGGGAAGCCAGGGGAGATAAAAAAAGCACAGTTTGTCCTAGGACTCATGCCCTACCTGGAAGTGGGTTGAGGCACTTTAGGAGGGGAGCCACAAATAGCAGCATCTCAGCCCCACGCTCATTTGTTCAGGTTGCTTTGGAAAATTACACAGAAGTACATACAATTCCTTTTGATTATTTATGTAACCCTTCTATTTCACCAGGGGATTTTGAGGAAGACAAATCCCAAATTAGGTTTATGATCTTCAAGCAGATCCTAATACCYTTTAAGGTGAACTGATTAAAAGTTTCATACAGAAGAAAACTTGCACGTCCACATCAGACAGGAAGATTGCTTAATTCTGCTCCGGGTTTTTTGTTTTGGATTTGCCTGCTACTCTCTGTGAAGATGGTATTTCATCTTGTGGATTTTTAATTGGATTTGGTGCGACAATAAGATATTTGTTGCCAGAGACGCAGCTGCTGTGTCACAAATAAAGGCGTTTTATAGCATTATGTAGATATTATTTTAGCTGTGTATTTTGGAGTGTGCAAGACGCCGGAGTTCTGAGAATAAAARTGTATCCCTCTATACATATACAATGACATTTTAATAGCACTACAGCTGCTTTATGATGATGTCAATATTTCTATTTTTTAACCRATTTTTTTATCTCCTTCAATTTTCTACTAAAGAAAGATGAGAGCTGTCAACTGTTAATAATGTTTACTAAAAATTAAGGGGTTTATTCTTCACACAAACATATACCCCATACCGGACACTTTTTGAAAAGTTGGAGAACTTGGCTTTGTTCTCCGTACTGAGTCTGTTATACAATATTACACTCTCCTTCTCCCTTGATAGGTGGGAAAAGATAAATATAAAACAGGTATCTGATAGCAAAACGTACAGCATGTTGACACACCCAAATCAAACAGAGCAACTGCTAATCTGTGGTCAATTTATTTAAAGAAATGACCTAACAGAGTAAAAACCCGCCTTCTGATCATTTTGGAGTGTCAGGATAGCGTAGCATTAACCCAGGCTTGAAATGGATTAACCTTTACTTAAGGTATAATGAGCGCACTCTCGCACCGGCAAGCAACAGGATATTTATCCTTTGCACGTCTTGTATTCCTGGTAGGATAAAATAACACTGCAATTTTGTTTCCTGTTAATTTGTTTTCCCCATGCTCATATACTCACAAATGCAGACATTACAAAATAGCAAATCTAAGTCACTTGATTTTATTAAGCCTGTAAAAAGGAGATAACAATTCTGGCACTAGCGCACCATGCTATAAATAGCAGGGCTGACACTCACTGTGGTTCTACAGTAGGAAAATATAGATGAGGACCCAACCCRTAAGCTAGCGAGCTCAGAGAAAGCTATTTAACAGAAGAAACTTGTATCGAATTCACCGACATACCATGGCATGAGCCCACCAAAGCAGGAGGGATACATCACCAGAAGCGTTTACTTCCAGCATCCCATATACCTTGCGCACACCCCACCAGACCTGCCTCCGGACCACGCTGTACCACAGCATAGCATTTCCTYGAGACAGAGTTTACTTTACATTTGCTCAGTTTGCAATTGGTGACCCCAGTTAGCTCTGTCACCGGGGGAGGGGGGCAGAAATCAACTTTGTAAAACCAAGAAGTGCCCTGAGCTCTCCAGGTTCCCCAAAGCAAGTGGAAAAGAGCACAGAACTGGCAGGAGACACAAGGTACCCTGCAAAATCCTACATCAACTCACAGCCGAGAAAACCTCTTCATCCTTTTTCCTCCCACCTCTCTGCTTCCACTAACAAGCCCCCAAACAAAGCACAAATCCACATCCCAGAAAAARTACTCAGTTGGGAGTAACCAAGTAAAATCCTTAAGTATGACCTTTATAAACAAATGATGCCGGAGGGGATGGGGGCAGGAAGGAAGAGGCTTCAAAATGGGCCTTTTATTGACAGCACACTACTTTTACTAACCTCAGCACATTAACAGGAACATTTTGAAAAGGTGCCACCCATAGTTCTTGGAAATGCCCTCAAAAAACTACTAATTCACCCAAATTCATGCCATTTGCATAATGGAACCATTCTGCTCCTGCTGCATCACCAGCCTTGCATTAGGTTCCCTGGACCATGAAGAAGGTCATGCTAACCAGCCAAAACCAGTATTTGGCCAAAACTCCTCTGGCCGATGAGGACAGAAGACCTTTCTTTCCAAAGGGCCTGTTACTTCGGAAAAAATGATACACCACCGGCTGTGAATGAGAGAGACATCAAACTGACCTAATCGACAGGAGACACTGAGCAGCCTGCAGGACAACCTCTCGGAGCTGCCAGAAGCAGASATGCCATATGTGCTGCTTGGCTCAGAAATTGAGCCTGTGCCTTCAGGATGGATGGCTGAACTCACAGCRCGAGCCTTTTTCCTGATGCCTGCTCTGCTCAGCAGCAAGCATCTATAGTGTGGGYACAGGAGAGAGAGGGATGAGGAGCTACCGGTGTGGGGTGACCAGGGGACATCTTGCCCCAAGAGGCAGGTGGGACAGCAGCATAGCATGGAGGAGATGAAGGATGTTCCTGAAGGACAAGARAGAGCAAGGTACAGGAGCAGAAAGGGGACAGCAGGCCCAATGCTAACAAGTGAGAGTTTTCAAGAGTCTCCTCTGAGCAAGTCTGTCCTGACCAACCATCTCCTTTCTGGTAGAAAAATGCTGCCTGGTCCAAGCATATGTTTGATCTTTTTATTCCCAGATCTTTCCTGATTGAGAAGCAGAGAAAGGCMAAGCAGTGTCTACTACAACTTCAGTCTGTGCTCCCATCTATCACAACAGGTCTAAGACAAACCCTTGACCGATTTTCCTTGAAAGCATTTCCACTGTTGAAAACCCCACACCCAGCTTCTGCTACACAACTGGTAACTCAAAACTCACRTCCTCTGCAGGGTGCTTCTTAGCAGCTCCCACAGTCCATCATTAATGTTTTCATATTAGACTCCTGGATTCAGGCTCTGGTTTATCAGAGCAAAATCACTGAGGCATCCAATCCCACCTGCTATGACAACTCAGAAGAGGAGAGATGGAAGAAATCAAAGCACCTGGAGAAGTGTTCTCCCCTGATAGAAACACTTGGCACCTTGYGAGATCATGTTCTAATCAGGAAGGGGTGAGAACACAAAATCCAAGCCTCTCGCACATCGTCTCCAGCCTCCACAGCTCCATCTCGGGACATCCAGGATGTGCGAAGTAGAGAGTGAGCACAGAGCTGTTGCTTGGCAAGAAGGAAGGATGGAGGTTTGACACCCTCGGTAATTTTAGAGGCTATTTCTACATATCCAGGTAGCTCTAGACTTTAACGAGAAAAGGATAACGAGGGATGAAACAGGATCCCAACACGGATGTGCTACAAGATCTCAATAAATCCACTCTACTACCCCATGGCATACTTTCCAGCCTGTAAAATGGAGCAACAGGACAGGTGTGGAGTAGAGCGCACAATCGAAACACTTCACACCACCAAACATTGATGGTGAAGATTCTAATACTTTGACAGGAAGAAGAAAAAAACCCAAACCACAAAACACACCAAAAAACAACCCCCAGCCAAAGCAGGCAAGTTCATCATTTGAGATCCTTCCAACATATTCTTCCAACCTTTCACGTTTACTTTTTTAATGATTTCTCACTTCAGTGAGAATATTAATATGAGAGTACGCTACAAGCAGTGAAAACTGAAACCAATCTTTCCAGCTATCTTCCTTACTAGAGGGTTTCACATTTCTCGGGATATTACAGTAACCTATTGGAGCAACTCTTGCTTTCTGTTACACAGATTGCCAGCAAAAGAGCAAGTCTGTGCCGGTTAGACAGTGGTGGGTATCACAACTGGGCTTCACTTCTGTAAGGACGGGTCTGAAGGTGCCAGTCTCTTTACAGGCAAGTCTCCTGCACAACCATGTCATATCATATAGCTTGTTCTTACTATCAAATAAGGCTGGTCTATACTATCAAATTATTCTGGACCTAAGTCACACAATGGAAGTATCACTTTTATTTTTGAAACCATGCATGTAGTATAATTATACAGCAGCCCTGGAATAATTTTACTCTGGACTCATTACTCAGTGCACATTTAAGTTAGTGAGCAAACATCATGTACAATTCTCTCGGAGAGAAAAGCACATTTTTTTCTGTGTGACAGAATGATGCTGCTTACCTCATGCTGCTGGGTCTCCAATTCAGATTTAAAATGTAAAACTACATACATGTTCAGCAGAACAGGGAACACCAATCCTTCCTCCCAAAACAGCTACAACRCTTCACAGAAAGGCCGATAATAATTTTCATTTATTAAAATGAAAGTCCCGCAATTAGGAAGGCAGTTCACTATTGCAGTAAAAAGGGTAAAACTGCAAAGTCTACAAAGTTTCCATTTACATTCCAAGGGAATTTGGCTCTGGAATTCCAAGTGAAAGCCTCTGGGTAAGGCAGATACTGAAACATATTTCTGCCTTTCAAAGTTCCTATTTTCTCAGCGTGACAGATTTTGTCATTTAACTTGTTCCTGAAATGCAGCATACAAATGGCATTTTTCAAGAATTCGAAGGTAAAAGAGAAAGGAGAGAGAGGCTTTCTGTGCCAKACCTGTTCCAATGTAAACGCGTACACCTCAATAAAGCGCACACCTTCAGAAACGCCAGCTATCACCACCGTGCGTRGTGCTGGAGCTCTTCTGGGTGAGAAGCTAGAGCGGACTTAGTAACGCTGCTTGGCTCCTTACAAACAACACAGCAAAGCAACTCACAAAACTGGGCACTAAAAACACTGGTAACAAGGATTGTATTTGAAAAATGAAGTGCTATCTAGGAAGCCTTGCTGTATCCATGCCTCCTTCAAAAGTATGAGCGCCAGCCCTGCTGTCTCCAAATTGTTTGGATTCTCTTAAAGAGAGACAGGATATATGTGTATATATATAGACATATATATATATATAGACATATACACACATATATTTGAAAAAAAMCAACCCACCATACACAAATAACAGCATGATTCACACCAAAAGGCCGTGGGCAGAGACAGATAAATGAAATAAGCAACCAAAGGCTCAGCAGGATGAGGTGGTGTGACTTACCAGCAAGAGCGAGGGGAGGAGCAGCAGCTAGAGCAGCAGCCGCCCAGGCAGCCTGGGCAGCTTCTGAAACATGCAACTGTACATGGTATGAGCTGACACGCAAACAAAAAGCAAAGATAAAAATGTTGTACAACAGCTGATAGCTCCAGTAATGAAACAGAAGGAGAAAGTGGTCATACTGTGGTATCAGCCCAGAGGGAAAAATGACTTTCTGTGCTACAGTTTCTGTTAACACAAATTTGGCACCTGCGCTGTGCATATTTTCACCATTYAGTTGTTTATACCAAACCTCCTCCTGGAGACTTCCCTGCCTTCTTTTTCTATAACCCACTTTAAATCCACTTCCAAAGCTTTTGAGAAACCTCCAGAAATGAACAAAACGCTACAGGATCCTGAAGCCTCCAAGCAGCAAGCAAATAAGAAAACCCTGCTACTCCAATCTACATCAATTATGGGCCAATATTTTTCAACTCTCAGAGCCTGATCTAATACTTGTGTTATTACTAAATAAAGATTTCCATGTTCAGAATGGAGCCTTGTCCAAAGTTCACTTCTGTCAATAAAAAAAAACCCTTCAGCTCTATAGGTTTTGACCTAATATTCCTATTCTTGGCATCTGGATGATGCTAGCTGCGCTACTGCTGTTACTGAAGTTCACAGTTATCAGATCAGCATGTTTGCCAAGCACTGCTCTGGGGTGTGTTTCAGMAAGAAACATAAATATTATGTTCCTACATAATTCATGTTTTCAGTAGTATCACCATTCACAAGCCCCTATTTTATTTAATATGGTACCTGAAGGAAGCACCATTCCCTGCCAAATACAACAAATCTGATACTCCACACACAGATTCTTCTTCTTTGACGTTATTGCCAAGACCAGATCTTTCTGACACYCTCCAGTTTCTACAACAGTCCCCACCTGAGAAGGGAAAATGAAGTAACAAGACTGCAACAACCTGTCACTGACACTTTAGCATTTCATTTACCTCATCTATGTACATCATTTCCTTTAGTTTGTTATTCATTCCCCAATGTGCATTATGTTCTAGTAAGTTTTGCTACTTTAAAGTTACAGAATGAATTACATTTGTTCTATTTAAAGTAGCACTAAGAAACCGAATAAAATTAGCCCTGTCGGAACAGGCTTTGCTATTTAAAAGCAAAAGATGTTCAAATGTTTTAGCCATTTTAAGTCATTCTTGCTTTCCCCATGGAGAGTCTGGGTGAGTCGCCCGTTATAGTCACAGCTAAAAGTCGAGAGCACTCCATGGCTTGCCCAGTCCCAGCTCATAAACCAAAAAGAGCGGACGCTCCCAGTGCCCTGCTCCCACGACCGTGAGAAAACCTTGAGGAGCCATTCACAGACACGCAGGACTTGGGGATGGAAACGCTGCACGGATCCTGCAGCCTCAGCGGCTGCTGTGCTTTTGGGACCGATGACACCAGGGAAACCCGGGGGACTGCGAGGCCCAGAGACCAACTCGGGGTGTCAGTGGCTGGCTCCAACATGCCCCCTAAACTCCAGAAGAGCTTTTCACCCAG
This sequence comes from Oceanodroma leucorhoa, assembly GCA_030449065.1. Classification (NCBI taxonomy): domain Eukaryota; kingdom Metazoa; phylum Chordata; class Aves; order Procellariiformes; genus Oceanodroma; species Oceanodroma leucorhoa. The sequence continues at coordinate 152,237 of JASVER010000239.1, read as the reverse complement.
TGCACCCAAGTAAGAGATGCTATCAAAGYGAAGGAAGTTACTTTCCTACCTTGGGGTGGACTCCTAAACCTATAAATACCCCAAAACGTAAAGGAGGGGTTCCGAGTAGATTAGGCAAAAAAGCCCTCCGAAAAACACCAACAAGCCCCCCCCTCCYCAGCAAAGGCCACAGTTGTATGCACACTGTAAGTTGGCATTAGCCAGTACTGTTTCTGAAATAAGCCGTCCCACTTTCCACCAAACCATCTGTTTGTTTCTCTCCCGCTGCCGCTCGATGCTTTGTGCCAGCACGAGAAGCTGCATGACCCAGATTGAGGAACCGCACCGGGCTAAAACAATTTCTTTTAAAACAGTTTTGGTGAGGCTGGTTTCACCTGCGTTGATTAAAAGGGCCACCCGTCCCCAGGCTGAGCCTCTTCATTCCTTCTCATGGAGTTTATCTGAAAGCCAGAAGTAAGCAACAGGGCCTCRTCTTTTAATTTGGCTCACAGAAATTAATCTCACAAATCATTCCAACACACCCGCAGTAATGATAAGGAAATATTTCCTAATATGGAATAAAAACTGAATATTGGAGTTGTGCTGCACTCCAGGATTTCCTGCTATTCAACAAAGCCGAGCAGCAGAAGTCTCCCATGAACAGCGGCCGTGATTCAGTTCTCTGCTACTTTCAACGAGCAGCAAGCACGGCTGACAAACACAAATTCGCTTCTCTGACGGGAAAAGATAGGAGCTGGGTGAAATGTATCTATATAGAAAACTATGTATGTATATGGGTGTATAAATATATAAACTATGTATGTCTACACCCATATAAAATATATGCASTTTGTTTTCTTCCTTTTAGAGTCAATCTTTTGTCTACTTCAAGTAGCAAAGGAATCTTTGATCCAAACAGCATAACCTTTGCTTTCACTAACAATGGGAGACTGGTCACCTAAAGTTTAGAAACACAAACCCACTAATAAGGTCACTTCCATCTCGGCTCCACTTGCCTCAACCTTTGGTGATACAATTACATTCTTTATGCTCTACTATCAATAGCTTTGTCCCAAAGTTAAGAGTACATTTTGAGACATACTGTACTGAGAACACTCACTCAGCTTTGAATGACTTGCAATGACATACCAAAATCTTCATGAGCTCAGTCCCATGAGCTYAGTCCTTTCAAATAACTAATTTTATTTTCTTTACAGAAGGGCTTTTTAAGACAACACAATCATTTGTGTTTTAGCAGCACCCACTCAAATTGCTTTATTATGGATGTGTGTGTGGCTGCAAGATAGGACTCCCCTACCCACCCCATTAACCTCATGTAGAGAGAGAGGAGAAAATAGAGAGGTTGTACTTCTGCTCCATCAGCAAGGATGGAAGGCTAGAGCTAGGAACAGGAAGGGAATAGAGGTGCTGGTGTATCCACACACCGCTCTGTCTTCCAAGGAGTGCTTCAAATGGGAGGTCAGCTCAGGACAACACCCTGGGCGACTAAACAAAGCACAAGACACAATGAGGGAACTAGACTTGCAGTTCCATACAAGACTCTTCCAGGGTCTACTGCGGCATCTGAACTGATGCATTTTAATTTATTGGCAACAAGATAAATCAGTAGCTCACTGAGAAGCTAACAACACTGTGCAGTGAAAYGGCATTTCATAGCTTGCTTTAGCTTACTTGTATGTTTCCTTTCTCCTGGCTCTCCCCAAGTTTCACAGTGCTGCAAATCTTTGTCCTCTTAGAAGTGTCTAAAAACAGGAAGCTCTCCTATCTACTGAAGTAATTGCATTCCTGTGCACTTAAGCGTTTTCTCAGCTTTTAGCAGGTACTTGCATCCAGGCATACTCAAGAAAACATTGTTTTAAGATCTGTTAAATTAACTCGCATAAAAAAGATCATGCTAAGTATTTTGCTGCMGTGTTTTGGACCATGAAATAATTACAAACAGAGCAAGGTCAACGACCAAAAATCTGCTTCCTCCTCAGTTACTGGTCTTCTGGATAAAACTATACTCAGGTCTAATGAAAGATATGTCCCATCCAAAACATGTACAACTGTCTAAAAGTAAAATTCAGTCACAGTGGATTTCTCTACATCTGGCTCTTTCATGGCCAAGAGACACAACTTAAGACAGATGTAAAGAATAAGAGGAGKAGCTTTAACAATTCCCTTGAAATTGTAATACATTTTCAGCTTTGATCCAAGAAACTCTACTCTCAAATTTTAGGGATGCTGTAAAGCCTTTCTATTTTCTAAGGAGCCTAGGGAGGMAGGAGCAGAAGGGGGCTTTGCCTTTGGGAACTAGGAGGGACTTTGCATTGGAGAATGCTGGAGGAGAAGAGGGCACTAAGTTTGTTCTTCTTTTTACTGATGTATGTTCAAATCCTGACTCTTGCTAGGCTCTTTTTAGATTACATCAATCAAATTAAGTATAGTCATTACACATGATAACTCTGTGCCAGCAAAGGAGCTGACCGCTAAATGAGATGCAGAACATCAATGACTGGCTATGGCTTGTGTAATGCCTGTAGTCAGGGTTAATGAGCACAACAGATCCCTCTGGCCTTAAAAAGCTGTAAATGCAGGTAGTGCATCTTGTTAGTGTATGCAATACTGGAGAGCAGATGTTTGCCCATTCAAATCCCACTACAGTTCATTTCTTTAACTATGATTTTTTGGAGGAGACAGCTGTTGGCACATAAAGCAGACTACCTTGATGAGGCTTAGGATACACAGAGATGAAAAGATGCGTGCGGTCTCTCGGTATAAGAGAGGAATACATGGTACCATCTTCCTAGTGTCTGAAGCTGGGAAGCAGATTTGGAATGTTGGGGATGGAGCTGTGCATACTCTTACCAGCAAACCACCAGAAGCTCTGGCCATCGGTACCAAAGGTGAAGAAAGACATATTATTTCATGAAGGAACCATGATGGCAACATCTGATCCCTACAGTGATAACAAGCACAACGGAAAAGAGAAACCATTACCATTTTGTCTTATTATCAGACCATTTTAGGGGACAACAGTCAATACAACTGTGTTTTTGTATTTCAACATTTATATCACTTTGAGAACAAAAATACATTGCAAGTGGGTAGCTGGGGCTTATCCTTCTGAGATTTAGAGGTTTGGGTATAGATAAATACAGCACTTTCAGTGGCAAACTCACAGAGCCTTGCCTTCATGAAATCTGAGAGTCTTCCTGCAGCCTATTGCTTAACGTCCCAACTCCTCATCTCCTGTAGGGCTAAAGAGTGACCAGAGGAGYGCTTTGTTATGGATATGTGTATATACACACGATCCCTCCTACACAATCACACGAAAGGCAAAAAGGAAAAGGAAATAAAAGATTTGCACCTAGGTGAAAGATGATGAGGTTTGTGATGCGCATTAGTTCCCCGTGGAAGCTCATTCTCCAGTCTTGGCCTGGGAAAGCTCACTCAAAATGGGTGTTTTCCKCTAAATTAATCTCAAAGATTTGGTTCAATTAGCTGGTTTCCTAGTTAAAGGACAAGAGAGGCAAAAGCAGGCTGTGGACAAAAGCTCTGGCTATATCCAGCTGCAAGAGAAAGTGAGAGGGAAAAGGAACAGAGGATATCTGGTTAAGTTTCTAAAAGATACTAAGGCTGTATGTAGCTGCTATGCTAMAGTTAAACATGCGAGAATGGACAAATTTCCAGATTAAAAAAATAATAATCTTAAAGAGCCCAGTTTCATACACTTTCAAGGTGAAATCCATTATGGTAAGAGAATAAGATGACAAYCTCTCTACGAGCAAACCCTTCCCACCAAGAAAGCCTTCAGAACAGTCTTGCAGCATATCCTGAGGGCTAAGCACGCTCTTGACTGTGAAAAGGAGCAAGACTCATCAGTAAGAAGGACTCTTCATGGAACACAGGTCACCTCATACAAAGSTATGGGCTTTACAGGAAAGTAGAAGGAAAAGCAACACTTGTGTTCCTGAAGAATGGCTCTCACTGTTCCTTTTCAAGGTGTAAGTCTCTATTGCCCTGTAAGGTGACTTAGTATCATTGTGCCTCCATTTCTTTATCTGTCAAGCAGAGACGAAGACAAGTGGAGTTACCTGCAGGAAATTCGAACGGAAATACCAGTTTAGTGCAAACAATGTGTAAAGATGGAGACTGGTGGAGTGGCAAATAAAGAAGCCTTTCAGGCAGTGATCTGAATTGCTTGACAAGTTGGATACAACCAGCTGTTTCCCATAAATAGTAATCAGAGAAAAACCCAAATAAGACATAGGAAGAATGAGATCATTTCCACTTTTGAAATATTATTTAACATTAATGTTTCCTTATGGGGATGGGCCCCATGCACAAGGCCCCTGCACAGAATGGATAGACATTGCTGCCAAGTTCTGTTTCAAGGGGTGTCAACACAGGTCTATGAATTGCTTCTTAGAGAGAGAGGTCCCTCCCTCTCACTTTGCTGATCCCTCCAGTCCTGGTCATACACTCCTACAGTTTTCCCAATAATACAGCCACAGGTGAGTTAGGTGAACTCAGCAACCTGACAAACCTAAGCTACCAACCACTCCCATGCCCCTGTAAAAAGGAGACCATTCTTCCATAAAACCAGCAAGTTGGTTTGTCCCACCCTCCAACTACACAACTGCTAAATTCCGYGAAAGAAAAGTAATGAAACATGGATAGGCACAAAAGACAAGGGGGAGAACAGCACTGCCCCTTTTGCAGGCACCTAAATTTGGACTACATCCAAGTAGGGTTTGGATACACTTGTGGCAATGGGAGGACAGGACTGTCCCTTCTCACAGTGGCCAGTAATTCAGATTGGGTACAACATAAAACCCAAAGCCTAACTGTGACAACTGTTAAAGATGCTCTCACCAATGAATCACATTCTTCTTGCACTAACTTTTGCTGGCTCCACTTGGAAATGGGCTGATGGAGCAGACTACTTTGCAAAGCTCTCAAAAGACAGACAGGCTATGACTACTTTCTCACATCCCTTTTACTTCTAGCTGTAACACTAGGGAAYACAATTCATTTGATGGTGATGAAAATGGTTATGGTGAGGCTGATCATAATGAACAGCTGAACAACTATCCCCTAGATGGTGTATCATAGRCTGCACTCTTTGTAAATATAGCTAGGGTCATTCATAAAGACCAGGAAGGKCTTGTACTATGTGCTGCTTCTGCTTACTTTGGAAGCCATACCAAGTGCTCCTCCTGGAGCGCTGCTTGGTTCCTGAATGTTGAACAAAGCCCAGTGTGGRCAAGCAAGCTCAAACAGCAATGCTGACATGGAGCAGAAGTCCACGCTCTGCAGCAGACACAGACATAGTTTGTGCTTGAATTTGAATAGTTTTATGCTCAGCCAAAGAATGCCGAGAGCAAAGACTTAGAGCAAAGCCTGGTACCTGATCTACAGTAACACACCAGGAACATCCACCTTAAGGCCCACCCCAATTTCTCACTCATTCCTTCATGCATCTCCTCTCATTCTTCTCAATGCTCTACCAGTGAAGGTATCCTTAACACAACCTTTAATGGTGACTTGAGGTGGACAAATCATCCTGCAAAATAAAACCACATTAAGTTCCTGGTATTTGCCAATGATGCAAGCGTTGAAGTCATGAATATTTTGAGTCTTCTTTTTCTAATAGCAGATGATGTGTGTACAGAGGAAGGATGCTCTTGTGGCTACAACACAGGAAACTACATTAAGTAACAGATGATGTGGATTCTATTTTATTTCCCAAGTGCAAAAACAAATGCTACAGAAAAAAAGAAAGAAAAAAGTGTACTTAGGGTGTGCCTCAGTTACCCTACATGAAAACAAACACATCACTCCTGTACCTAGCAGTCATGTTAGGAGGCTTAATGAGTTCATACACACAAAGAACCTGGGCTCTTAAGAGAAAAGATGCCAAAGAAGTATTAAAAAATTACGTATTAACTCRTTCTGAAAATTCATTATTTAACCTGGCCCCAAAACTTATGAGGCATGTGGCCGCTTCTTTGTCAYTGCACTCTGAGCTGCCCATTTGATCAGACTGGACAACCAGTTCACTACTACAGTCGACTGCAGAAGAGGCATTAATCTGTATATTGTGGATTTGGAAGGGTGTGTGGCAAGATAAGCAACTGAGATGTTTTTCACTGTTCCAAGGACAGGGTTGAAGTCTCATTCTGATTTCAGAAATCTGAGGAAAATATACGGGAAAAGGCAATAGAAAGGACAATTAAATATTAATACACTGCAAGTGGCCAAGTTTGGTGATAACATTTCCAGGTTGAGCTACAGTCAGCCTTGGCGAAATGTTGCTATTGTGAATCCAGCTGAAAGCATTCATTTGAATGACTCCCCAGTCAATGTTTACACATTCTGTGGCTCATATGCAAATAACATTAATCAGCTGTCTTTTAAAGTACTGATAAACTGGCAACATTTGGAAAGTTTTACCAGTTTCTCGGTAAAGCCACACGTAATATCAAGGAATGTGGTTTGTCACATTGATGTAACACAGGGTAAGAGAGAGTACTTCTCAATTTCACGAATCACTAGGAAGCAGCTGCTCTGCTATATTCTCTTCACTTCTTCTGAAAATATAAAGAGCACTAAAAAAAATAAAGGGAGCCTAATAATGTAGTATTAGTACAGAATCAAAAGTGTTTACATTTGTGATTCCTCAGATGATTAATTATTGCTTCAATTGAGTCTTAAAATACATTTCAACTTGCACTCATTTACAAAAAGAACACCAAGTGAAATACCTTATTTTAGAAGTACCCCTGGCAGTCAGAAAAGGTCTGTGCAAAAACTAGCACTTTTTACTCCACAGATCATGCCCCAATTGATATTGAGCCCTACCTACCTCCCTAGCCTAGTTGCATAATAAAAATTTCATTACTCTCCCCAGGTCTAAGATGATAACCCAGGCATGGAAGCAAGATCTGGAGGCTAGTCTATTTTTTTTTGCACATCCCCTTGAGTAAAATCTTGCAAAATAAATCAGTAATAAAATTAATTATGGAAATTTCAGCAAATCGTGAAAGCACAGGGAAGCTGCTGTGCTGGTAGCCTCCAGGAGGGAAGGTGTGCCCTCCCCCTTCCCAGCATGCCCAAAGCTGCAAAGGTCTCTTGGGGTTGTTACCAAGCCTCAAGCTGCTTTCCTCTCCTTTGGGTTATGTTAATAATGCCAGAAAGCATCTTCATCTTCCAATGAAATGGAGCTCCAAGCTTTATTCTGCTTCCCTAGGTGATGCACCTGCCTCCCAGCTTTCAAGCAAATTATGTTTTGCCCTTTTAAAGTATTTTCCATTGAGATCTCAAGGTACTTTGCAAAACTGAAACATAAAGCACATMATCTTAGTAAAGCAAGTCAGCAATTGTATCACAGCTGACTATGAAGCAAAGTAAACAAACCCAGGCCCAATCCTGGGAAGACTTCGAAGGTGTATGAGCAAGGGAAGAACTTGACCAGAGAACCCTGCCTTGTAACAAGTGCCTACAGCAGCCTGGGGAGCAGACCCCTTCCATTTCCACCCAGTTATTAGTAGAAATATATCCAAGATAACACATAGGCTTACATAGCGCTCTCCACATATAGTTCTCAAAATATGACGACAATTTCAATCTGATTTTAGAAATGGGGAAAGTGAGGCACAACAAAATTAATCAGAGCTGCCAAAATAAAAAATAATAATAAAAAAAGTCAAATATGCAGCACCATACCAGCAACTGAAGCACAAAGTGTAATTTGTAGAAGCTGCCAGAAATCTGAAGGAAGAGCTGAGACACAGAATCACTGCATTAGTCCTGACTCTTACCTTGAGTTTAGTATTACAGTCAGATCAGGTCAGCACTGAGGAAAGGCAAGCTGTTTCTCTGGCAAGCCTTCATACAGAYACACATTTGAAAAATAAAACGTGTGCACTTAAGGAACATAAAAGTGTTTTATGGAATCCTATTTTTAACACTAAATGGCACAATGAACTACGGGAAAAACTAGAATTACAGCAGGAAACAGAAAAAAAGCTCAGTTGACCTGAGCCCGGGGTTTCTCAGAGGTGCAACTGCAGAGGAGCTCTGCCTACGTACACTGCTGTTTGCACCCGGCTCTGGGGCTTTCGCAGCTGCTACTGAGGAAGCACATTCTTCATGCTCTTATGGAGAAAAACAAACGGATTCTGAYTACGCTGTTGGCAAAACAAAAGGAGTCTGAATTCACAAGTTTTTGCATGCACCTGCAGGGATATTCTACTAAGGTGAAACCAATGGATTTTATTATTGTTGAAACTTYAGCTGCCATACCAAACTACTCGTAAGTCACACAGCAGTATCAGAGCGTATACACGCATTCGAGGCYGCACAACTTGAGGTCCACCAGGGCCTTGCTTGTACCCATCTTTTTCTCCTGAAAAACGTGTTAACCTCTACGCTACCAGCTGTAGTGGCAGAGTCCTAAAATAGTCACCCTCGCAGAAGGTAGAAGCAAATATCTCCTCCTAGTGCTTTTTCATCTCCACTGACTACAGAGGATGGTTAAGATGACTAACTGCCTTGGATGTGCAACTTTTAAGCACCCAGGGGTAGGTAGATGAATCCTGCCTGGCAGCTGATATAATGGCAACTCTCACTGTGATGAGGGTACCTGGAATTAATCTTTGGATTTAGCAGTTTCCTTCTCCTGATCATCTCAAAAGCCTGTAACTGTTGGCCATGTCTATAACAGGTTTCTCAAGCACTTTTAGAAACCCAGCTTCATCAAACAGTAGTCCTACATCAAATGGATGTGACCTACAGTTAAAATATGTTCCAAGGGCGAAATGAAGCAAATAAAATAGGTGGCATCCCTCCCCCATCCCCATCTGCACCATGGAGCACTGGACTCTCCAGCAGAGGAGGACCAGGCAACTGTCTGTAATGTGGATAGACCCACCTCCCACCAAACTTAAGACAATTTGAATCCAACTGTGGTTTGAGCATCTTGTCATTTTTACATACTTTGACTCTGGGCACCTCACAGACAGTAAAAATATTCTCCACATAAAGAAAAAAGATGAAGATCTGAAGCTCTATATATAGCGTTTGCTAAAAATACCTCTTTGGAGACATCCTTTGCCAAATAAGTCCCAAAACTTCAAAGGCTGAATTATAACGTTGAAATATTTGTAATGCAAGTTTGTTATGTTTCTTGTGAAGCATGGCTGGCAGTTGGAAATGGCATCTTTCAGCTCAAAGATCTGATCCAGGCAATAACTGGAAATAGCTCTTTGGTGCCTTATGTGAAATGAGTCAATGGATCTCAGTCCAGCTCTCAATAAATTAGGAACCACATCACAAAAGCATCTGTAAGAGTCACTTCCTTTGTTGATACCATTCTAAAGGCCAAGGACTGAATAAGGTGGGAAAAATGAATTATCCTCCCTCAAAATAGCACGTTCATTCAAAACATGAATTGCTTTTACCTAGCATCGTTGGTGAAAATATCCCAGTGTGTTCCTACAAAATATGAACTAATCTAAGTCTTTAAGTAATATATGTAACTCCACTCTTTCTCAGTAGGAAAAACCAAGACTTGCTAACTTTCAACATGCCAGTCATGCAAAAGGAGAGCAGCCAACAGGAATATTCCCATCCCACATGTTAACTGCATTTCTGCTTTCCAGAGCCAACAAAAGTTTAAAAGCTACCAAGTATTTTTCTTTAAAAAAAATTAGCATAGAAATGCAGGCTCATCCTGAATAAACCACTCAATTTCAAGGACTCATCGCTAGGAATATTTGCCTTATCTCGTGCCAGTAAAGGGGCACGAAGCAAGTAATACAAACTTATTAAACTAAGAAAAAGTAACAATATTTTAACATCTGCTTTAAGAATACAGAGTAATTTTAAGAGGACACAGATAATATGGGATCAAAATCTTTGATTATAAACATCAATCTTCATTTCCCATAATAAATCCCCACACCCACAGTGAATTAACTTTGCCAGAAAGCAAAGCCAYGTGTCACAAATACAATTCAGAGCAATAGTTTTGAAAAATCAGTTGATTATATTAATTAATTTAAACTTTGTTGCAYTCAGATGGCACAAGGTAACTGAATATAAACACACTTAATATTTAGGGGATTGGTGCGGCTCAGTAAATTTAGAGATGCCAAGTTGAGAGAAAAGAATGTGTTTCATTCAAAGAAGATGAAGGCCTTCTGAATTTTGGTGCTTTGTAAACAGCTGCTAAACTGATTGAACAATGCCTGTGAAGTATGCAGGGTTAAATGTGGACATTTAACCTCAAAGAGCACCAGATCTTTCCATATTGAAAAAGCACTTATAAAAAGATCTTGGTACATTCATATATTCTTTCTCTGCCTATCACTTCAAAAAATGTCCTACGTATCCAGAACAGAGGCTGGATTATCCTTTGTCAGTCCCTTCTCCCTCAAAGTTGATGAGAATTATACCACCAAATTCGATATGGGTAGTAGATTTAGCTTTGTMTCAACAAGAGTCGTCTTGCTTAGAAGCAGCATTGACTGAGGTATCAAAGGAAGCCAAGAATTACAAAGAAATTCTTAAGTGTTTATTTTATTCATACATTATTCATTGGCAAATATTAATTTAGATCCCATTAATGTGGAAAGCTATTAGGATGCATTCAGTGCAGCTTCCTTGTAAAAAGTAGGGTTAGCCAAATTTTATTTCCGTTAAAAATCCTACACTCTTGGTCAAGCACAAACTACATTCCTGATTACCCAAGGAAGAGAAAACAGGAGGGAAAAGCATAAGCAGGTGCAGCGCTTGTTACACCACAAGCAAAAAAGCCCTCCTTTCCCTCCCTAGAGGTACAAAAATGATGGGAGCCTACTTCTGTAAGTGACTTCATCTTGKAAATCAGATGCTTTGTTGACAAGATGATCGCCACCCTTGAATAGAAGGAAGCTGCACCCAAAGCACCGATTCAGACATTCCAGACAGAAGTCTAGCCTTCCATCCAAGACAAATATGGAGCTTAATCGGCACTGCTCTTRCTGTGGTTTATTAGTTTGCAATATTTGGAGAGGATTTACTTTACAATTCGAAGAGAAGGGGGGTGGGTGGACCTTACTTAACCAACATCTTTGCGGTAAAATCCAGCCTTGCCTTGGCAGGCAAGAGAGGGARGGAAAGCACTTAGATTCCACAATGACAGAAGAAAATCTCATCATGCAGCTGTATTCTTCAACTGCACACAGGCAGATGCAGATACACTATCTCTCTCTAATGTCCTAAGTAAAAATACAGAAGCTTTTATCCTCTTAGTCTGTATGGCAGCGTTCTTTAAAGATGACATGACTGCTTCAGAGCACTTAGGCAAAAGAACCAAGAAAATACATTTACGCTGTGTTTCTCAGTGAGAAAATTACAGTCAAATAGAAATAAGAAAGATACTGTCAGGACTAGTTTCAAAAGTGAGCTTCTACATGGAAAAAAAATACAAAGAACACTAACAGGTTTCAGTTGTTTGGTTTTTTTTGTTGTTGTTGTTTTGTTTTTGGGTTTTTTTGTTTTGTTTTGTTTAAAAAGAGAAATAGTATAACCAAAATTGTCAACATAATTCTTCTCTTGCAGCCCTTCCTCCCCAAACAACACAAGCTCATCCCATGCCTGGGGGTAAAAATCTGAAACTGAGATTGGACTGTAAACAAAACTGAAACTGGCTTTCTAATATTACTGCCTGTTTAATAAAAAGGGCAGAGGGAAAATTAGCTAAAATTACTTATCTTTATTAAAGTACAATTTCCCYCCCAATTACTTCATAATTACCTCCTTTTTCCACTTTCCACTATTCTTTCAATCCTTTCAAATGCGGTGATCTAAAGTATGCATGAAAAAATGGATGTGTATCTATTAATGTTTTTTCTAAATGTTGCTTTTGATTGTAAAGATTATTTTACAAAGCAGAATGTTATTTTGCTTATTTAAACAGATAATGGTCAAGCATATTTCTTCATTGTACCCTCACCATGGCCAGAGTTTTGCATCTTACTGATGAACAAAGGTGAAGGCAGCAGCATTTTTGACAGGCTCCAAGGAACCTCTTTGCTAGTTTCTAGCAAAGGTGTTCAGCGGAGTTATTCTGTCAGCAGCCAGGCTGCAGCACAAGCTGTGAGCAGCAGCTGAAATCAGAGGTGTAGGTCAGGGTATATTCAGACATGTGAAATTCTCTTGTCATTGCTTTGGGTGATATAATGTTTATATATTTTTCCTGAACACTGAAAGGGATTTGGTTTTGTTTTTTCATTTGCCACTACACAATTGGCTTACATATCTGTGAGCAAAAGCAAACAGTTAACATGAATCAGGTGCCCTCTGGGATTAAATGGGGCTTAAAGGTATCCAAGTGCGAGCCTAAGACTTTGGAGTTATGAATGAACCATAGCTGCCAGAGACGATGCTTTCAGTATGAATTTAGAGCAAGTGGCACTGTGATAGCAGGGAACATGGCAGGCTGTACTCAGATGCCTCCTGAAAAAGCAAGTGGAAAGTTGCTTTAGGTCACCCTACAGTAATATCAGCACCACTGATACTGATTAAAGGAGTTTGGATTAGAGCTGCAATCCATTAAGCCAACTTGAATATCCACATATTAGTTAGCCCACTAACACATCCACGGTCTGAGACTCACAGCACCGTCAGGGGGATTGATTGTATCAGTACTGCATTCATTTCACACTCCTCATCATGACAAAGTCCAGAGCAGTAAGTCTTGGAAGACAAGAGGACACATCACCATTCCTGTCACAAGCAACTTTGATAGAAGTTCACTTGCATCTAAATTACATCCCAGGTGTAACCAACCCTCTGGAAATGCCAAGATTTACATGCTCAAACTGATTAGCATATTATAATCCTCACCTGGACAGCTCCRTCCATCCATATATTACTACCATGCCAGCACAGCTGAAATCCAAGTTTTCATCCCACACATTTGTTCTCCTGTAACACTACTTTAGCTACCTGGCCTCAAATCTTTGGAGACAACTTTGCCTTTCCTTGTGCACCTGGGGCTCACAGTGACTTCAACAGGAAGGAACACACTGAAGGAATGGATGAATGTTGCCTGTAAACACTGCTAATTACTGAGAACGAGAGCTGGTCAAGAAGTGGTGCATGCTGTGACATAAGAAAGAAGCTAAAAAATTTTCCAATTTCTTTGAAGGTTTGCCAGCAAAGCTGGAAAATCTGAAGCATTCCACTTTGTTCTTTTCCCTTTATCACTGGGTCATGAAAAAAAGACAGGGAGAGGAAAGAAAGGAGAGGAAAAAGATTTAACAGGGGAAGGAATCCTCTTTACTCCCTTCATCTTCCAAACCAAAATAACTGGTTGTGTTTTTCCAGATCTTTATCTCCCTTCATCTAAAAGCTGTCCTTCTCAAAATCGTATCATAAATTACCTGCAAAGCCATTTTTTTTACCTGAAACTATTTCTGAAGATGATTGTTCCTAATACCACAGCTCATCATGACTTAGTGATTTCCAACCTGTGGTCCACAGACACCATCAGCAGCATGCAGCTGGTCAATGGGACAGGAGTGGTTTTTTAATCAAAGGTGCATAATAGTCTGGGAGCGCGTTGTGGCTTGACAGTAGTCTGTGGTTCACTGGACTTGAGAACCACAGCCTCAACTTCTGTTGCTGTCTAACCACACCATGGCTTGTATACTTGTATAATTCAACCTCAGAGACAGCTGTAACACTCAGATTCAGCTGAGGAATATCAGGGGGAGCTTTATTTGACTTCAGTTCCACATGTGTCTCTAAGCAGATACTAAAGGTCAATTATATTAATGTTTTATACYACACATGCATGTTTTTATTTCCCCCTATGAGGATCCCCCTACCCTCTCATCACTAAATGTTTGATGTAATTAATGTCTGTATTCTGCACTTTGGGCTTTTCAAATACTTCAAAACAGTCTCTGCTCTATTGATTTTTATTTGTCTTACTGTCATTTTGCCTGACTTCAAGTTCACTCAATTTCTAGTTGAAACAATTCAAAGCATAAGCATTTTACAGGAGATTATTCCAGGTGTTCTTAACATAATTGTTTTTTTTATAAAGGAGAAAAAAAACCCCAAACCAACCAAACAAAAAAACACAGAGAAGTTTCTAATTGCTATTTATGCAACTGAGCAGTGAGGTCACCATATCCAGAGTACAAGAGGGCTAAGATGCTCACAGAATACATATTTTATACGAATTCTCCTTCTCTGTTAAATGAAACTCCCTGAGAAGATAAACAGRACAGAGTAGGGAAAGAGTGTCCATACAATAATTAATCATAAGAGAACCCATCTAACACACTTCAATATAAAATGGTCATCTATATACTTTGCTCACAAGAGATTTGAGAGCTGAATTCACAGAGAACTCCTGTTTTAATAAACCTTGCTTCTCTGCCCTTACTCATTACTTCGTAAGATGCTACCTATGCCTGTTAAGATTTGGGAAGGACTAAACAATAAGACTTCACTAGAAATTGTATTTACAGTATAATCAGGGTTGGTTTATTTGGGTTTTTTTCCCCATAAACTTGAATGTGAATGTTTCCTTTCCTACAGCATTTGCAGAAACCAAGATTCATGCTGTAACTAATTTMATGAAGTGAAGGAAATATATTACTTTAAACTGTAAGCAGGCAGCTTAATTTAGTAAAAGAAATTTTCTTTAGGCACAACAAAACTTTTGATTTACAGAAGTGAAATAYGGCAAGTCAGTCATGAAGAATATCAACTCACCTGCTGAACCAGAGTTCTTCACCACTTTAGTGGACTAACCAAGCACAAACAAAACCAGCAAAACCCAGCGACAAAGATGCATGTTAATGACACCAGAAGTGATAAAATTCCTTTCTTTCACCTTATCTTGACAGTCAGAATTCGCTGTGATGCACTTATCTGCTTTCCGAGACACGCCACTATTACGATCTGGACCATAAGACGACCTTACTTGGTAAGTCTCACCAAGAGTATTTGCTACACAAATATCTGTTAACCAAAAGCCATTACTCCACTAAATAGGAATGTGCTTTAACAGTTGGCTGTTACATGTTTGTAACAGCCATCTTTCATTGTCTTTCACTGCTGTATGATTGCCTAGTGTCCCACAGAGAAGCTCATATGCAGAACACAAAATTCCCTTATAGTTCCAGATGTTAGAGCTTGTTAAATTACATTTTTAATTATTGTTAGACAGACTTCATTCTCCATATTCCRTTTCTACAGTTTGTAAAAACAGGTAGTCCCATTAAATCCTTACCTTGTGATTGAATTTGTTCTCCTTTCCTGCTCTGCCAAACACTAAATACCACAAAACAGAAGAATCCAGTTATCTTTAACTGCAAGAAACAACAACTGCCTTTAAACAATGCAGTACAATGCTTTTGTCTGTGGAGCTACTAATATAAGCTTTCCTCTTCATACAGGACTCAGCATGCTAAAAATTAGTGACATTTTAAGTGGAACAATTCTTTCATCATCAGGCTGATATTTGGCTGGCATTCTGGTTACCTCCCTTATAAGGCACCAGTGAGAGGGAAGGGCTGGGAACACATTATGCAACTATTCATTGCAAAAAAATAATTAAAACAAATTTTAAGAAATGTCTGTGATAAACACTTTTCCAATATACAAAGCAAGACAAAAGGAGCCTGATGCCATTGGACTAAGGTCTGCTATTTCCACCTAGCTAATCTGGAAAAAGGGAATTTTTCCTGAAGGGAAAAGTTTTTCTCAGTTTTTATGGGAAGAAGTTGAACACTTAAGCCTGCAAGCTGCTCCTGCCTTCCTCACATTTTGGTTCWGATCTAGCTAATCAGCCAAAGAGGTAGTTCTGCGCTGGGAAATAAAGGGGAGATACCAGGCCACACTTGTGTCCTGTCACCCTCTCCTCTGTGCTCAGTTGTGACACATGGAAACCTAAGATGGCTAATCGTAAGTTCAGCTTCAAACAATGGTAAGGGGGTTCTGTGCCTAGGTAGTCCACATATTGGCTGGCTTGTATAAAACGGCTCTCCTGCAGATAATGAAATATCATTTGGAATTTAACTATCAGTTCAGTGCACTCGTAATAACACTGAGGCTTTCTGCCAAGTGAAGCTATAGCTGTTCTGGTGTTACATGGCAGTTGAGTCAGGCCTCTCTCAATATTAGATTCAGCTCTACTCATTCTGGAAAAAACAAAGTAGAAAAAAGTCATCTSTGGGAAAGGTCCACTTTATCAAGCAATCCCCCACAAGTGACTGAGCTCAGATTGGTARTAGTGCTGGCAAATTCAAGGTTTGCATACATGGCAGAAGCAAATCTACCTTGGAAATGAACACTGTCCGTGGAAAAACCTTTTCCCACAGAGCAGACTCAAGAGTCTCTAAACTGGCAGTGGTCTGGCAGGAAGAGGACCTATCTGTCCTCTATGGGGGTTCTCAGTGATGCTGACAGAAGTTCATGGTAGAGCACAAGCGTGCTAGGTAAGTTGTCTCACTCTCTATTGCCTTAGGGACAGGGAGATGGAGCCTAACCTTGTACAACCAGGAGAGGCCCCTAAGCACACACAACTCCCCACTTGTAGCAAGCTGCTTCTGTCAAGCAACTTTCTGTTGCTGTTTGTGTCCTTCTTAACAGTAGTTTCAGGGTAGTCATGTGTCTTACTGAAGTTATGATTTTTGTTCCCTCCCCCCCACAGTTTAAACTCCTGTGTATGGAAGCTGACTATTTGTAACTCCCATGGCTCAGCACAACCAAATACCTTCATTTTAATTGCACCCAACTTAAGCACAACTGTATTTCTCATAAGCATTATTCTACTATAGTGGCTCACAAAAAGGGCCCTAAACCAAGTACTTCTTTCTGGTAAGGTACCCACTTGACTCAAGTTTTCTAATTGTTTGTCTAGGGGGTGGTTTGCTTGGTTTTGTTTTACTACAAGGAGATTTAATTGCTAAAAATTCTTGGCACATTTTATAGATGTACTAGCAATGCCCTACTTAATGTGACATGACACATGGTACTCTCACAGAATTGTAAACTGCTATCTTTATTACACACAGTAGAAAAAGGTCTCATGACCTTTCATCTGTTCAAAGATAACAAAAAGTTTGTTTGTTTCCACTTCTGTAGAAGGAAATTTAACGAATTCCGATATGCCAAGATCTTTGCTAAGTCTGCAGCTCCTCTACAGCACATCAGCGATCACAGGCTCAAGCTCTGGAACATAAGAGACATCGCTAATGTAAGTTGCAATACAATAAACATTCTTCCTCTAAACACAGTTTCTCTCCCCGTATAGATCTGAGTTATCCCCTTACCTCCTCCCTCCCCTTCATTCTGCCACCTATAATAAACTCAATCTGTTTGCGCAACCTGTTCACACCAAACTATTAGTTAATATTGTCTGTTCCTTGTTACTAAAAGGTGAATAGTTGTCTCTCTCTCTACTGCTTCAGGAGATTCTTACTCCTGTGGAATCCCATAAACCCAGACTACAGTTTTAATCAACCACTGTTCCCTTTTACTAGTAAAAATACAGAAGTCAACTGTTCCTTTGACAATCAAAACCTCACGTAAGTAGTCTTCCAAAGCAAGTTTATTACATTAAAATTCTAGGTATCTGCTTTCTTCATATTCTATTCAGTTGCTACTCTCATAAAACCGTATGTCAGCTAACAAACTGCAAGCTTCTAGGTATAGATATTAAAGATATACATCACAAACTAAGTTCCAAATCTACAGTTCAAACCAGAATGCAAAATCCGATGCCAAAATTATTGAGAAATCAGAAAACCAGATATGTGAAGCACAAAGATTAATATTATTTCCCGATCTGTTTTCCTTTGCTTTTTTAATCTCTACAAAATATTAAGTGAGATATTAATGCAAGCCTCACAAAATTACCTGATTTCACAAGTAAGACAGTATTAACTATGACAACTGCCCATTTTAATGCTTCCCATGCTGATCAAATTATTTATGACAAGGAAAATAAGTTTTTTCCAATAAATTCATTCACCTCCCCCAGTCCCTGTTTTGTTTTTATTGTTGTCAAAGAAAAATGTTCTATTGTTTCCTCAAGCAGATGCAGGAGCAGTGGGCCTGCCAAAAGTTATTCCATAGTTTTAGACTACAGAGCTGCAGGATTTTCCATACCAATCAAATGATGAAGTCTACTCTTCTGCATTTGGCAACGACTAACTTCTGATCCTTCAAGAAAAGATCCCCCACCTTAAATACAGTTCACCATATAAATTCCCACCACACACTAAATAACTCTTCCCTGAGTTCATATCCCATAACATTAGATTGGGTTACTCTCACTGCTACTTCTTTTTGCACAACAAAAGATGTTATTTAGTCACCAGACTTTGAAAAATCCTGCATCGACCCATCCCAAAGAATTAGACTTCAGTCAGTTATTTATCAAACCCGCATTTTCACGCTACACTAGGGCAATTATTACTGATGGCAGATCTGCGCTAAGTGCAGCTATATGTTGAAATGAGCTGCGAACAAGAGAAGATTAAATGATTTTGTGGACAATAGTATGTTTGATTTATGTCAACTGTCATTACCCTAAGACACATAAAGCCTCTTTCTGGGGGACTAAAAGCAAACCATTTACCATGTAATATCAGCTTAGTAGTCTTTGTGCTGATGAATACTGTATTCGGAGAAGTAATTATTTTCATTGTAATTTACATGTCTACCCTGCATCTCCTAGAATACAAATATCAAAGTTTATCAATTGGCTTTACATTTTAACTAACCCTCGGGTTAAACTTGGTGGGAAGAASAACATTTTTATTAGAATAAACATGGACTGAGTGAAAACTGAATTTATAGGGAGAAGATAAGCTTTAAATACAAGACAAACCTATTGCCTAGACAGATAGAATAGACAAAAACAGTGTCTAAAACAAAAGTCACAAAAACACAGTCACTGTGACTAAGCTTCTTGCGGTCACTAGAGGATTCAAGAGAGATCCCAAACTACAGCAGGTAAGTTAAACRATTAAAACTTCTACCCACCATTCAAACTTCAGGGGCATACAGACAGATGAGCCAAAAGTAGGCTACACACAAGTCCTGAGAAACAATAGCATGGCAAACCTCACCCATGTGCGTGGGAACTGAACTCCATTCAGCATGCCATCCCATCTCATTCCAAACGACGAGAGGCTCACCAGGGACTTCACTAAGCACAGGATCAGACCCTCAGAGGTCAGAACCAGAATGGATCATTTGACAGAAATCCAAAATTTCTATTCTCCTTGGAACATTCCCTCATTGCTCACCGAGAGCAGAGGGGCTTGGTCCAAGTCCACTGCAAGTTAATGATAGGGTGTGAGTTTGTTGTTTGTTTGTTTGTTTTTGGTTTGTTTTTTTGTGGGGTTTTGTTTGTTTGTTTTAGAAATACTAACTTTCTGCAAAAAAAGGCAGAAAGAAATAAARCATGTTGTAAATATTTGCTTCTGAATTCTCTTTAGCTAGTGGTTTGGGGGTTTCTTTTCCCCTGAAATGTTTGAGAACTAAAATGTTTAATTTTAGGGTTTTTTTTAAGCTCTGTTAAGCAATAATRTTTAAATTGAACATATACTATGCCATGTACAATGCGAAAAACAGCTGAGTTCCAGTTTCACAGAACTATGCAAATTTGACTTTTCCTAATCCAAGACACCTTTTAACAAAAGCAGGAAAACATGTCTACATATAGCACARAAGATAAAACTGCATCAATTCTATTAGATACAGTAACAGATTTCTCATATGCAATGAGCGTGGCCCACTGCTCATCACCCATAGGTTAGTAGCCTATGGGCTARTATTTCAGTTAATTGCTCAGAGTAAAATTAAGACTGATACTCTTTCATCCCTAAGTTCCTAAAAGATAAAGGAATGAAAGCAGCTTTTAAGATTTCTGTGTATATTCAGGCATCTTTTATGGAACATGCACAACAATTTAGTGAGATTTATTAGTGTTATATATGCTCACAAACAAGATCCCTCTACTGCAAGTGACTTCAAAAAACTGAAATCAAAAYACTGAATCAGCATACGTGACAAAACCCAACATCTGTGGTCTCCAAAATAAATTTCACTGCTCTTCAGCGATGAGCAAGTACAAGCAAAACAACATGAACATATCCCACCAAATATCCTATAAGAAACTTTTGTTTTTTAAAGTCAAACTTCAGCATTGCTTTTTATTCAGAGGCTACATCAAGGTTCATTTATTCCTACTCTGGATTTTGCAACAGGAAATCAGATATGCAACATCAGTGGAGGCAGCCTTTTAGCATGTGTGTGAACTCTATTATTCTAACCCAAAACATTTCAAATTAATTAAAACCAAACAAAAACAGAAGACACTCATAGTTCTTAGCATTTAACTTTTATCTTAGTCACTGTAAATTGCCTAAAGATACAGAGCACGAGCTGGACTGTCAAATTATGGGCCCAGTCCAAAACTCCTTTGGCTCAGGGATATGTTACAAAACCAGGTTTTGGATTTGTTCATCTGAGAGTGGAAACTGGCGAGGCTTCGTTTGTTTGGTTTTTAAGCGCATTACAGAGATAATTTTGTCCCTTTATTTTTAAAGAGGGGAAGGCACCCTTAAGCACGAAAGCCACGTTACCTACCGCGGGGACACCCCACACCACCTCACCATCGCCTGAGCCTGACCCTCACCGCGCACAGCACGGTATCCACACGCGCCCGACTTCGCCTCCCACCCCGCTAAACGCCGAACCTGCCCGCCAAGCTCACCTCTCCCCCCGCCGCCGCCGCCGCCGCCGCCTCAGGGTGGGCACCGCAAGCCGGCCCGCCCGCCCCGCCAGCCCCTCAGCGCTCCCTCAGCCCGCCGCGCCCAACCGCCAACCGCCGGGGGCGCGCGGGGCAGGCAGCCCCCGACGGCGCGCGGGGCAGGGAGCGCGGCGCGAGCTGGCGGCTGGCTCAACCGTCGCCCCCCCGCCCCCCGGGGGATGGAGCGGCTGGCGGCGGCGGCCGTGGCGGGGCACCCCAGCGCCTCGCTGGCTGGCGGCACCCACCGCGGGGGGACGGACGAACTCGGGCAACTTGTGCCGCTGGCAGGAAGGAGGCGGCAGCCCCTGCCCGCCCATCGGCTCGGCCGCTGGGGGCAGGGGGAGAAGTCACCTGAGAGGCAGCGCGCCGGCGGCAAGCGGGCAAACTGCCCTGGCAGCTCCCAAGCCGGGAGCCACCCCCGATCCTCCCGCCTCCTCCCCGGGCTGAGCCGCAGCCGGGGCTAAGGCTGTGCGCCCTCAGACTCTATGGCTATGGCTGCTCCTGCWGCCTCACGGTGGGGGGGAGGAAGGAGGAGAGGGAAGGCAGAGGGAGACTTCCAGTCGCCAATGACAGGGTCCCTTCTCCCCCTCGCACCACGCCGGGGGAACGCTGCTCCCCCACCTCCGGGGAGAGGGCCGGGCCGGGCCGAGGGGCGCCCCCAGGGCGGAGGGCTGCGCCGGCTCTCCACAGCACTCACCTCTCCGCGCCGCCCTCCCGCCGGCTCCTCGCTCGCTGCCTGCAGCCGGCGCCTGTGCGAGCACGGTCCCCTCCTCCGCGCTAATGGCAGGAGGAGGAGGGCAGCGGGAGGGCCTCGGCGGAGGGATGTTTACTCGGCGGCTCTCGCGAGAGCCCGGCGCCGCCGAACCGGGCCGCGATTGGCTGCTCCCGCCGCCCGCCAGCCGTGCGGCCTGCCCCGCCCCGCCCCGCCCCGCCCCGCAGGCAGGTGCCASGGGAGCCGCAGCGTCCCCCAGCCCYTGCCCGCCGGGCGCCCAGGCTGCCCCTTCTCCTCCTTCAAAACAGCCGCAAGTTCCTCTGGAGCGGCGGCCGGGAGCGAGCGGCCTCGTCTCCGGCTCTTCCCGGAGTGCAGCCGCTGCCCGGGGCCGCCCGCCTGCCCCGGCTCCCCACGGGCTGGAGGGACTGCCTTTCTCTTCAGTCTAAGCAGCCAGCTTAAAGCTTCGCTCTYAACAGGCTCTCTGGCGGTAGAGGGTCACTGAAGGGCTTGTAGTCGTGAGGAGATCTCAGTCAGGAGGGCACTGTTAAACTTGCCTTGAGCACRCGTAGGTGCCCAGGTGCTCAAACAGAAGACAGTAGAGTTAACTGGAAATAGTGCATTTGCAGGCTTTTTGCTTTTATATCCTTCTGTCCCACCACCGAAGTAYGAGGGTAAGGATGTTAACATAGGCAGAAGATAAGTGAAACCCCGCTTTGGTTTTAGTACTACCTGATCATAAAACGAAGCAGCAGCACTTATGGGGAAAGCTGTTATCMCAAGGATGCAGTGATACAGATATCTTACAAAGCCAGCTATGTAGAAGGTAAATGTCTGAGCTGAGATTGGAAGAATGACAAAGTACAAGAGTCTTCTGCTTCTGTCACAACATGCAATGTGTGGAAGCTCGTGAAWGTTTGTCCTAGTGTCGTCACTTGGCTTGAGGATAGTTGCTGATGAAGAGGACTTCTTTGGCAGCTGCATTTAATTTGTTTTACGTCATTAGTCTTTATATAGAGACAAGGGTCTTAGGAGCTCTGTACACTAAAGCTGATTTCTTGCCCAGAGATCTTACAATCTCAGGACCTGCAAGTGTATCTACATGTCCCCTTTGCCTGCAGGCAGAGCCAGGAAATTCACGGTGGACCTCCCTGAGCACTGCGGACCTACCTGCTGAGAACGGTTTTCAGAAGCATTAGATCTGGTAGGTTTAAAATAACAGAAACCTAAAATCAGCATGTTTTAACTTGAATGTGATGCAAGAGTGCTTCCTGGATGGACTGCCCTTTGTGATATCTGAACTCCATTTCCACATTTGGAGCCTGTGGTGATGAAGTTGTGCACTCCCATTTACCATGTTGCAGTGCTGAAAGCACAGATATATAATGCAGAAAAAGAATTAGCAAGAGGGGAAAAGACACTCTACACTATTATARCTAAATTTAAAATAATCTGGTTACGATCTAGAAAAGCAGTATTTCAGTAAAGCACACTTCCCAGAGCAAAAGTCTTTAAAAAATCTTTATCAATAACAATGGTAAATGGGAGTGACAGATGCCCCTGCCTCCCCAACAGGAATGGGGACTGATTTTGACTGGGGATTTCTGGTGTTTGAGAGTTTTGATTTCAGTATCTTGCTTCTATCTGCTCCCCTGCTCTAAAGCTGTCAAAGGGAAGTTGGGGGAGGCAAGGTCAGACTCGGAGACAACGAGGACCAGCTGTGACAATGAAAATTGAATGAATATTCACAACATGACGTTACAGTTGCTGACTTGCTGCTGCTACTCCTCTTGTGGGTCCTGCCAGCACAGCAGATGGTACACACTGAAAGACTGTTGTGCCAGTGGAAAATTACTGAGTTTTGTTAGTCCTGTGTATGTGTGTGTGTGAAGRGGGAAGTGGGGCAAACTTCTATTAATTTAATTATTTTCATGAGAGGAAAGGARAACAAATGGTTCCTAAGACTACAAAAATTACTGGCATGTAAAGAACCAGTCTCTTATTTTAGGTGAATGATACATGTCTGTTTACGTTATAAGTTTTCCTTGTAAATCCATAAAACTTTCTTCATAAGTCAGAATTGTGAGTTTTCCTAAATAGTAGTGCAATTAAAAAGAGAACAACATTGTAACAATAGCACTGGGTGTTACTTAAGAGACCTATGGAAAAACTAAGTATTTTGTGTTTCTATTTTTATGTGGCTGTAAAAGTATTTATGTTAGTGGATTTTCCATTGCAAAACAGACATGGTTTATTTTAAGGTGTTTTTTTTGTTGTTTTTTTTTTTTTTAATGTAGCTACAGACATAGAAGGTTATATTACTTGATCTTGCAGTGGGATCACCACTGTTGCAGTTGAAGTCAATGGGACACCTGATATGAATACAGTTAAGCATGTCTGTAGTCTTTGAAGGTCTGCACACTTAAACGAAGTTACAACCAAATGCTCATCCTGAAATGAACCACGGCAGAACCAAACCTGCAAATAATTTCTGTGCAGTCAAATGAAGTGTAGAGCGTTGGCAGAAATACGTAAGGTTTTAACCAAAACTGCTATGCAACTTAACAGTTATAAACAGCAGTGTTTGCCCAATAACTTATTTGTATATATTCGCAGAGTTAGCCCTTAATTTAGAGGTATAAGAACCCATTCACTATGTAGAAGGGCAACACCTCTTCAAGTTGCCAGGCATAGGACTTAGAAAAACATTTTGAAACAAAATCTTTGCTCTAAATGTGCATACTTCTGCACACTGTATAATGTTCCAGTCCTGCAAGTTGCAACAAGCAGCAAAAGGTTCTGCACCTTCTGCTCAGACGGTTCCAGCTGCAGCATCAGGATACACCCTGGTGCACAGCAATTAAAGGCAAACASAAAAGCCTAAATACCTCTTGTCAAATTCCACTGAACCTCTGAAGCCTTCAAAAAACTTAGGGGAAGGTCCGTAGTAAACCAAAACAATAGTGTCCTCATTATTGTAATTCAAAAGAGGGATATCTTGTCTCTGAAAGGACATTTACGTGAGGTTTTGACATACATTTCTTTCTTCTGCAGTCAATTGGTGTAACAAATACAAATTGCTATGTCAGAGTCATGCTGGAGATGCCTCTTGGAAAGATTCTGTTTTGTTTGTTTTTTTTTTTTTAACCATGAAATGTCCTTCTTAGCATCAGAAATAACTTATAAATGTTTAATTCACAGGAGGCATTACAAGTAGTTTGCAGCTAACTACTTATTCAATGTAACATTTAGGAATCAATTCTGACTTTCCTTTCTTGTTTTCTTACTGTTTTCCTATACAATATAAACCAGTTGTATTTCTTCAAAATAAGCCATAAATACCAAACTTTTAAGACTGGTCAAGAAATAATGCAGAGCTAGGTAAGCATAGTGCAAGTCATACAGAAACATTCACACAGATTTTCCACTGTCTTCTTATGATTTTTTTAGCTGCTGTTGATACTATTTTTAACCCAAGTTTTACTTTTAACTCCCTGATCTGCCTAAATAACAAAAGTACATGGTTTTGTTGTTTAATACATAGAAGGCCAGGAAAAAATACAAATCTTTTAATCTATTTTATGACACTTACCACACTATTATACAATTCTGACAAGATTTCACACCTGCTGAATGTACTGTAGATCTTTAGTTGCTTGATTCCTGTGGGGCATAGCAGTGAATCAAATACTTAGAAAATGCTGCRGCATAGAAGAAAATGTAATTTCTTAGTAGGCAGAATGCAAACTTAGGAGGTGGCACGTATGGTTGTACTTCATATGCAATGTTTCACAGTTGAATTAAGCAATTAAAAAGATCTTGGGCCTGCAAACTCTTGAAGACTTAGGTAACATTGAAATTGATTGGGTTTACTTCTGTGAGACTATTCACAGAAGTAACATTACTCGCCTGGTTGTTTCCTAGGTCGGGCTCCATGTTTAGGAAACCATCATCAATATTTAAAAAGATGTAACAACATAGGAATGTCTGCACTGGTTCAGACCCAGGCTCTGTCTAGGTCACATTTCTGTCTTCCTGGTGATCATGGGCAGACACCTAGGAAAAAGGAAGAACAGAACAAAGTCACGATGGATTCCTTCAAAACCTTCCCACCCTCCACCTATCATGAGCCTGATGTAGTCTGTCTAAATAGTAACTCCAAGGGGTTACTCTTCCAAGGGCTTGTGTAGTCTCCTCTTAAAACCTCATAAACCTCTTGCATTCCCAGGACGCAGGAGTTCCACAGTCTGTTGTGTGAAAATCACCTCCTTTTGCTTGTCCTGAACCTGGTTCCTGAGAGCATCTCAGTGTGGCTTCTGGTTTGGGTATCAGCATAGACAGTGATCCATGTCCATTCTGGCAGTGCTACTCTTTTTTTTTTTTTTTTTTTTTAATATCCCATACCTTCTCAGTTATCTTTATTCCAGTCCTAGCCTGGAAGCCATTCCACACTTTTCATCATTCTTGTCCCCCATCTCTGAACCTTTTCCATTTCTATTACATTTTTGGGAGTAAAGAGACTAGAATTTCACTATTCAAGGTATGGATGAACCATGAATTTATTCAGGGGCATATTCTTCTTGCCTCACCTCTTAATTTGAAGGCAGAATACACCATTTGCTATGCCTCTTAAAAATAGTAACAAAGTTAAGCAATATCAGCAAGTAAGTAACATTAGTTAAGTTTTTAAATGAGGTGCCTTTTTGAAGGCATTTGCAACAATCCAGCTCTGTTCCACACAGGCAACTACGGACTGTTGCGATCTCCGCACCCCTTCTTAGAAAGTTCTAGTTTATACTTTCCTGAAAGCCCAGATAATTTTCTTTATATTAATAGCATCTATGTCACTGGGAAACCATTTGTGTTTCCATATGCGTAGTCTATGGAACAAAGCAACTCATTCAGCTATACAAAATCAAGGAAATTACTATAGTCACCTTACAGACTGTCAACTTGTATCCTGAATATCTTAGCAATTCACAACTATCCTTCCAAAACCAGTATTTTGCTAATTTTCAATACCATTTAAATTACTTCCTTCCTATGTAAATATTATTATTTTTTAGCATGAACTTCTGGCTTGACTGTGACTTTTGCAGGCAATTTGGAACCCACAGTATTTTTCTTCCTGGCACAGAGATACCAAATTCCTTATGCAGGAGTTAAGGATGTGACAAATTTGATTAATTTTGTAAGCAATTAAAATATTTATAGCTAAGTTCACTTAAACAACGTCATCTCTTAAAATATTATTCCTGGATTCTCTTTGGAGAAAATCCTTGGTGGACTTGCAAGAGACATATTTAGTACATGATCTTTTTCCATAAACAAAGAAACACGGGAAGTCTGGAACAAAAAAGTTAGCAAAACCACTAACTAATAATAACTATTTTTAATTGTTAAGGAAGCTCAATATTCTTCATCAGTTAGCATAGTCAGTATTGTCCTTTCTTTAAAATTCTAGAGAAAAAATGAAGTTGACAATCTTTCCAGTCAACCCCAGGGATACAAAATAATATATTTAACAAAAATAGTCCTATTCTTCAGACATTTTTTTCTTAGTTAATATTTTTGATCTGTTCTTACGCTGTTTCAGGAGTGACCATATGTTTTTTTCCTCTTAGCAAAGATTCTCTGCAGATTCCTTGCTAGATCCATTGTTATTTTCACGTTGTCCTAATACATGGGAGATCATCTGTATATTGCAAGCTTACCACACAGCCTGTCTTCTTACTTAATGTTTGCTTTCTGCTTGTCTTTGCTATATAGCTATCTAGTTCAGCTTTTGGATCTGACATAAAGTTCTTAAAATAAATTAAGAAAAAAAGAAACTGGAACAAGATGTAAACGAAATGATGCAACTTGCTGTTACATTCTGTTCTCTGTTTTTCAASCCTAATGCATCTATTTTAGGACCTGATACTGAAGTCGCTATACTCACAGGAGCTATCCCATTGAACATGGGCTTCTACAACAGCCTAGCTTGGAAAGGATGGCTGGCATGACAGCGTAGTGTAGTTCTCATAGGAGAACCAAGGACAACAAAATAGGCACAGGAGGCATGGAGACTAACCTGACTGGAATAGGACCTGTCATTTTTCTTCTGCTGTAACTTGAAACACCACACTTCAGGTCACAGAGTAGGGTCGTGTGTGTGGTCACACCAAATGGGGCTGAAGTTTGCCTATGCAAGGTGGCAAGCTTCCTGCCTGAAGGCCATAGACTTCTGGCCTCTATCCCTCTCGATATCTTCATGTATAGATGGTCAGTTGCAGGGGCGTCAAAACCTGCAGTTAGTTTCACAGTTTGAGTCTGTACCTCAAAGTGTGGAGTCAGTATGGAGGGTAAGAGGATGGGTTACRAGGAAGCGGGATAAAACTTCACTGAGGTTGTGAAGAAACGTTTCTAGGACCATGGAAGATTTGTCCAAAAGTGGCTGGTATGAACATAAGCTTGCATTCACGTTCAGGCACTCTGCTGCTAAGATGCATGGTCCAGCTGTCGATACCTCAGAGGAGCTGCACTGAAGGGAGGAGGATTTGGTGAGGGAAGAGGATAGAGCAAGGGTCACGGATAGCCTGAGAAAACCACAGTTCCAAGGATGAAGGAGTCTCAAGAACAGACCCACTGTTTCCGTGATGGAAGAAGTAAGGATAATGTAAAGGCATCACCAGAAAGAACTTTGGAGATATTTCTTACCCAAAGCTAAGCTAATCCAAGACTAATGCAGCACTGCAAACTCTTAAGTGCTCAAAAATCTTAAATCAGCTCTCCCCTCCCAAACTTTCACAAAACTCACCAAACCATGAGTCCAGAAAAGAAGAAAGAGATGATAGTGATGAAATCCTGGGGTTTAATCAAGTGCTTAGGTTATTTAATTTCCTCTGCCTTGTTCCCTCGCCACCCTCCATTTTAATGGAATAATTGAAAGCCTGAAAACTCCATCCTAAATACGCACACAAAGATGCAATCCCTGCTCTGCTGCATTCTTGATTTACATTTCCACTCCTTTCCCTCACTGTCTTTCAGCTCCATTCCCTAGAGCCCTCCCTGTTCCCTAAGTCCCCTTAGCAGTACCTGACTGTCCCTGCACATTCCTACTAGATTTCCCCAACCCACTAACAGACTGGCAGAGCTTCTCCTTTGTTTCCAGCCTGTGTGAAGCAAGTCCTTGTGAAAGAAATCCTTGTGATTTCTTTCATTACTGACTCTTCTTTACTGAACAGTATAGGGGGTCTTCTCCATATTGCTTGCTGTTTAATAACAGAAGTCTCTGATTTTTTATCACTAATCTGGTTCTCTCTTGAGAGGTGTTGCCTCTCAGCCAGCACTAAAGCCAAGTGCTTGAACCCTTGCTGTTTCTGCCATAACTGTGCTTCTACACCTCTGCTCCTCCCTCAGAGATATAGCCTGCTGGTGAGGAAGGCGCTGTTTACTGCCAAAGTTGCAGAAAGGGCACTTCTCCAACCTTGACAGTAAACAGTAAACTTTGGCTCTGCTGCTCAGAGCAAAGAGAGAGACAACTCTTTGCAGGAGCAGAGCTGTCAGCTGTTGAGTTCTGGGTATTTCTCACACATCAATTAAATGCAGTAAAAATCTACAGAGATATAAAAATAATAGTTCTCAACTTGGCAAAGGTCAGTTCCTAAATGAGCTGGCTTCTTTGCAAATTTGCTTAGCTACATGTATCATCTAATGTGAAGTAAGAGTTCCTAGACAAATAATTTCAAAATCAAAGTGTAATTCTAGTTTGCAATGGGGGTATAAGAATCAGTTTCCTCAYATATTTCATACAGTCCTTACAAATATCCAGAAAATGCATTCTTTTTCTAATTCATCTAAAAGATGAATTGTGTTGCTGGTGAAATCTTGATAGACTATCAAGAATCAGCTCTTGGTTGAGATAAATTTTATGTGGTCTCTAACTCTCTCCGTTTGTCTGTCCTACACACAAGCACATACACACACAGTCAGTGTAATTAAATCTGGCACGTGAAGATGTTGAGTGTACTGGCCTATGTAAGCAAGATCACTTGCATTCTTAAGTTTTAGTGTTATTAAAGAACAAGTAAGGTTACATGCTATTGCCCTATGCAGTAGGGTATTTGCCTGAATGTTAAGCCAGTGTGCGATGGGAACACAGAGATGAGTGTACGCTTCTCCCATTCATCTCAAAAGCAACCCTCTGAAGGTTTCCAAATGAAGTGCTAACTACTGTGAGCATTTCAGCAATAGTTTTAGCATTTCAGTAATAGCTTTCAAAGTTTACCAAGGAGAGGAACTGGGTAACCATTACATTTGTAGGTCAAGCCCATAAGAAATTGAGACAATCACCCTGTGAAGACATACATAATAAATGGGATGACATTTTGAAGTTTCACCTGTGTTGCAGGCAGAGCTTGCAATGATACTRTCATCTTCCCAATTTAGCCTCTCAGCACAGAGATTTGATTAGGTAGCCTTTTATGCTACTTTTCTAGTAAAAAAAGTGTAAACATGCTGTAATTTCCTTCTTTTTTTGCTGCTCTTCTTTGTGAGACTTAGATTTGTTGTCCTTCTTTTTCACTATCAAGGTAATTGAAAACATAAATTATATAACTAGCCTTTTCACTTTTAATATACCACAACCACACACTGGAATATAATGATCTAAGCACAATCTCCATCTGCAGAAGAGAAGAAAGTGATTCCAAGCTAACAAAATAGTTACAAACTTAATGCAGCCTCACACTTGTTTAGACTACTAATGAGGGAGAGCAGAGAAAGGAAAACAACTCTGTTCCATTCCAGTTATCTTGTGGGCTTGGATCTTTAAATGAAAATAATCCAATTAATTGTCACAGCATGAAGAAAACAGTTGGGTCTGACAAAGATGAGGCAGAACCCTAAAGAAAAAATATGTGTTTAAGGTCTTAATATAAGTCAACAAAAGATCTCCTGGTTTCTGTGCACTTATTCCAGAGCCTTCTCTGCATTGTCTCTGAATAAGTGTAATGTCATGGATGGGTAAAGCAGTCAGCCCAGGCACATTTAGCAGGACCAGTTGTATAGTGCGGGATCTCTCTGACTGTCGTTACGTCCGATGAAATTCTTCTGGAGTCCTCAGGAGCGCAGAGCCCTGTGCAGAGGCTGCTGTGCATGAATGGAAACAGAGCGAGTAATTAAGCCTGCAATGCTCAAGGCTGCTATGGAGAAAGGCCACAGGGGGCCCAATGAAGAAAAGCTTTTTAAAATGGCATCAAACATCAAATCCGCGAAACTCTGTTCTCAACCTCCCAGTCAGCAATCAAGGATAAGCCACATTTTTAAAAAATTATTGCAATTCAGAAAACACGGGCAATAAGCTGCCAGCGGGGTGTCAGTGAATCTGGAGCTGCCAAAGTAATTTCCTAGCCTCTTCAAAGGGAACAGAATGTTAATCAATGTACTCATTTTTCTCCTTYCACTATAATTAGCCATGCATGGCCACAGCTTGACCACCTGAGTTAACTCAAAACTGTTGGAAAAATCAGTATACTCAGAAGGATTACTGACAAAAGAGAGCAGCTTTGGAAGGACAACAAGAAGTCAAATATCTAGCCTAGATTTGTAAGGGTCTATTCAAACAAGAAGGCTGGTGATAGGSAGTGCATACAAAAAAGAGTAAGTATGGATGAAAACTCTCTTAGATTTCTTATGATTTTAACTAGTCTTCTGTCTCCCTGGGACAGTGACATTTCTTAGTAAAAACGATAGTTCCAAGGCTGTTTCCAAAGAGATTGTGTACATTAGGGTTGCTTCACTAGCTGGAAATTTTTCATCAGCTGAACTAACTAGGAATCCCTACTCATTAATGAGACTCCTGTACTTTTGCATGTGGAGGCAGAGGAGTGACCCACGGAGCAACTGTAAAATCAGGACCGAAGCCTTTGGTTCTGCACCCTAGGTAGTGTATGCTAAGAAAACATCATGGCACTGAATATGGGAAGGAAAGATGTGACAAAAGCAAACACCAACAAAATGTTTCAGAGAAGCTGAAGAAATTTCTTATTGGAAGAAAATATTTCAGACATGAACAACTGGTSAAATATGTTGAAGGAGGAAAATATATAAACTCACTTTTCATAACTGTTTGTTGCAATAAATAAGATCCGGAAGGTAATTTAGAGAGTGATTTCATTTATGCTAGGAGACAAAGATGTGAAATGATGGTGATACTAGGTGGTACCTTCTAGGTCTTCCTTTGTTGATGTTAGGTAGAGTCAGGGAGCAGCAAGAGCAGGGTTCCTCCATGAGGGAGGACAAGCTGGGGCCAAGGGTGACCACAGCACAGATAATGCCCTCACTGGCCAGGGCACCATCCTAYGGTGTGTGAATAGGGTGTGCAGCATCCATTGACAGTCCCAGGCAAGGCAAGGTGATGGTGAGGTCTGGAGTCTGTCCAGGGAGTCCAGTCAGGAGCAGCACAAGACAGAACGGGAGACAAGACTACAACGTAGATCTGAGGTCTGTCCAGGAGACAGAATACAAGCTACCTACAACACGGATTGAAGATCCAACTGGGAAACAGTGCCAGAGACAGGGCTGGGCACAGGAATATCTACAACATAACTGGGGCAGGGACTGAAGGCCCTGACAAGGAAAAATACGCCTGGTCCCTCCTGACCAGGGAAGCAAGTCAGACATGAGTAAGGTGGAAACAGCAGGTTTATTGTCCTCTGAACTGCAGAGATCAAGTCAGTCCCTGTTACATCATTTGCATTCCCTTATAGTCCCCTTTTCACCCTCCCACGTTCTTCCTCTTTCCCATGCTCACGCTCCCAAATAAACAACCCACACTGGTTAACTGTTGTCCCATCGTCTCTCCTGTTACTCTTTTTGGTGCTTATCATTTCACTGCTTGAATAATTTTTACCTCGGTCATCAATTCCATTTTGTCAGAACCCCTCTTTTGTTACATGTGTTTCTCATTTCTGCCATTTTTCATGTTGTTATCTTGTTAGTGTCAGGGATTACGAGCTGCATATACATTACTCCCCCTTTGATATCTCTAGCTCCTTGTAGTTTTTCACGTTATCTTGCTCAGAGATGACCTTCTGTATATTTCAGCAATTTATATCAGCTAATAAATAAAGTGAGWGCATTTAACTTGCAACAGTGATAGTCAAAAATCTGATTTCCTCAGTTGTGGGGACTATACAGTTCATTGGAGTTTTATTTCCAAGTTGAGGACATATAAACATGTAAGAAGTTCTTGTTAGTGTCCTCCTTCCCTTTCCCACTTGTCATTCTTATTGCCTGCTACAGATAACTGAAGACAAATGAAGATACATACTCAAAGGTGCTCATTTTGTGTCTGTTTTTTCGAGATTGCTTTCTCTGAACCTGACCTACACAATCTTCTGTCACTCCACGCCTCAGTCAAAGCCCACAGACACCAGTGTTGGATAGCAGTAAGAGCGGAGATGGAGATGTTTCCTTATCRTGAACTGTCTCTGTCCCAGCTCCTGCTCTTGCTTAGAGTTGAACATGTTATATTTACTCTTTGAAAAAAAGGCCCAAACCCCCAACCCAGTGAGGGTCATTGAGGTCTTTCCAAGCTTACCTACTAGTGAAAAATACACAAAATTCCAAASGTTTAGAGAACATATATCTTTAAGTGAAGATATTTTTGTCTGGCTACTCACTTTTTCATTATGCCATGCCCTGTTTGTATGTTTACTGTTTCCACTGTTTAGGGGACACAGGGAAATCTCATTTGTCAGTTTGACCATCATATATCATTTCACTTGCATTACAGAGTAAGTCTGTACTGCTGATGTCTGTACAGTTCTGTGGCTGGACTTTAATGTAGATAACCAGGAGCAAGTTCTAGACCATCCAGCCTGGAAACTCGTGACAACAGAGCTGTCTCCAGGCATCCCAGCTGCAGAAGAAAAATTAGGGGKTTTTTTCTGCTTCAAAGAGGAGGGGCTGGAATTGGCTGGGTGCTTCCCATCTCTGCCAGGAATGGGGTCAGCAAGGGAAGTGGCAGATATAGAGCAAGAGCACCTTGGGAAACTGGGCTTGCTGCTCCTCTGCAACAGGACCCTACCACACTAGCTCTGGCCCCACGCATCCTCTGCTGAAGCACCAGCCTGACTCTCACAGGTTAAATGCCCTGGGATACCGATAATAGGAAGCAGCCTAGACAAAGTAGCCCAGAGATCAGTTCAGATAATCACCTCTGCAGGTGCCCTCCTTATGGGGATGGTTTGGCAGCCTGCTGTGAGCTCCAGGCTGCTGCCAGTAGAGTGCTGACAGTGCCAAGGCAGTRCCAAATTTAAAATTAGGTCAGATATACACAGTGAACTAAGAGACAGATCCACGTCTCCAGTGTCAACATGCACACACTCATGTTATACAAGGCTTTTACAGTTTATGGACCAAGTCATTCTTGGAAGTCACAACATAAAGCTTTCACCTCTGCAGGCCAAAGTGTTATGGACTCACAGAGACAGAACATGAAGGCAAAAGTCTCGAAGATATTGCCAGAACGTAGAGGAACTCTTGAAAGACTTTCAGAAAAGACGTGTCTTCAAAAGGGAAGGCTCTGTGTCTCTTGTGTTAGTCTTTTGTTCTCTAGATCTGACAGGGCCCCAGTTTGGAGCCTTTTTGACACATTTACAGGCATATTGTGGACATAACATCCTATTTTCTTGATGTGAGCAGTGGTGGCAAAGCAGCTGCTAGTAAGATATAACTCCATAAATTGCTAATGGAGGAGGGGAGTTAGTCACTTGGGGCCAACTCTGAATGGTCTAGGACATTTTCATCAGGCATATGTTCCTATTGGCTTGCTATAGTTTTGTCCAGCTCTCTCCAAGAAGTGCAACCRTGTCAGACGTTCTTACAAGCTGCATTTTTTCTGACTTTTAGAGCTAGCAAGTCTTGTGCAGCCCCATGTTTGCATAACTAGCTGCCCAGGTAAGGTTTCCCCAGTAGGCAACAATGTGTGTGCCACCAGTTCTCCTTCCTGATCTGTCAGGGCTCAGCAGGGGCTGGCTGCTCCCCAAGGGATGGGAAGCCGAGGATGATACCATGGCCAGCAGGACTGGGGCCTCACCAGCCAGGCCCTGTCCCACTACCTCCAAGCAAGGYGAGCAGGGCAGCCCTGGGGATGACAGCTGGGGTCAACCAAGAGTCCAGATCATCAAGTGAGTCCGTGGTGATGAGGCAGGTCCAAGGAAACATGAGTTACCACGTCGGGATTAGGTCCAGTGTTAWTAATGAGGGTCAGACTCAGCCGGTGATCACCAAGCAAGTCTATAGCAATGTTGCAGGTCTGCAGTCAGGCCTAGTCCACATCAAGGGGGTCCATGGCCAGCACAGTTGGAACTAAAGACAGACACACCTATAGTGTAGCTCTGGCAGGGTCTGAAGCCCAGACCTGAGCTTAAACAGCCCCATGGCCCCTGGGAAAGGCTGTGAGTAGAGGCCCCACGTGAGGCTGGACAGGACACGTAAGGCCTATTGGCACCCTCAGGGCCCTGCTCAGCTCTTCCTCCTCCTCTTTCTCTCCTGCCAAGCAGAGACAGGGGAGAAAAAGAGCCTTGGCAAGGCAGGGCATGGTGGGCTAAAGGCAATCTTTGACCCCATGACCTAATTGCCAGCATTTCTAAACATAAAAGCAGAGCTGAAATAAGGTGTCATTTTTTATTTGGACATGAATAGGACAGTTCTTGTTTCCAYGCTCTTTGGTTTTATGTAGCAGCTACACTCCTGAAAAAGGCTGTGGATGGACTTTACTGTAGGGGCTAAAGAGGAAGCAACATCCTTTTCAGTGTTGTACACCATAACACAAATCATTACTGCACTCTTTTCCTCTTGCTTTACGATGCCTAAAGATGTATGCACGTTCATTTTCACGTGAACTCCAGAGACAGACAGTTTACAGAGGCAGAAACCTCTTCTCCTCCCATAGAGAAGTCAGCATAGGCTGGCCTCAATATGATGTCTTATGCACCACTTTCTACTGATTTAAAAAAGAAAGTGTTCAGGAGCTGTGGTGTTGGAAATGAACACACTGTTAGCTTCCCATTCCACAGTATAGCAGMGGGCACGCTCTCATGAAAAAAATCTGGAACCTGAAAAGATATGGAACAGAATTTAGAGAAATGAAAGTATCATCATCTCCAGGTGGAGCCAGCCCATACTCAGTATGAAAATAAGTGAGGCTAAGCTAGATGAGGAGTGGCCAAGGTGTCTCTGCATCAAGATGCACAGTGCTTCCAATTCCAGGAGCAGAATGCAGCTAKAGCCAGCAGAGTTTACTAGCCTGAACTCTGATCCGTAAAAGCTGTTAAACTCAGCTCATCCTGGAAAAGTGCAGCATCATCCACACAGAAATGCACCTTAGATATTACATTTGTTGTCCCACTCTGGTACTCTGCGGAACCAGCCCATGTGTCTCTGAGTATGTGTTATGGTCAAGCCTCAACTCAGGTATTACACTATAAGAACAACCAAGAATTAACCACACATTGCAATCATACCAGCRGACATACTCCTGACACAACAAAAGCTGCAGAACTCAGAGTCACAGCCTCACAGAATAATAAGGTTGGGAGGCACTTCAGGAGCTCCTGTATTCCAACGCCCCCTGAAAGGAAAGTTAACTAGAGCAGCTTGCTCAGGACTGTGTTCAGTTGGGTTTTGGGTGCTCCATGAATGGAGACTGCACAGCCTCTTTGGRCAACCAGTGCCAGTGTTGGAGTGTTTGTCCACCCTCACTGTAAAAGTTTTTCCTATTTTTAGGTGGAATCCTTTGTATTTTGTGCCCACTGCCTCTTGTCCATTCACTGGATACCACTAAGAAGAGTCTGGCTCTGTCTTCTTTACATCTTCCTATCAGGTATTTATAAACATGGATAATGTCCCCCCTGAGCCTTCTCTTCTCCAGGTTAAACTATCCCAGCTCCCTCAGCCTCTCCTGATATGACAGATGCTTCAGTCCCTTAATCATCTTTGCAGTCCTTTACTGGACTTGTTCCAGTAYGCCCATGTCTTGCTTATACTGGGGAACCCAGAAGTGGACCCAGCACCACAGATGTGTCTCACTAGTGCCGAGTAGAGGGGAAAGATGACCTCCCTTGACCTGCTGGCAACACTCTTCCTAATGCAACCCAGGATGCTGTCGGCCTTCTTTGCCCCAAAGACACATTGCTGGCTCATGTTCAGCTTGGTGTCCACCAGGACCCTCGGGTACCTTGCTGAAAAGCTGCTTTCCAGCTCGTTGGCCCTCAACCTGTGTTGGTGCATGGATACTCATAGACACACACTCTGTTTGTGCCTGTAAACCTGTAGCACAGCAACTTTGGCTGGCAGGGACCTCTGTAGATCATTATGTCCAAATGCCCACTTGAACTGGGGCTACCACCAACACTACAATAGGTCATCTTGTCTAGCAAGGTCCTGAAAACCTCCAAGGGCATCTACTCCAGTGTTTTTCCACCCTCCCACCAAAAACATGTCCTAATGTCCAATCTGGATTTCCAGAACTGTTTGTGGCCTCCAYGTCTTCTTATACCATCTGCCACTGCTGAGGAGAGTTTGGCTCTGTCTTTTTTGTAACTCCCCTCCAAGTAGTTTTGTTTTCTCTTTAATTCACCTTTTCAAATAATTATGCTGCTTTAATGAGTGACCACTTTACAGGATGCCAAAAACGCTATGTGATCCCTTTTGTAACTGGCTCTGGGAAATGGCTCTCTATGCAAGTAGTATTTGCTTATCATGTGGCTGTCTGCACATGAGTAGCACAGCTAGTGAGGTCAAAGGACATCSGTCATAGATAGGGGAGTAGACTAAGGACATCCAGTGACATTTGTTTTTCTTTAGGTTCAAATCCCATCTTTTCATTTTGAAATAATTTGTATTTTATGTTCCAAAGTTAGTAATGCACTGGTAACTGTTTAAACCTCATAGCTGATACTGTGAGTTGCTTCTGCAGCTGATAATCCCCAAAATGCTCTTCAGTAATGACCAGCAAGAGATGCTTTTTTCTTCACTATTCCCTGTAAGTGGTGTTGGCTGCAATCTGTAATAGCCCTGAACATATCTGAAAACTCCTTTTTGCCATGTATTCCTATGAATACTGTAAAGTTCAGCTCAATCACACTGCTCTCAGCTTCTGTGATCACCTGGAAGATTTCTGGAGAGCTCTAGGGCTAGTGCAATGTATTCCTGTTAAGTCATCCGGCTAAGAGATCTTTTTTTCCCTAGGAGATATACCGAAGTCTGAGTTTAGAGCTCTTGAAGGCACACTGAATGGTTCATTTATTTAGTCAGGCCTTTTATTGCCTTTTATTGACCATTAGAGGTTTTCTGGCAACTGCATGCAGGTATTGAACTACTGTCAATGTGTTTCTTAGGCTGTCTGTGAGGTTGGTTTTGCTCTCATTTGGTCTCGTCTGATTTTGCTTTTTTAGTATGATTTTTGTTAGACATTAGTTGCTGCCACAATGGGCACAGAACATACTTTAGAGTAAGCAGGTATTTAGATAGAACATTTAGGGAAATTAAACTTCACTGAAGGCTTCTGTTCACTGAAGCAGGCGATGGTTTCAGGTGCTTAGGCCAAAATCCAAAGCTGTGACTCTCCACATTAACTTCAGGTGTACAGTAATATAAGTTTCATCACAAGAGATGCTAATCAGAGTGCTCTGCTTGTTCCTCCCCTCTCTGAAAGGCCCTGTCTATTTTATTAAAATAGATGTTAAAAGAATTCATTACAGTCCTCTACAAAATATCTGGGAAACGGAAAGACTGCAACCACCTCTACTTTCCCCTCACTCAAGAAAAAATCTRTTTCAAGCAAGGTTTTTATCCTAGTACTGTTCTGGCTTGTCAGACTAAGCCACACCATTAATTTTAGCCAAGTGATCATTACATTTAAGCTTGATCATTTTTTGAGCTTGCTTTTTTATATCCATTCTTCATTTGATTTCAAGTTCACATGCTGTATTTTAAGCATGAAATTCATTTTCTACCAGCTATGTGAACAGAGCTAATCTTGTCAAAGAACAATCTATCACTACATTACAAATAATTGTCTGCAGTCTACTGCAGGATTTCTGTATTACTCTTGATTAGGTGAAAAGAAGATGAAAAGCTACTTCCATTGCCAGTAAAAATCACATTTCTTTAGCTGGACTTTCAAAAATATAATGATGCAGCACAACTAAATCCAAGAAGGCAGAACTTATKCCATTGCGCTATTACCCCATCCAAGAACTATTTTGAATTGAATAGAATTGCAAAAAACCACTTAAGAACTCCCTCAAAAAAAGAATATTCACCAAGGAATAATTCATAAGTAACCCTTTGGTAAAGCTACTTCATGCTTCAAATGTTACCACATCYGGTCCAGCAATTTTGACTTATCTAATGGTAAAACTTCCTGATTTTGTTTTAAATTGCCATAATTTCCTCCCCTCATGTCTAAAGCACCGTGCAATGCCTTATTTAAGCCAGAGCAAGTAGCCAAATGTACCAGTTCCTTACAGAACGCTGGTAAGTCACCTTTTATTACAGCAACTTGGTAGTTGCCACATCCACTCGAGGTATGGACTTACCTCATAAAGCAGATAGATACAAGCACTGATAAGAAAGGACAAATAGCCTGAGAACTGCAAGATTAGCATGCTGTTCATAAAATGCATCAGCTATAACCAGGCTAGATTTCCAGGGACTGGTTTGCTGCATGGGCRCAATGGCACAACGCAGGTGACAAATTTCTGCTGCTCTTGTCTGTAATAATATTCTTAGGTGTGCAGTAACATCACTGAAGCAATCAAAAATAAAAGAAACAAACGCACCTCAATTAGATATATTATAAGCCACACAAGACTACACCCCTTTGTGAAATTTTCATCACACCCTTCTTAAAGTGACACCTCTGAACTAGTTTTGA
The DNA here is from genome assembly GCA_030449065.1 of Oceanodroma leucorhoa. Taxonomy (NCBI): domain Eukaryota; kingdom Metazoa; phylum Chordata; class Aves; order Procellariiformes; genus Oceanodroma; species Oceanodroma leucorhoa. The sequence continues at coordinate 112,781 of JASVER010000239.1, read as the reverse complement.
GATCTGCCAGGAAAGGATGTCATTAGAGAGACAGCTCCTGAATGTAAAAGTGCTTAACAAAGTTCAAACTATTGTAATATTTAAAACTGGCACTAAAACTCTTAACTCAGTTTCCTAAGCTCTCTTAAAAAGTATTCAGAAACACTCCTCATTATTGCCAAAATAAGATCTTTTCAGGTAATGTATTGAGAGAAGCAGGCACCATCCAGATCATCATTAATGAAAGAACATGGCAACACTTACCTAGTTATGGTTTACAGATGAAGTTCAGTCCTACACTGTTAAAATCAAGGGATGCTGCTCTTCTAATCTGTTGTCACCTCTGCCTTCCTATTCCTGCCGTGGGGTTGTTCCCTTCTGAGATCACATGCGGGATGAAGCTTCCATGACTTCTGTGCGCATGTGAGGTTATGGCTTTAGAGATGGTGCTGAGGGCAGCAGCTGCATCACCTACACATTGGGTCTTCTCTCTCATTGATGTATTTTATCACCACAATATCTATTCTTCAAAGTTATTTTTTAGGGGGGAAAGGACTCTTTGTACATGTTTCACATCTCTTTGCCTGTGTGCTTTTTAATGATGATATTTTAATTAAAAATACAGAGAAGGACTACTGTTGTAAGGAAAATTGACTGGTAGAACGACCATAAAAGGGTGAAAGAAGGAGCAAGCCAAATTGCAGGTCTTGTTGAGCTAAGACACTTGAAATTAAARGGAACTAGAAATGCAATAAGTTGTTGGTGATTTTTACTTTCAAAAAAGTTGTGTAATAAAAGCTTAAAGCAAAGCTGGTTATGCAAGCCTGTGCTGGTCAATAGGGCAAGATTTAGTCAAAGTTAAGAGAATTTCTTTTCAGCATTGTGCCCTAAATGTAGGGCAAAACATTATCAATTGATTGAATCATCTGAAAAAACATGTGTCTATGTAAGATGTTAAGGAGACCAATTTGGTGGAGAAATTATTCTCTCCATTTTCCCTAATTAGCCCGGTTTTGGAATGTCTTCCCCAGTCCACTTGCTTTCAGGCTGTGAGTGCTTATGGGGATGAACACCTTRCTGCAGAACCTGGCTGCTTATGGGGAGGGCAAGTCAGCGCATACTGCAAGTGCCACCGTGCACACAAACACACGATTCACACCATGAAAGTAACTGGTCCTACATGTTTGTTAGCTGAGAAGGAAAAGCCAACAGGATCTCTCTGTCATTCTAGCTGTCCAACATCTAGCATCAAATATGTCAGTGGACTGGGGCTGCATCTAAGAAATCTTGTTTTTGTTGTGGGGYGGGGATGGGAATTGCTGACCTGGACATTCAGTGCATCATTGCTATGGTCTCAAAGGAAAAGCCTGCTACAGAAGAAYACTTTCTCTCTTAGGAATGGATCTTCGTCACACTTTCCTACCTTTTGGCCTCAATGCAGCTTATTTTTGGAAGGACGGGAGAGGAAGCAGGGCATGGAGCAGTGGGCCTCCTGCAGCAATAACTGACAGAGTGAGGAAGGCAACTCAATAATAAATACTACTGACCACATTTTCATTACTCATTCCCTTCCCCATCTGTTTAAAGAGAACACAGCATAGGCACTGGCTTGAATTAACTATATATTTATAGCCCTGCCTAAATATACCTAGAGCCTTTTTTCAGATATTGGAGATACATTTTTCCTGTCCAGAGAAGGTCAAAGTTCATGATAGGTATTAGGTGCAGGGAACCAACAGCAGGCGATTTATGTTGTACTCAATGCCAGTCCTACAAACACCCTCACAAAAGGAGCTTTTTAAAATTTACCTGACTTTGGGAAGAAACATGACCAGCCCTAAGGAAATTAGCACGTGTCTTCAGAAGATATGCTAAAGGACAATCTCCTTGTTGAGGAGCGACAGAGTAAGCTGCTTTCCTTTGAGCGTATGGGTTCCCCTGTTGTAGCRTGTGCACGTCTGGGTTTGCTGAGGCAGCATCTGCCTGACTCCTTGCAGGTGCTGACCCATAGTTGCTGTTGGTACCGTGGCTGACGCTGGCAGTTACATACAGAGATGATRGGGACTGCGCAGCAGAGTGAAGGTGTGGGCTGGTTCCAGGCTGGGGAAAGATGGAGCATGATATTGGATTTCCAGTTTGGACGGCATAAGCTCTAATGTCTTGGCAGTTAATCTAAATACAATCATTGATGCTCACTCACTCTTTGCTATATCCATGATCCCTTACTGAATTAATCATAGAAAAAAATATTGAGTTATCTCTGTTGAAGTTCCCAGAAGCCCTCTCATGTTTATCCAAAAGAGGAAAGAAGTTGGCATGAAAAATTTTGTATAGATCCTTCTGATTTAATTTGCATCAAGTGTCCTCTAAGGACCATATAACATATGTCTTTAAATGGACCTAGAGACTTAAATATTTGATCTTGCTGAGGTGTTTTTTTGCTAAAATTTAGGAACTGCCATTGTTGTTCAGTCAAGTGACAGGTGACCTGATCCCTAGAGGGAAGTGTCCTGCAGATATTTCAGAGGATGCAAAGGGTGGATGCTGCTTTTTAGCTAATCCCATCGCTATTGTTTCATATAATTTTATAGAAATCAGCAAACAAGAAATGCAAGATTTCAGTAAATTTGATTTGCAGGGGGAACTAGGCATCATTTTGTTTAACTATGAACTTCATACTGTAACTTATTACAGAATATTTTATTGATGCCTTACTATCAGCAATGYGTTCATGCAATTTACTCAGCTGGCCCAGATAGAAATAGGCAGGAGAGGAGGGGAGAGTAATGAAATGTAATGTTTATTCTCCCCACACCAGTTTCTTCAAAATGGTAAAATGCATTGCCCTGCAGAACAGGTAGCTTTCCCAGATAATCTGCATAGTTTTGCTTTGTTTCTTGCAGCAAAGCATTTACATGAAGACAGAATAACATGGCTAGTTTGGCTGCTGTCTCAACAATGTGATACAGAGGCAATAAACTTAGTTTACTTCTCAAAGCTACAAAGAGGTGTGAGTCACAAAACACAGAGACAGAATCCAGGTATCGCTATCCCTAAAGTTCAAGTTCAGCTCTGTTCTTTCTGTTCAAGCTTTTCTCTCTTTGAGATGACGAAGTGATGAGCCCTGAAGAAGAGGAAGCTAGTGTAAATGTTTATTAGTACACTTTTGAAAAGAGAAGAGGAACCTAAAAAGGGCAAGGCAGTCATTAGTTCTTGGCAATGTAGAGCTGCAAAATAGTTAGTGCAGAAAACTGGAAATAAAGGCTAGAGGAATCTATTCCTGATTCATTGGGTAGCCTTAGGAAAGATGCTTATCCCTRACTTTTGTTAAAATACAGATACTACTTGTCAGGATTACTGCATTCAAATTAAAGCTTTATATCAACCAAATATAAAGCAGGTATCCCGTGGGCAATTTTCATTATTTAGAAGAATTGATCACAGAGATGCACAGACGTGGTACAAATTATAGAATGAGTGTGTGTATGTGTGCGTTTGTGTGTATTCATGTGTATTTGAAGGAATCAGACTTTACCACAAAAGTGTCTCTAGCAAAATCCCAGTGCTGGTGGAATGAAGTTTGCCTCAAACTCCTTCAGAAGGGTGGAGTGTGTGGATTCAGATCTGGCCTTTTGATTTATGTCTTTCTCCATTTGGTTATATTGTATGAGTCACAAAGGTACCCAAAAATTCACTGATGGAAAAGGCTGAGAAATCGCACATATCTTTTTATGACCAACTGAACCAATTTACCATCCCAGACAGGACAAGACAATTAAAAGAACATCTAATCTTTTTTCTGAGACTGATTCATGGTAAGGAAAAATAGTCCATGAATTTCCTCATTCAATTAGGAAATATGTACAGTTTTAGGAATCACGAAGAAATATTAAGTCATTTGTAGAAAGCTCAGATTATTACATCATCTGTCTGGACAGAGATTTATTGCTGCCAAAATTCCATGCTGCAGAAACACAGCACCAATAAATCATCACGTCACCTTGTCGATAGCTTTAATAGGAGAGGGAACAGGGTGGAAATTCTTCTGGCTGCAATGGTACTCCAAAAGTAGTTCTGAGACAGGAGTGCTATTGCCATTAGAGTAACAATATTTACTTGTCTCTCAAAGGGGAGGCCAGGAGCATGTCGGCATTACAAAAAAGAGCACTTGAAAATACTGCTTCATTTAATCCCTTGTGGGTGTTGCCATCCCTCTGAAGGAGGTTACTACCCCTACAACAGCTACCAAATAGCTCATGAGAGTATAGGTGAGTGTTCCTCATACACGTCAGTGGAAGTGACTGGGCTCATTACCCTGACTTTGCACTGGAGCAGATAAGGAGCACGGGCAGAGCTCATTGTGTGGCCAGTAACCTCCAGCTTGTGCCAAAAAGGAAACAGATTGGGAAGATCTTTTATGCCCTAAGTTGGATAATATTTGTGAAGCATTTGCAAGTGAAAGAACTGTATAAATGCTAAATACAGTTGTTTAACGGGGTTGAGCTCTTTTCATAATTATCAAACTGCATTTTATAATGTGGCCTGTCTTTACTGGGAGAGATTTTAAATGATTTCTCATTCTCCAACTTGTGTAAATATACTGTGTTTAAGGCAGTTACTGTGTAATTCTGCAAAACAACAAGACTGTAATTTCAAGGTTAGTAGGATGGGAGATTATAAGACTGAGGCAGTAGTAACTTGCCTATGGTCTCATATGTACTTTCCATTTCTTGCTTTTATACTATCTCTTGACATTTTGTAATCCTTTTGAGTGTTCCCTTACTGATTGGGGATTTTGCTCCACAAATTTATTGCTTTATGTAATTTTAAAGAAGACCGGATAGCCAATAGTGTTGGTTGTTTTTCCTTACATGATATTTCTGCTTTTCATTATACTTATTAAAAAGTATCTTGCTTTCATCCTGCATTTAACTTTACTTAATTTGTTTTGCTAGAACTCTTAATTCTGCACTCTCCTTTCACTATAATTTACGTTTCTCGTGTTCTTTATCCTCGGAGTGTTTAGCAACCACAGTCAAATTTCCCTCAGCTTCATCCCAAGAAGGCTTAAAAGCCCCTTCCAAAAGAAGTAGAATTTGTTGCGAAAGAAATCTCCAGTAAGGAAATGAAAGCAAGACTCGGTATTTCTAAAGTAAAGTCAAGCTATTTCATATCTGCTTTTACATCAGAAGAGAAACTAGAAAGAAAACGCCCAACATCTTTCTCCTTTTCAGRTTGTCTTTAGGTAGCAGCTCAAAGCTGGATCGAGTAGAGTGGCCTTGTATTTATTGATCTCACCTCAGTTGCCACCTATCACCTATGAAAGCTCTTAACACATCAGAGTGAAATGCTTCAAATGCAACACGGGAATTTTACAGCAAGAAGATGGCTTTAACKGAACCACAGGAGTTGCATCATGAAGCATCAGTATCAATGCAGAGGTCATGGTAATAAGCTATTATTTCCCTATATTTTCTACTATGTCAGAGCTGAGAGGTGGAAGCTGCATGACTAAGGATTTATAACAACAACAGAAATCTTSTGATGACTGCAGTATTTAAGCTGAAGAAGGAATTTACACTGCCTGTTCATACTCACAGACCCACAGTTTGTCTTTCTATTACTATTTCAAGTGTTAGAAAGTGGCGCCATGAACATGGGATTGATCAAATTTTCCTGTCTGCCTTACAAACTCCTTGCGACAGCAATCCATAAATGGGTTTATGCACTGCAATACGTAACCCTTTGATATGGGGTCTATCATGCTGTCTAGTTTAACTGACTCCAGGTTAGATATTGAGGTGCCCTGTACAGGTGTCCTTGTAGAGTATGGACGTTGGAAAATGAGATTCAGAGAAAGCAGCAAGTTGAGCAAGAAGCTCCCCAAACCAGCCAGAARGAAATGCAGAGGAGTATGCCCAAGGTTAATCCTCAAAGTCAATGGAGAGATAGAAGTAGGTGATTCTCTATGTGCTTCTCTTTCTGCATGAACTCACTCTTTGAGTCTGGTGCCTAATCCAAGTGAGCCACTGCCATGTTAAGGAAAAGGAAAAAGCCCAGAAACAGAGAAACTGCATCATATTTCAGCTATATGTTAAGGCAGTTGTTAAGGCAGATATTTACTTTGAAAACACAAGTTTACTAGTTTGCAGTGAGGCTGTTAAAATAAGTCTCCTAATGGCAGGCTTGTGTGTGTTTTAGCCTGAGCCTCTCTTGGTTTCTCTTGTTGGGTCGCTCCCATTTGTACCCTTCATGAAAAAGTAGTGGAGTGAAGAACTGTCAAGTAAAGGGAGAGCAGCAGAGCAAAAGGCAGGCACATGGAGGGCTGCAACCTAAAGTCTGTGTTCCCACCTGTGACAGATTTTTGGTGACCAAATATTTATCAAAGGCAGGTAAAGCACATCTTTCATCATCTTGTGGGTGGTTCAGGGTTCGATTTCACTGTTCTTCCGGAATCAGAACTGAACAAGCCAGAGCCAGTTTTGTCTTGCAGATATCTTGGGGCTAAAGTGCAGATTGACCACTCCTATATTTTTTAATGTAACAGGTAAATACAGGTGTCTCAGGAATTTAGCAGTGCAGAAGCAAGTAGCCTTGGCCCCTGCAAGTAGGGGGAAAAGCTGCCTAAGGAAGCTTTGCTCTTGTTGGGTAACTCTGTTCAAGGTTCATTTGTAGTTCAAAAGGCATTTCATGGGAGATGTTTCATGGATGGGCACTAGCTCCAGTTCTGATTCCAGCAGATCAGCAGATGCCACGTAGACCAATGCAAACCTATTGCATGTGATCTTTCCCTGGGGCTTCACAGTAAGATATACCCAGAAGAAAAACAGGTGTGTTTGAAACCTACACTTTTTAGACTTGGAGGYTGAAGAGCATTTCCATCAAACACAAAATTCAAGTAGACATGAAGTGTGAAGGCCTCAGTAGGTAACAAAATTTGAATGGGCTGATCAGCCACCTAAAACATGGTGCTTCCACTATTTGAAAGCTGCTTCTTGGCAAAAAAAATCTATATCAGGGAAAAACAAAAGACTAGATGGATCTTATGGACCCTTATGATTGCTATWAAAAATGTATAGCTTCTGGTGGATCGCTGTCTCATGGTTTGTGATGAAATGTTTAATGGGAGGATGTATGTTCACTAAGCTACAGTGGCACTGGCAAACCAATACCTTTTCTGCAAGGGTATGAATTCCCATCAGAGGTTATTCTTTGCTTTATTCTGGTTTATGGAGTGCTATGGTTTACAGGCACATGTCCTCCGTGCACTCTGTTCTTCTTGGCAGGATTTTTGGGGTGACAGAGTATCCCACGCAGGGTCAGGCATTCCAATGATCTCAAAAAATCAGTTGAATCAGCTGAAAATCTGGCCTTAAGCATTACAAGAAGCACTGATGGGTGATGGACTTCTGAGAGCTGGATCCAGTTGTGAAAGCTTGAGTTCTCAACAGTCTCTGTGTGTCAGGGACCCAGAMTAAGGTGGAAGCTCAGTGTGTGCAGAGTGTGATTAAAACATGCCAATATCTTTCCACCTGTCCTACGTGTTTAGGTTTTCTTCATGCTCTTCCCCTAACCTTCCTAGCCTACTGCCGGTACAGCACGTTTTGCTGCTATCGCACCAGCACGGCRTTCTGCCCCAGTGCATTGGTCAGTTTGTTTTATACGGCTCATTTCTGATACATGCGGTCCATGAGAAGAGCTGAGCACAGGTAAGAAATCTTCAGCCTCRAGAGGAAGGGAGGACTTTATAACAAAAAGGGGGCGGCTGAGGACAACACTGTGCTGTTTCTTGAAGATGTCTTGAATTGTGCTGGCAGCAATGAAACCAACACCATCCTGGACAATATGATACACCTAATACACAAACGCAGACCCTTCAGGTGATAAAAAGGTGAAAAATGTCACCTGAAATATCAGAAACGGCAGGCAATCAGAATACTGAGATCCAAAGAGAGCGGACACACGTTCAGTGGGAAGTGGAACAACCTYGTCTATGCCAAGGGGTCGGATGGTCTTGGGTACAGATGTCTCTATTACCAAAGGCAGGCTGTTGAGGAGCTGGGAACTTGGGAAAGGTGGCACCCGAGCTGCCTGCCATGACAGCTGTGCAGGTGCCAGCCAGCCAGCCTAACAGGGAGCAGGCTGGCTTCCAGTGCAAATCAACCTGGCAGGCATGTCTCCCTCAGAAACCAGCCGAGGCTTCGTCAGAAATTCATTGACAYTGACACATTCCTGCAGAGTATGTTGGGCCACCAGGTAGGATCTCCTCCCTATGCGCTGTCTGAAAATGAGACCAGCTTTTACAGTAGTGGGATGACAGCAAGAGGGGCACCTTGTGGTCTGTTTGAACCTCACAACTGGAGCAGCAAATACAAGGAAAGCAGACAAGAAAAGGTGAAGGCTTGCTACAGTGGAAGGGTCAGCTGTTCAGCTTTGTGAATGCTGATGTAGACCTATTTTCTTTACACATTTGATARTTAATGGTGTTTTCCTAATTGTCTCACTAGACTAATTATTAGTTTTACCCTGTCTGTAAATAAGACAATCTGTGGTTATAGTAGAACAGAATCCCTCATTGTGAGTTTGTCAAATAAATGCARATTGTGAAATACAAACATCTACTCTGCCCTGCAAGGAAAAGCCTGCCTTGTAATACTGCAAAGGGCAGTTGRCTGGTTAATAAACCTCCTGTGAAACGCACGGGCTCCAGAAAAAACAGATAGTGAATATGAAATATGTAAGTAATTTCAGACTTTGTTAAATCCAGCTGGTTTGTGTTACTGAAAGCATCACTGCTTTCACAGCACAGGAAGGAAGGACAGAGWTTTTAAGTGACACAATCACCAAACAAATGCCCGATGAGGTGTTGGATGAGAAGCAGCTAGTGGATGCTGCAGACCAATAGGTTTCATAGTGTAGGGATGATAGGGAGCAAATTTGACACTGCAGTGAGAGTAAGGATGGTAATACTGGAGTAAAGATGCTACAGTAAGACTATGCTAGCTTATATTTTATGATGACATGCTGCCTCTGCTGCCTGCTTAATCCTTAGGAGAACTCAGTRCCTGCAAGCCTCTGTGGCCGTTGCAAGTGGATGTGAGTAGATATGAGCTGAGGATCTGGCTCTCATACTTCAAAGAGGTCTGTAAATGCGAAGTATTTTCCAGCACCAGTGAAGAGYCTCTCCAGAGATTCACTATTACTCCCTCCTTCTGATGCATGCGCAGTTCTTGCTAGCCTGCATGAGTACAGAGGCGTGGGAGGGATTTGCTCGCCTGGCTTTGACCACTCTTAAAAGAGGCATGTGGTCAGGAGATGCCTCRCTCCCCCCATCAGCCCGAAAGGCAGCCTACAGAAGTAGCCCAGAAACCTGGGTTTTAGGAGAGCAAAGTTAGGCGAGAGAAATTTCATCCTAGTGTGACAACAACCAAGGTTGCAATCCAAAGCTGTGTAAAAGGACCAATCACTTTTAGTCACAGTAAGTTCGAAGGGCACCTCAGAAAGCATGTGAGCAGGTTCATATTTCGCTCCGGGCTTTTTCTGGTCTGCTCATCTGTGCTGGGTATATTGCACAGCATGGAGCACAATTAATATCTGATTGCTACCTGCTATCTTGCCCAATGATGAACAACATCCTTAAYTAGCAAAAACATAAGATGAGACAACACATTAAATTGCTAATGTGAATGAGTATTTCACAAACATTTCTCTTTTAATCAGTGAGAAAACTAAGCTGAAGATGTGTCAGCGTACTCACAACAKCATCACTCAGAATGACCATGCACGTGATTAAGCAAAACCCTTTCAAGGAAGTGATTCATTGTTTTGGGTTTGCTTTTTTATTTTTATTGCATGATACATAATAAGCATATAAATGTGCTTTTGTTTATAGATGGCTCTGGGATAAAAATATACACTGTGTGCATCATCAGTTAAGTAATCCATGTCTGCCTTTATCCTAAGGTGCAGACCTCAGAAAAGCACAACTGAAAGATGACCATCATGCAATAATTATGTTCCAGTGTCTCCTCATATTGAGTCAGATCATTTTGATGGAAGATAGCTTCTGTGAGATTGTTCTCCCTGAGCATCTCTTAGAAGTTGTGAGACTCAGGATGTCTTGCCTACCTGTGTCTGTTCTGAAGTACTCAGATCTATCTTATCCTGTTGTTCTGGTTAATTTGTGAATGGATAATTGATTCAATGGGAAAGGAAAGTTTCCTGTTYGTCATCAACTTTACAGTACTGCCTGCCTGGATATGTAGTATGCCAAGATACTGGCTCCCAGGATCATATTTCTGATCTTCCACCTACTCCCRGCTCATATCTGATGTCCTGGTTTACCATGTGTCCTGGCCAACAATTAGACCTAAGCAAGTCAATACTGAGCAGATGTCCCAGGGTACAGCTTATCAATCAGGTGCAGATTATCATCTCAACTATACTGGGTTCTGGGACATGCATGCTCTTTAGATACAGGGTTAGAGCCAGTCTCTCTGTATGAGGAGCAAGTAAATGCTAGGAGAAGAAAGTTGGTTTAGTGGCTTTTAGTTTATTTTTCCTCACTAGCTGGGAATTAGGAGCCATGAATTTAACACAGACTTCCTGTGTGGTCTGCAACAAATCATTAGTTGAATGTCCTGGTGTCTGTGAAGATATAATGCCTCACTGCCATTTGTGCCCTTGAAAATCAGCCTTAAGTTCATTGGGCCTCCGTAGTCATTTGCAAATTGTTTCAATATACGAGCATAGGGCAAGTCTTAGAAATCCTCTCTGCTGAAGAACAGGAAGCATTTCAGCACTCATAGAAGAGARTGAGTGCTGAGCAAAGGTAATTAGAAAATTATTGCTGTGATTATCAAACTGCAGTACCAGTAAATAATGTGGTATCATAAATGTAATAAATAATTTGCATCCAATTTCCACATTTTATTACAGCGTCTGTCTGGAATTTGAAGTGCTGCATCCTAGCCCGTTTCTGTAGCTCAGCCCTGGGGGAAGACCAAGGTTTACTGTTTGTGTTTAACTCTCAAAAGCAAAAACCACAGAGGGCAATCACATCAGCTTCCTACCACTGGGGGTAGAGAGAGCTTCCCTTTCAATGGCTTCGGTGCCAAATTCAAATCTTCCTTGAACCCTAGAGCCAAATCCCTTGAACTTTAGCCCTGTTTTTRTCCCTGATAACCCTCCTAAGACTTCAGAGAAAATACTTTGTCCGGAAGGCAGGAGCCCCGGGCTGTACCCAGCTCCGGCAGGGTGGCTCAGACAAGCGTGGCTAGCAGGCCCTTGCCATCCCAAATGCATCCTGCCGGGTAACTCACCCGCGCGGTTAGGTCAACGGCACCATGAACTATTTCCCTACTTACCTGAACGGCAAGTGCACGTGGGATGTGTGCGCGGGATTTGCCTTTCATACAGAGCAGTGAAGCAAAGTCTGCGGTGTGCTAACATGGCCCCATGCTTGCATTATCTGAAGAGGTTCATTGTGGGGACGTAGATTAATGGTTCTCTACCTCATTTGCCATATGGCTGACAGCTTGGCAAACTCCAGGACCTCCAGCTGTCACACACGATGGCRCAGCTGACGGCAGCATGTGGCTCGCTCTTCTCTTGCCCCCAGTCAGGCTGTTTAGAGGATGACTGAATCTGTGTCACTACATGCCATCAATTTACCACTTGGCTTGCCTAAAATGCTGTCACAGCTGCTTGTGGCTGACATCTTCCAGTTACTAATGTGAAATAGTCTCTGAGGACCCACCGCTGAGCTCTGCGTCTGCCTGCGGGCGGTTTCATGGGAATGAGCAGATAAGATTGCTTTTCTCCCTTTGTGCCCATCGTGATTATTCCTCAAAGGCTGGGGCTGCTTGCCCGAGTTTATAAGAATGTGAATGTAAGACGGCTCTGCAGGCCACCAGTGCATGCTCCCTCAGCGTCCGCCCGAGGGTGAGTGTTTACCCTGGAGCGGTGGGATTGCGTTAGGATCTGCGTGCGGCTGTGTTGTTTAGCATTTTCCCCTAATCRTGACTGTTGCCCTCTGCTTTAATACCTGATACTGTTTCTGTCCCAGGTGGACGAGGATTTACCCCTCCTCATCACTATCAGTGTACCCAATGTACTGTCACTTGGTTTCTCTCTGTCTTTCCTGCAGYTAATGAGAATGCCCTTGTAGGGCAGCTGCAGGACAAGAGCCAGATTCATGCCCCCAGCTTCTTTCTCCTGTCTTCTGCTTGTGCAGTGCTTTTTCAGAGTGATCTGTTAGAATTGAATGCGTAATCAGCTGTTGTCAGGATTAGCCCATATTATCTCCCACGTATGGCCAAACCAAGCTTTCTAGTAGCAGCTGATATATTGCACACACCTTCAAAACCATCATTACAAGTCCAATCTTTACCATTTAGCCTGGGCAAGATAATGAATATTCCCTGTTGAGGGAATATTAGCACACTGATAGATGCTTCTGCTGACCAGTTCCTGGCCTGCTATCCTAAAAGATTATTAATATTTTTATAGATTAAGTAATCTCCTTCTCTGAGTACAGTGCACTGTGTCTTTAGGTGGTTCCTCTAAAAGAACCCTGTAATGTTTTTGGTGGGTTACTGGGTATATCAGGAGAACATAAGCATCTGTTGACTGACAGACAGTCAATATGGCAGGTCTGCGTAGTGATGGCTTGTTTAGGTGGTTGTAGTAGACATTAACTGTCTGCCATAATCCATGGGTATAAGTCATTTAGCCTTGATTGTAGGTTCAAAGCAGGGGGATCACATCCACACCATGGCTACTCTAATGATGTGCTTTAGAGCTAGTTTTAGGACCAGAACATGGTTATAGATACACTTTTAGCAGTTAAGGGGGCTGCATTTGTAAATCGGTAATAGCAACATGTTACCGTACAGTCAGAAGACCCTACTATAAAAGCTGAGTGCAATAGCAGTAGCCTTGGAATGGTGTTACCACAGCCACACCAGGCATGGGGCAATGTGGATCCCGGGGGTGGTGGGTGAGTGGCGTYCTTCCTTCTTGCCATGGTGTGTCTGCACCTTTGTGTTCAGCTGACCAGCTTCTCCAGTGAACCAGCAGATGGTATTGCGCATGCAGCAGTGTACGTCAACCACAACATCCTTCTCTTGCCTATGTCCCTCACATTGAACACAGTAAGTCCCTATGGCTTCCTTGGCGTGTTTCAGTTTTGCAAGTTCAGTTTGGATACAAACCTAGTCTGGGTTGAATTAGGCTTTTCGAAGTGATGTAGATGGGCCTGAATCCCTCTGACCCTGTGTGYTTTTTTTCAGTCCTCGTACTCAAAGACTCTTTTTAAGATCCCAGGCTGCGCTRCTAGGTTTGGCTTTTCCAACACTTCGTTTATGCTTTTCCTCGTGCTTTTCATCCTCTAACTTGAAAATTCACATTTTGGTTTTGGTGTGTGCTATTTTTTGCCTTTATTTACTAGGGTTTTCGGCACACTATGCAGGCAGTCCTCTATTACCAGCCTTGCTTCATCCAKCAGCAGCACCCAAGCAATCCTGTCATGTTGGGCAGCACGATCTCTTTCCAGGTTCCTTCTAGGATCTGGCCTTACCTTTTGTAATACTTTGTAGCAACAGAAAGGTTTCATGCAGCCTGGACAAGGATTTTAAGCCTGAGAGCTGAAGTCTGTCAGCTCTTTGTTCCAGCTGTAAAGACAACCCCTTTTCAGCATCAGACGTAGGTGTGGCTCATGCTCTCGGTTTCCAGCTTCTACCCTGCACCCGCTCTAACTACAAAGGAACAAAACAAAAGGCTTTCTGTTCTCAGATGGTTTAAGAATAAGGTGAAGTACTATATTTCTTGCAGTCATATCACTTAAAGTGATTTTGCCCTTGAGGACAGCATTACCTCACACACATCAAGAGAATGTCTGTGCGCTTAAATGTCAGGCCTCATGAGACAAGAGTTGCTCCGCTGTAATCGCTTGTGTAGCTTTCCACAGTTTTCTCTCACTTGATCTTTTATTGGTTCTGGTGCAGAGTGACCGATCATCCTTGCACAGACCTCCTTAACACAGTAGACAATTTTTATTTAACACAAGGGAGGGATCTGTCACAACAAGTGAAGCAACCAGGTAAAACTGCTTAAAAGCCAGCACTCTTCTGCAAAGCAGCATGTTTGCAGAGCCCTGTCTCCCATTTGGCATATTCTTGTTTAACAAATACATTAATCTCTATGGCTCCGCTTCACCTCTGCCTTGTTTGTCTTGTCTTTCCCTGGTGCAAGTTCATAAGGGCAGCAACTGCCTTCCCGTTTGTACGTCGGTGCCTTCATCTCAGCCAGGGTCTCTTGACATTGCATAGCTAACTGCACTGCAGAAGCATCATTTCCTTCAGGCCATTGCTAGAGCATGGAAACACAGCTGACATCTGATTCTCCACTTAATCCATAGGCCCCATGCTAATTACCTTTACACAGTAGGCTGCACAGCCTAAGTGCAGAAAAACAGCTTGTATCAATCCAGAGAACAGCTAATGAGAATAACCAGCCATTAACACATCAAATCAGATAATAAATGCTGGAGAGCACAGCTGATGGCTCAGAGTGTCTTGTGTTTTTTTACTTCCCAGTAAAATAGCAGCCACTTCTGSGTAGCCTAGCTTCATAGGAAGTGGCTTTTATTAGGGTTATAGATCAAATCAAAAAGTATGGTGAGTTATAGTAGCTGGGATTAAAATTGTAAACTTACCCATTAAAATTGTCTTCTGCCAAGGCCATTTTTCACTCTGCTGGTCAAGGACCTTAGGGCCAGCTGGGGGAAGTCTGGGGAGAGTAGAGCTCTCCAAGTCCAAGCACTTTTACCATCTTGGCAAAAGTCCCCTCAGGTATAGGGACTGGGTGAAAGGGGGCAGAAAACACGCTAGTGAAGTGTGCCAGAATGTCCTCTTATGTGCTGTTTTAGCCTGACTTAACTCACRTAGGATTTCTGTATGTAAAGACTGATTGGCATTAGTCCTTACTACAGCCAGCATAGAAACAAAAGAAATACATTTGGAAATATGCCACCTGGAGTTAAAACTTTGGGACTAGCAATCAGAGGAGTTTTCTGAACTTCTGTTGGATATTTTTCTTGATGGTCTTAAATCTCTTCCCAATCAATTAATGTATCTACGTGACACCTCTCCACAGTAGAAATTGGCAGTTGCTGAAAAGTACTTCTCTTTGGTGTGGGAAATAGCAGCAAATCAGCAGCCTGGAGAGTGTAAATGCAGAAAATGAGGACTGCTGAATGCTTTTTAAGCTGGGCAGAGTGGTGAGAAGGGAATCTGCATAGGCAATGCCACCATCAGCTGGGATTTGACGTTGCTCTTCCAGCTGAAGCTACCACGGGATCTTTCATGACCAGTTCCCGTCACCAGTGGTCTTACTCAAGTGGGTCAGGACCTTTCAGGTTCTAGCTTCATCCAAGGAAGAAGTACTGCAGCAGCGCAGAGCTGCAGGGTACTCTTCTCGGCTATTTGTTCTAGCAGATAGACACTTGGAAGGGAAGAGAGCTGGCTGCTGCCTCATCCAGCTGCTTTGTAGAACACAGAGCTTTTTTTTTCTTGCAAGTCTGTCCTAAACACAGCCGATTCCCTCCTGCACCATGTTTTCATCAGGTAAACCATTGGGACCCTGGCCATTGTCCTGCCTCAGAGCTTTTTTAGGGTGGAGGTTCTTCCCCCCCTGTACATCACTGCAGAGGAAGACACTGCTCATTTTGCCATCTCTTTTGTGTGCATTCACTATAAGATAGAAGACCACAATTCCCACCTAGGAGCAGACCAGCATAACAGGATCTACAGCTGGACCATTTTCCATACAAAGCCATCTTCTAAACAATTATTCTTCTTTGCAATGTACTCATGCAGCTATATTGCTTTAATAATTCACTTGGACACCAGGGTGCTGATGATGGCATCACTATGATGCACTGACAAGCAAGACTCTCTGTCAAATCTTCTTCTCACTAAGAAAGTGTAGGTTTGCTATAAAGCCAGCTTAATTGTATTCCAGCTCACGCGCTTGTGCCAGGATGTCTTTCCCTGCCAATCTTTGATGCCACTCAGAAGCAGCATATACCTGCAGCTTGATTTCCTCACCTGTTTCATAGCATTATTGGCTTGGTTTAGTCAAGAAGTTGACAGCAGCTGCCTCATTGAGTTTCACCGGATGGGCTGGCAGAGGCCTAAAATCCGGATGCTCATTTATTTTCATTACACAGACTGCATATGTTTATATCTTCAGTGAGCTTGATGCAAAGCTAGTTTAATTGTTTGGGAGACTTTGTGTTACCTTCAGTGTGTTTGATCTAGGCCCATAGGAATGTTCATTCCTTTTTGCTCAAAACAGTGAGATACCTCAGGCTTTGTTCCCTGAGATAAAAGCTGAATTGTAAAAGAGTGATGGCTGGGAAGGAAAAGAAGGGGGCTGTTTTCTCTCCCACCAGAGGACATATTTTGAAATACTGGTGGATTTATAAAGCCTGCTTTTTTGTATGCAAAGGGAGTGAGGATCCTTTCTGGGGGTAGCTACAGAGAACTCCATGGATGAAAAACACGCTGACAAGAGTTTCAGTTATCACTRAAGTGAAAATATACCATGTATTGTATAAGGGTTGTTTCTCCTTTTGCCAAGATCTGGTCCCAAAATGAAAAATAACAGAGCAAGAAAAACTCCTYATGAAAATTACAGGAAAACGTTGTCCCATGAAATCTGAGACCTTCAATTAGTCCACATCAGATTTTCAAGGAGCAGAGAATGTCAATGAACAAAGAGAACATTTCTTCCTTTTTCTGTTGTTCTGTCTTCTAACTTATGTTTTCAAATTGCTTTGGGCCATTTCCAGCCAGCCTAAATTCCACCTAAGTGTCTGTGCCTGTAGTGGGTTTAGTGCCTCTGGAGAGCAATTCAGAAAGCCTGAGAGAAGTGCAGAGTGAGAGTGTCTTGAGTCAGACAGCAGGAAACACGAGACAAAGACACACTTGGTGGTATTTAAGCCAGCTGAATATGCCCATTTTCTTCTGTTYGTTTTTTATAATGGTGGTATCAGCTGGTGTGTTTAAACATTTATTTCTGTCCTTTCTTTTTTAGATGATGGGCTGTATAGGAGGAGAAGAAAATCCTTTCGCTTCTGAGGAACATAAGGTACAAACTCAACCTCTATCCAGTGGATACTGTAGGCTCCTTCCAGAAGGAAGATCTTGTGCCCATAATCCATGAACCTTGAGGGTTCACACCATATCTCACAAGGAAGTGGGACTTCTTGTAAGTGACTACAATAACAGCAATTCAGAGACAGTCATCCATTTGAGCTGCACGTTTTAAGTGATAATCAATATTTATACRGTAATTAGAATCTCAAATAAAACTAGTGCCGACGCACAACATTATAGTTCCCAGTCAGGAGGAAAGTGAGTGGTGGTATTTCTGAGTAACCCTTTTTGGGCTGGGTCTCTGCATCCTCCTTTGTGCAGTGCCAGGGTTTGTTGGTGTGCTGGCATACTGTGTGGTTGCCTGGCTTTTCAGAAGGGTGATGCTGTTGACCAGTGCAGGTGGAGCATTCTGCCTGGTCTCCTAGCAGTTCTCCTCAGGAGGAAAATGATGGAAAGAATGGATGTAAAACACATTGTTGTAAGGCCAGTGCAAACCCTCCATCAAAAATGTTTCCTTTTAGACCATAAGAAAGTTCTGGCAGAGTTACTGTGGTCCTGGAGACCTAGGGGCCTTAACATTTTAGGAAAGACATTTTTCAGACATCAGGCAGCAACAGCTAATTTCAATTCTCCAGGGAATTAGAAACAAGGCACCCAGTGATGTCAAGCTATGATATGTCTCCTCCCTGGGGACTGCAGCCTTCCAGGACACTGCTGGGAATAGSGAAAGAAAGGCAGAGAAAAGTGAAGTGATTTGTCCAGTAGGAACAAAACCCGCCTTTTTCTAACCCCTGCTCACATTATACCCCTCTTCTTGGGGTATGATGCCAGAAGCATACTAGCAGGTTAAAACTGTGATCACAGGGCACTAACCTCCAGATGGAGGTATTAAATAAAACCCACAAACACCCCTCCCCTTTCGCAGAGGAAGCTATCAAAGCACACCTGCCCATAGACAAGGGGACGGGTGCAGTTCTACGGGGAAAAGCATTTGGTTGCTGCCAAGGCATTTTAGAGGATTTTATCTTGCTCACAGAATAGACCCAGCCATCTTCTACTTTGCAAAAGGCACTACCTTTGCTGTCATTTTGCAAACTAAGCACGCCTTATTGCCCTCCAGGAAAGTGTATCATGGGGACTGGCAGCTCTCTTCCRTCCTGTTTCTTTCTTCCTTGATTCCAGCCCCTGCACTCTCTCCGCACTAAGGAGTCCTGGAAGGTGTTTAGAAACTGAGGCTCATTCCTTTCTATCTTTGCTACTTGCATGACCCTTATCACTGAAGCATTTGAATGTCTTTGATGTATTTATCTTTCTAATACCACACTAAAATAGGGCAGTACTGTTGTCTGGAATTTACAGATAAGTAAATGAGGCGTAGGAGACTTAAGTCCTAATCCTGGACTGCATCAAAAGCAGCRTGGCCAGCATGTCGAGGGAGGTGATTCTGCCCCTCTACTCCGCTCTGATGAGACCCCACCTGCAGTCCTGCGTCCAGCTCTGGGGCCCTCAGCACAGGAAAGACATGGACCTCTTGGAGYGGGTCCAGAGGAGGGCTACGAAAATGATCAAGGGGATGGAACACCTCTCTTGTGAGGAAACGCTGAGAGAGTTGGGGTTGTTCAGCCTGGAGAAGAGAAGACTCTGGAGAGACCTTATTGCAGTCTTTCAGTACTTAAAGGGGCCTTATACGAAAGATGGGGACAAACTTTTTAGCAGGGCCTGTTGCGATAGGATGAGGGGGAATGGTTTTAAACTAAAAGAGGGTGGTTCTAGACTAGATATAAGGAAGAAATTTTTTACAATGAGGGTGGTGAAATACTGGMACAGGTTGCCCAGAGAGGTGGTAGATGCCCCGTCCCTGGAAACATTCAAGGTCAGGTTGGATGGGGCTCTGGGCAACCTGATCTAGTTGAAGATGTCCCTGCTCATAGCAGGGGGGTTGGACTAGATGACCTTGAAAGGTCCCTTCCAACCCAAGCTATTTTGTGATTCTATGTTTCTATGACCAGCAATGGCATTTAATGCATGTATCTCTTCGTGGAGCTAGTCCTAAATGACCTTTGTAAGGACACAGCAAGCGTGTGCAAGAAATGGGAACTTAGCCAACATCTTCCAGGAATTAAACCAACATCTACGCTAGTGCTTTCTCTCTGTCCCTAACTCCATCTCAACAGGATAATCAACCTATGACATCCTTCCCTGTGTCCTTGGGTTTTACTGTTAACTCTAATCTTTGTTTATTACAGTACTTCCAAAGGATAGGTCAAGAATGAACTCCATTTCTACCCCAAAGAACTTACAAATTGCTKTGTTTCATCAAAAGAAACAACACTGAATGCGAGTGCCATACTTTGCCACTTTGCCAAATGCAACAGCTCACCATATAGTATCCTGAACTTGTGGAAACTAGTGCCCAAATGCACAAGTAGATTAACCCTGGGGAAGAAAAACTTTTGAGGATGTAGGAGATCACTTCTCCCATTTTCTTTTTCTGGAGAAGGGATTTGAAGTTTCCATGCTTTTTGGGCTGTCATGTTTCAATTTTTCAAGCCTGTAGCTAGAATAACTGGCAGAAGTCCTGTCCAAAGAGCAGGTTTTTCCAGGTTTTATGATTATAAACACACCATGACCTTTAGACAGAAAGAATATTACAACATGTAATTATATGGAAGTGAAAAAAAAGGAAAAGCTTTGCCGCTTCACAGATAATTTGCTGTTGCTTTTATGTTCCCCGGCCTTGTAAAGAGCCTTTGTGAGTTGTTTTCTTGCCTAATGCTCCTACAGCAGCTCTCCCTTGAGTTTCTCATCTGTCAGCTAACGCATTCTAGATAAGGTTTATTCCATACACCTGACTTTTCAAGCATCTGTTTGTTGCTGTGCATGCAAACCTGTGAATGAAAGTGGCAACTACAACRTGTTTCAGATGCAGCCACATAAGCACCTTATTTTATTCTGTTTTCTACATGAACACWGGGTCCTTTCTATCTTGTGCATCCTCAGTAGCTTAGGGGTAGAATGGTACTTTCAGTGTATTTTTTCCGATGAATGTTTATCTACACAATAACCTTTGGCAGTCTTAGAGATTCAAAAAATTGGAATGCGCCTATATAGATTCTTGCCTTAAAAATAACCCTCTCTCTTTTGAATGAGTTAAGAAAATATATGCATTCACTGATCAGACTATGACTGGTTTGTAGGCAGAGAAATGCAGTTACTTGTTTGCTGTTGAGACACATTTCAGACCRTGTCTATAAATTCTCCTTCAGTCCCCACAGTCCAGTGTTTAATAGGCTTTTTGCCTACTTTCTTCTGGAGCGTCCAGCTGTAGTGATTTGAGGTGAAGACACCAGTCAGTTCAAGGGCCTAATGACTGTTTGGAGCAATGGGTACTTGTCTGAGGGAGATCTGAATCCCTGCTYGGATTGCAGAGTGATGGACACGTGCTGAGAGTTTCTGTGAAGCAACATCACCAGCCTCACTACAGTTCTGATTTTTCTCCCTTTCATTATATTTTAAATAAAAAAATTAAATCAGGGGGAGACAGGGGACTCTTCACCCTATAAATGGGTCTATAAGGGATATCTCTATTTTAAAAAGCTATTTTTGGAAGAAAGTATGTGTTGTATGAGACCTAACTTCAGTAACTGTCCATTAGTCACACCATACCCCCTAACATTTCTGTAGGGTGTTGTAAATCAATAGAGCATAAAACAAGGTGGTTGTCCAGTGAGAAAGCTCATTTCCCCTTGACCTTCATCAGTATTTCAACTACAGAGCTCTGAGGAGCTCTTCTGGTTTGGAGATAAGATTACACAGGTGCACGCTATCTGAAAGAGAAAAAAAGGAGAGCATTGTCTTAGTTATTAAAACATGAGACTAGCTTAGTTTCATCCCGTGCTCTCTGTTGACTCACTTTGACCTTGAACAAGGCCTCTTTATGTTTTCCTGACTGTAAGAAGGGGGCAATAATATTTTCTGCTTCCTGGAAAATGATGTGAACRTAGCTCAACATTTCTAATGCACTTGTATGAAAGATACAGTGGGAACACAAAGTTCTTTTTCCATGTAGGACAACCAGGAAGAGTTATAACCACAACGTCCGTAGCGTTGCAAGCTTCCATTCAGGATGTGGTATTCCACCCAGGACACTGCCTTTTTTACCCTCCTATAATTGCATTTTTTTCTTGAAAGATTCAATCAAAACAGCTCAGCAATTCCAAGATTGGAGCTAGGAAAGAAAAAAACATAAATTTTGTCCTCTTACAAATATTTTGGTGATTTTGCTTAGAGAGATTCTGGCATCGCTGTCTGATTTGGGGCAGTGTCTAGTCATTTGGTGTAAAATCTCTTTTAGCATATATTACCTTCAGTCACAAACCCTTGAGAAAAACAGTTGGCAAATGCTCAGTGGTGCTTAACAACGAAAAACCCTGGAAATGTCACTCTTGTCACACTTGAGCCTCTGATGAGGTTATTGATTTGATGGTGGAAACTGAAGTTCTGACCAAACAGTAGCAATGTTTCAGGTGTGAAAGGAGACCTGTATTCTGATAYGAGGATTTAGGAAACTCCATGGACACATGCTCTGTGTTTCTATACAGGAGGAGGTGCTACTCTTTTGGACCTGTCAGTGTAACTTTGATTCCTGAGAAGATTCTGGAACAAGATGTTAAWAAAATAATTTTTAAGTACTTAAATGATTGTAAACCGATGAAAGAAATAGCAAACAAGGATTGTTGAGAATGGGTCATGTCAAGCCTGTTTAAYTTCTGCCTTTGGCTGGTTAAGTAAGTGGCCTAGTGGGGAAAAAAAGAGGGATACAATTAATGTGATATAATTTCCATCCCAGTGACATTTCTGCCACTTCTCCATAACATTCCCATAAGGAAACTAATGAAACACAGTGTTGATGTGGTTGTGAGAAGAAARGTATGCAATGGTTGGAAACTTGCTCTCCAAGAGCACTCATCAGCTCTTTGCTGTCAAATTTCAACTGAAGTTTAGTTTTCTGGACCTGGCTCTGTTCAGCATTTCACTTGACCGTTTGGAGGACCAACGAGAGACTATGGTCATAATATTAGTGAATGGGAGTGGCATAGGTCAAGGTTGCAAGTACTGTGGACACGAGCATCAGAATTCAACACATGCTTGAAAAATTAGACAGAACCTGAAATCAAAACAGCTGAAATTCAGCGAAGACAAATACAAAAGTCTTTCTCCTTAAGGAGGAGAAATTCAGCAGACAAGCAAAAAATTGGAAGTTATTGGCTAGGCAGCATCACAGCAGAAGAGGGAGATTTTTCTGACTGGACCCTACAGTATGATTTAAGATAGCATTTTTGTCTTCTAACATCTAAATGTGAAGACAGTGAAGCACTGGAACAGATTGTCTACGATGATTGTGAAATCTCCCCTGCTGGACATTTTTAAAGAACAAGTGAGACAAACATCTTTTGAAGATTTCTAGGTATGATTCACTAGATAGTCTCTCTTTATCCCCTTGCAATTCTGCTGTTCTATGATCCACACTACAGACCTCAAGCTAGGTATATGTCAATAATCAGATACTGCTGAGGAAGAGATGAGCTTTGTTCTGACAATAAAACCATCTTTACGTAGGCAGCAATTGTTCCATTTTCTGAAGTAGCGGTGAAGTCCCAGCTGGAGTCCTTTGTCTCAGCTGGAAGTAGTAATTAGACAATGTTGAGGGAAAAGCACAGAAAAGCAACAAGTATGGTAAGAGGTGTAGAAAATGTGACTCATAAAAAGGAAGGTGAAGGCACTGGACTGAAAAGAGAAGACTGAGAAATGGCACAGCAGCTTGGAAAAGATTGACGCAGATGGGGCAACAACTGTAAATTACTTTGCATGTCCATTTAGGGAAGGGCAAGAAAGAATCAGTTTCACCTTCACCTAAAAGATTTAGGCAGGGTATTAGGTAAGTCTTTCTATCTAAAAGTGTGGCAAAGTGTTAGGACATACTACCCAGGGATATCGATTTCTTAAAGTGAAGAAGATAAAAGTGTCAGGGATGGTGTCCAGATACTTTTAGCCTGCTTCAGTGCAGAATGTTGGATGAGATGATCTCCCAAGATTCCTCCTAGCCTGCCAGATCTGTGAATTTATCTTTGGCAAGCATTTATTTTGGCATGTAGATAAAGTATGGGGAAATGGARCCAAATGAATATATCTGGAAAAATCATTGACTTTGACAATGAGTGCAAGCCGTTTCTGAAGAAAAGAAAACAACTATGTTGCAACATGCCACTGTCAGGATGATTTATAAACATCATTACTTTTATGTTGTTTTTGCAACTTATACCCTTCCAGATTCCTGTTAAGGCCTGAATTTGCTTATAAGGGCCAGGCCATCATGTAACTTGTAGTGTTTGTGTCCTGCTCTTGTTTATGCTTTGATAAGTCTCTTGAATTTTGGAGGACATCTCTTGTGAAGCTCTGCATGGGTCAAAATATGCTGTGCTTTCAGAAACAGAACATGAATCAYGCAAGAGTTGCTTTTGGTCTGCCAATATGGTAAAAAGTCTATTGGAAGCTCATTCCATTGGCATAGTTAAATACTTTTCTAGAAATTCTCATCCTGCAGATTTATTTCCAATTTGCTAAAATCAATTGGTAAGGACTAGGACTGCTGCCAGAACATGCCTTAACATCAAAAGTCTTCTCATCCTCCCTCAGCATCTGCTTAACTGAGGCTATAGAAAAAGTGTCTGCTGCTTTCCCTCTGTTTGGTGGTGAAAAGAAACTGCCTTTGCATTTGATAAGCTGGAAAAAGTTGAAATATGTAACTGTTAGGTGGAAGATCATCCAGTGAATCTGAACCTAATAATGACACTGTTTCATGTGTTTCTACATAGAAATCCAAGTGCAGTAGATACACGCTGTGCTCTTTCAAAAGCCAAAGAAATTGTCTCCTTTTCTAGTTAGCTGTATTACTGTATAGTTTCTGAGAGGCAAACGTGTTAGTGACTTTTCATTTTGCCATAATACCTGCAAAGGTCATTTTTCTGGAGGAAAACTGATTTCATGCTGTATTACTGGACCTGTTGGCAGGCAGAAATAGTTACCTCACCTTCCCTCTTCTAAGCAGAGAATTTGTTGAGAAAACAGCCCTTACTGCTATTCAGTTGCACTGATGTTAAAAGAGACGTAATGACTCTGGGATATGTATTACGGGTGCTGTTAACTGTGGAGTTAAATGACAGAAAGATGAAAAACACATTAACAAATGCTTTAGCTGGAATATCCACCTTTTGTAAATAAAGAAGTGACCTTAGAGCTGGAAATTCTTCCATTAATTGGTCTTACAACTACACATTTCAAAGCAGGCATCCAGCAGCTGCTGTTTCTCTACATGTACTGGATTAGTTTTTCATCTCTGAAGACACKGAAATGGTACGCTGTGCCTGCACTGACCTAAGAGCAACCCTCTGAGAGAGGGGAAATGGTTTTGCTTCCAGTCCTGTCAGGTTATTTTCTGTGCCTYGTGCTTTCCACCTTCAGCACAAGGACTGCTGACCCAGCCAAGTCCTGCCAAACAGGGCTGCACGGAGCAGAGACRGGACGTGGCAGGAGAGGTCCTAGGACAGGGTGAAGGCAGCCACCGTGGTGGGTCACCCAGGGAAGCCTTGAGGGGTGGGGGTATGGGTATAAACACGTTTTCCCTTGTCATGCCCCGCCACATTSCTGGGCAAGGCTGTCCTGAGCCCTCCTGACCCAGCAAGGTGGAATAGCTTGCCTCAGCCTCCTGAACAACTCCAGCCCAGCAAGCCCCASCAACGTCCTACTGCCTCCTGCTCACTCTGGGCGCACACCGTGGATTTCCCACGCCAGTGGAAGAGCTGAAGCTGGTGGGGAGGAGGAGAGCAGCACTCCGGTTGGGTGGGAGAGAAACGTCAGGGAACTTCTGCCCTCTGGGAACAAAAATGTAGGCTCCCAGCCCCATCCTGGGTTTGCCCTGCATGAAGAGCCATGGTATGGGGGGTATTTGCAGCGCTACTTGATGCATGGTTTTAYCTGAGAGCCTGGGATCGAAATACTAGATTTGCCTATCAATGTATAGGGGATTAAGGAAAACAAGATTATTTCAACAAGAAGTCACATTTTTAGCAGAAAAACACTTCAAGGGCTATGCTGAATCTGTAATAAACCATTTTGTCTGATACAGTAAAATCTCTGTCAAGAAAGGCAGATTTCTAAATGTCTTTAACTGCACTAGCTTATGCAGTTAGAACAATGGAATAAGAAAAAATACTATTAGAAGTGAAATTAAAAGTATATGGCACTTATCAGAAACATTTTAAATTGATTTAAATATGGAAAGCTATGTCGTAATCTTTAATCAGTCACTACAAATCTGAAATTCACATCAAATACTGATGGACGTTTTGYCTTAGTGAAGACCGCAGAACTCTGTCCTCCGAATGCCATGGTCTGATCTACAATCACAGTGCCTTTACTCTAGACACTTCTAACAAATAGCTTTACCAGAGGTTGTTTTTTTTCCCTCTTCACTTTTTTCTTAAGCTKCTTCTGTAGTTTTAAAACTTTGAGTCTTCCTACTTTTATACTCAAATCTTATTAGACACAACTATATATAACTGAAGGATGAGCTCATCCTTCYCTTCAATAGAGGAAGGCATAAACCAAACCAACTGGCTGGTACGTAAAGCCAGAAAAAATAAAATATATGTCTTTGAGTACAATTATGCATTGGAACAGACTAATATGAGACACAGCAAATTCTCTTCTAGAAGTTTTTAAATCAAGACTAGACCCTTTTCTGAAAATAGRCTTTAACCAAAAAATGCATTATTGAAGGAAATTGGATGAAGTTTAGGTGCCTCTGTTATGGAGCGGGTCAGATAAGATGATATTAATGGCTTTTTCCAGCTTTAGAATTGCTGAGTGCTTTACTGAATGAGCAAGAGACTGAATTTTAAGTACTCAATTATTTTAAATGGAAACTCCCTTGCATAATGTGGCACTGTATTTTCTCCTGCAGTACCTGATGAAATTGTTCCTTCCCAAAGATAAATGAGGAAGTATGTCGGTTTTCCACAGGCTCTTTAAAATGAGTAACACAATCAAAGGTGTCTTTTTTCTGTTTATTTCTGACACAAAAATGATGAGGACCTCTTAAGGTATTTTTAGAAAAATCACATTTTTGTGAAATATGCATTATTTTCTGACAGCAGGATTTAAGGATAGATAGTAATTACTCCRAATGTATGTATGTCACTGACATTTTGAAAGTTTACGTGTTGCTATAGGAGAAGAGATAAGTAGCATAATATTAATATCCTATTTCAGTGAAGAAGTAAACATTTAAAAGCCTATGGGGGATGGATGACACAGTCACAGATATAGCTGTAACACAATTCAAAGGGTCATTTCATATTTCTAACTACACGTTTGAAGCAACCTGAGTAGGTATTTAATATTAGGCCTGCTGTTTTGGGGGCGAGCAAACTCTGAGAGGTGTATTGAAGTGTTAACGCCACTCAAAATGCAAAGTGCCTGGAAGGCCCTGATAGCTGCTTAGGTCATTGGGGGATGAACATGCCACATCTTTGCACTCCTCACCATCCATGTCCCTGGAGCTGTGCTCTGACCAGAATTATAAAAATACCATACCCCTTACCCCCTCTTCCCAGTAGGAATAACTGCTGCACAGGGGCCTCGGCTACCTTTGAGCAGATCCCTGAATAATCTACAAGGTAGGAAGAAAACAAGAAATGATACCATGTGGACCAGCTATTGCAGTGTTTAAATATACCACAGGCAACCGTGGCCTCCAGCCCTTCCTCACAAGGGCCGGAGATGTTTCCCTCCAGCCTGAGGTCCTCTCTGCAGTGCCATGTCCATGTTGCAGAAGGCACGTGCAAAAGGGACTGACTCCTGGCCCGTGGTTCAAATGCTGTCTGTAGATCTGTTGCCAGGCACTTGTACGTGTCAACGATTAGATTAGTACCCCCCTAGCAGGAAATTTTTATTGTAGCACAACCCCCCATCAGAGTACGCAAGTTTATTAGACCAGGTAGTATAATGGGGCGGGGGGGCATTTGCAAGAAGGAGACTGGCTTGTCAAAAAGAGGGAGAATTTGCTTTCCAAAATAAAGTTTCATTGTGCAAAGTAGAATCACAGAATCGTTCAGGTTGGAAGGGATCTTTAAAGGTCAACTAGTCCCACCCCCCTGCAATGAGCAGGGACATCTTCAACTAGATCAGGTTGCTCAGAGCCCYRTCCAACCTGACCTGGAATGTTTCCAGGGACGGGGCATCTACCACCTCTCTGGGCAACCTGTTCCAGTGTTTCACCACCCTAACTGTAAAAAATTTCTTCCTTACATCTAGTCTGAATCTACCCTCTTTTAGTTTAAAGCCATTTCCCCTTGTCCTGTCTCAACAGGCCTTGCTAAAGAGTTTGTCCCCATCTTTCTTACCAGCCCCCTTTAAGTACTGAAAGGCCGCAATAAGGTCTCCCCRRAGCCTTCTCTTCTCCAGGCTGAACAGTCCTCAGCCTTTCTTCAGAGGAGAGGTGTTCCATCCCCCTGATCATTTTYGTGGCCCTCCTCTGGACCCRCTCCAACAGGTCCATGTCTTTCCTGTGCTGAGGGCTCCAGAGCTGGAYGCAGSACTGCAGGTGGGGTCTCACCAGAGCAGAGCAGAGGGGCAGAGTCACCTCCCTCGACCTGCTGGCCAYGCTGCTTTTGATGCAGCCCAGGRTACGGTCGGCCTTCCGGGCTGCAAGTGCGTGTTGTCGGCTCTTGTCCAGCTTTTCATCCACCAGTACCCCCAAGTCCTCCTCAGCAGGGCTGCTCTCARTCCCTTCATCCCCCAGCCTGTATTGATGCCGCGGTTTGCCCCRACCCAGGTGCAGGWYGTTGCACTTGGAGGTCGTATTTGTAGTTGTAGATCTGTTTGGATGTGATATGAGTTTCAAGATGGGAAATTCCCTAAGCTTTGCTTCYTATGCAAAGTGCCTTTGCAGGTAACTCCTCTGGCACTCCGGTCCTTAGCTGCTCCTGCAGACTCTCTGGCAAGCTTTCTGCTCTTAATGTATTAAAAAACCCCAGATTTATCATTAGTTTGGATAATTTTTGTGATTTGTTCTTCAAAGTCCTTCTTTTTGGCCACCCTTATTGCATTTAATCTGCCAGAGTTGACAATCCTTTCTATTTTCTCCCTTTGGACGTGCCTTCTGCTTTTTGAACTTTTCTAATGCCTTTCCTTGCTCTGCTGCCTAACGAAGCTGGCTACCTTTTGCCCATTCTTCAAGCCTTTCTGAAAAGATGGTATGGACYGGCACTGTGCTACCCATATGGTATCCCTCGGCAACCTCCATCTGGCTTGTAGGCAATTAATTCTCATAGTTGCCCCTTTTAATTCCTTTTAAAATGCTTCCTCATTTTTATACAGTTCCCCTTTCTGAAGCTGAGCATATCTGTAATGGGTATTTGGCCTCTATAAATACTGTGCACTGCTCAGGTCCAAGTGAAGGGCTGTCTCTCTTATGAGCTCCTCCATGAAATGGAAGTATCTAAAAATTTGGCCCCAGTATTACATCCCACTATGATCTTAGCCCAAGATACACGGGGATGACTGAAGGCTCTACCAAATTTCTAGCCTTTACAGCCTCTGCGATCTCCTTCAGCGTGGCAGAGCGGCGCAATCGCAGTGCTGGGGGGGCTGGTAGCGCACCCACCTCCCTTGGGCCCGGGATTTCCTTCCCCGCGGGTGCTTTGCTGCTCGGCACGGTGGTTGGCTGGTTGGTGCGGTTTGAGGCAAGAAGAGCGGCTGCCTTCCCAGCAGCCTGTGCCACCTGCATCAGGTGAGGGAGCGGAGGCAAGCAACGTGTTGTCATTGCTGACGAATGTGTGGCAACGTGCATGTCTTCCGGGACCAACACTTGCGTGCGCTGAAACTCCAGCCTGCGCAATAAACTCATGCAGCAGAGCTTCCAGGGGAAAAAGAGAATTGCAGTGGTCCTCCTACATAAGCAGCATTTTCTATATTACTTGTTAAAAAGGGGAACTCAGGTGAAAGACCAGAGCTGAGGCTTTTATTCTGATAAAGGGATCTAGCTAGCCTACATTTCGTAAATGGTATTRAGCCAATGCTTCAGAAATTGTAGGCAAGATGACTAAGAAGTCTGTTTGTCCTGGCACGTGTGAGGTCACCGTTTGTGCACTGCAAACAAGGAAACAGGAGAGAAATAGGAGCTCGTCTTGTAATTGCACTGAAACATTTTGGACTGGAAAGGCTTCCTTGAGGGGACAAATTGGTTAAGTGGCTGATATTTTCTGGAAAATTAGGCACAAACCCTCTTACAGGTACAACTGCAATTCAGAGTGCAGCAAGAATAATGCAGATGCAGGAAAGTCAGTTCAGCGTATTATCAGCCAGAGAAGGCAAAATGAAATAAATGACCTTCGTCGTATTTTTACAGTTTCCCTGAAGCATGG
This sequence comes from Oceanodroma leucorhoa, assembly GCA_030449065.1. Lineage (NCBI taxonomy): Eukaryota > Metazoa > Chordata > Aves > Procellariiformes > Oceanodroma > Oceanodroma leucorhoa. Next base: position 83,155 of record JASVER010000239.1, on the reverse strand, counting down.
GAGCGGATTACAGAATGATGGGAAGGGTGCAGTTCCTATCAGAAAGAGTGCATTTATCTGTATTACAAACATGTGGCCAACTAATGGCACACCCAAACCCACTTTTGTTTCCGCCTCCTTTACCTAATGATAGAAGGAAGTCTTAAGATGCAGTCTTACCTGCAGACCCATATTAAGATAACAGAAAACTATCATGTCTGATCTCAATCTTCTTCCTAAAATTTCAGATCCTGAAGGATCAAGATCAAAAGCCCAAAACCAAGCCCTCAGAGTGCCCATCATGTGTGTGACAAGTTTATCTGGAAATGTGCCAGGAGACCTATATCAAACAAGTCTGCTCTGATGCAGTGAAGGGACCTTGCCCAAAATTTCTGACTAATCCAGAAGAGCTTTTGTGTAGTGATGACTTTGGGTGTATTTGTATGAATGCAGGAAAGAGAGCAAAACAGTGAAGACCAGTGTTAACATGGACAGGCTAGTTTTGAGGGCAGCTTGTCAGGTGGTAAAATGACACACAAAAAATGTAAACTGAAAGTACAGCTATCACTTGCTTAAGTACCTGCTTCAGCRGCAAAACAGTCCCATTTACTAGTGTTTTCAAATCTGTGTGAGGGAATGTCAGCATCAGTATTCTTACCTTGTCCCCATGGAGCTGCCACYGCAGGAGGAGCTGTCAGGTGCTGTCTCTGAAGGGGTGGATGCACAGGGATTCTTTTGCTCAGTAAATCTGAAATCTGAATCTCAATTTCATAGTTGCAAACAGCATGAAAAACCATTCAAGTCAAGCTGAATATTTGCCTTGACTTCTAAGCGTTCTTTGAAGTCTCATAAGTTTCCATGTGAAACTAGGAAGATCCCCTGTGGCACTACTGTGATGTGAAGAGATGTCCAGGGCTTCTTGGCTCCAACTTTGGATAAACAAATTTAGCAAAGAAAGAGTAAGTCAAAAGAGAAACAACCTGAACTGCAGCAAGCCAGCATTTGTTGTGGCAACATCTGGCTGAGGTAATTGCCGCCGTTTAACTAACTCTTATGCATTATCTTCTTCCTCACTTGAAGAAAGTAGCTGTGTAGATGACAGGACCCAGGCAGCTTCATCATGCAGCAACTGGCGATGGGAGCAAGCACGGCCGGAGTGCTTCCTTCTGGCAAGCACTCTCCCGCAGTCCYACAAGACCAGTACAAAGTTTCATTTACCTTTCTGGCGATGTTCTCCTGACTTCAGTGGAGTCTTTCACTGGGCAGCAGTAAACATGCTTCTTCAATAGTAGCCATATTGTTAACTTATTCTTTCCAAGGCTGGCATATGCAGAGCACCAGCTGAACCAGCATGGGAAGACTCACGGCATGGGGAAGGGTTGGGAGGAAATGATCGGTTTATGGATGCTTGTTCAGGAAATATCAATAACTCTTGTGACAGYTTGGTACTGACTTTGGAAACAAAGAATGAAAATGAATTTGTAACTGATAAGCAGAGAAAGTGTTTAAAAACCTGGCTGGGGTTTTATCCACATGGCTGGTCTTAGTCAAGGATTCCAAGAAGCAAAAGCACAAGGTCAAGTAGCGGCTCGACCCCACTTTATCTCCCGGACAGTGACAAATGGCGGTCTGGAAGGAAAATCGCTTTAGACACGTGCAGACTTTTCCACAGCTAATCTGAACTTCTACATTTAACTGGTTTTGAAGCATGTGGAATGAAGATGGAGTAGAGAATAATAATGTATGCTTCAGTGACTTTCCCATAACACAGCAATAACAAATAGGTAATAAAAGTGTCACAGACATTGACAAAATACAGACTATCCTGTTCCTTTGTTGTGTTTTTGCCCCTAAATATAACTCAATATTGTGGCCATGATCTTTGCTTAATGGTGACCTTCAAGCTTATAAACAAATTGGACTTGTGGCTATATATATAYACACACACGCACACACACATAAAGGCACACGTCTTTCTGACAGAGAAAGCCTAGCAGAGGTATAAATCCATTTTTCCYGCAGGCTTTCTTCTTCAGAAATAATAATAAAATATCAAACATTTTGGCTTTACTGAGACATTTCTGGGAAACRCCAGAAATACCGTTTTGCTAGTTTCTCCCTGAAGGAGCTAGGGAATCACATCTTTAGCACAGACATCTTTACTCCCAAATGTTTCCCCAAGTATTTGCGTTCTGTTTGTTCTCAGTTATTGCTTTTTTCCTAACGTAAATCATAGTATATAGCCTGAATTAAGCAGTCCTTTCTCTTCTTGTATTGTCTAGCTAGTTAACCTGTGGCAGAGATGGAATTATTAGAATTCAGGAATTCTTGGATCCTCAAAGCACCCCATCTCTCTCTGGTCCTTTTAATTCTCTTTCCTGCCCCTTCCTTTGTCCCTTGTCTGGGTATACTTTAAACCCTTTCAAGATACAAATCAATGAACAGTGTTATGGAGCAAAAAAAAGTCTTTAGTGCTTTGACTATGAATAATACTGAAGAGGTTTTTATTTCAAAGGTTTGAAACATAACAAAAACTAAGGCAAAGAAAAAATGTTTTTAGGAGGGAAAAAACAATTAGAGTTTGCCAACAGGGTGGCTCTCCTTCCTCCCACAGGAAAAAAAAAAGCCTGCAATGTCTTTTCCAAGATTTTTGTTTTTAATATGATTTTGTACCAGGAAAAGAACTAGTATGATTAATCTCTAAAAAGGCAGATAAAAAGATTTGTTAAGGAGTCTTTTCTTTGAGGCAAATAGTGGCCATCACTGTAGGTCCATTTTAAAAGGTCCTGGCAAGATATGCTTGGGGAGGGCTGATGGTACTTTAGCCTTTGACTTCTTCGAGGCTGCGATTTAACCCTGAAGGAAACGGAAGAGATGTGAAAACCTTCTTCCGTGTTGGGCTGCAAGTGCTTCTCAGCTCTGCTCTGGCGGTTCTTCCTTCGGGCAGGACGAGGCAAAGGTGGGAGCCAGTTCTGGCAGTACTTATGGAAGAGATTTTGGGAGCCTGACAGCATTCTCTAAAAGCAGATGCTATTTTGAAGGGTGAAGCACTCTAAGTTACACAAGTGAGCAAGTGAATAGATCACAGGAAAAGGAGACTTTCCTTCTTTGGCAGAAATCAAGCCTGACGATAGCAGCATTTTCAGATATTGCCCTGAGATGTCAGCGAAACCCCCTGGATAACTTCTTCGCACCTCTGCTGGAACCTGGAGGCGCCCGGTGGGCACAGCCTTTCTGTACTTTCTTTCCAGAAGGCTTAATTAGCTCCAGCTGGATTTGGGGGAATCCTGAGCATTTTCTCCAGGGGAGCAACCTCTTGGAGCATAAAAACTCTTGCAAACACCTGRAGCTTCTGACAGCTGCATCATTATCTCACCTTTTTTGTGAAGCCAGGAATAAAAGAGAAATCTTTTGTGTTGTATGTGTTTCTTCCATACACTGCACTTTTAAGTCACTCTTACGCTGAAAACTTCTGTTTCCTTTCTATGCTTTTATCYTGTACATTGCAGTTGCTGGGGTTTACTTCTGGCTTCAACAAGTGCAGATATAGGTCTTATCTGAATGGCAAATCACATGTGTTTCTGTGAAATAGCTTTTCGTATTGCTGCTTCTTCCCCCCGAGCCCACAAATTATTGTATTRGTTTTCTCATGGCTCTGTGGAGGGATAGAGGCAGCATCCTTCGTTGTGTCTGAGCCCTCATCACTTGCTTTGACTCCACTCACAGTGATGTTAAAGTTCTGGTTTTTGTTCAGAGGTCTCTCAACAGTCACTCGCATTCAGAGACTCAAAATATTCTGAACAGCAAACACTGCAGAAGCAGGGAAAGAAAAGGAAATTTTAAAAAGATGGGCAGGGAGAAAAGTATCTTGAAGTAAAACTTGCTAGGCTGAAGGCAGTGRGCTTAGCTTCAGGAGTGGAGAACTGTACCCTGCAGCCCAGCAGATAACCCCATTTTTCTGTAGGAGTGAAAGGCGTCTGTTTTGTCCKTGCAGTTCAGCGTACGATCCAGTGATACTAAGAGTGGATGTTYTCTATAACTGTTGTGCCTGCGTTTTTTCATGGTGCCTAGTTTAGCTTTGAAAACATAACCACAAGTGCTACTACAGGCTTAAGAGTTTTGTCACCTGCAGGGTCAGCCAAATGGGAGTTTTCCATGTAAGGAAACSATCTTGAGATGTTGTCTTTCTCAACTCTAGTCTTCATCCAAGGCCTAGAGTTAAAAGAGTTATTTGAAGTCCTAACACAAGCACATGCAAGCATGAGGCAGCATTATCTTCAAACAGCTCCTATCTTGATCATCAGCCAGATTTCCAGGCTGCTCCCCGGAGACACAGTAGGACTAACAGTAAGCACTAGCTGTTACTTCATATCAGCTCTACAGTGTATTTCAGAAGGGGTTGTAAGGCCATGGTTCAGAGAGGTTCATAAGTCGAGGAAGTTGTAAGTAAATTAATATAAAGATGCAGTCAGTCCGCCTGAAGTGCAAAGTTCACTCCAGCTGGGCTTTAGGGTCTTCTCTGTATAAACACAACAGAGATTCAAGTTCAGATGAGTACTTGGGGAGGTTCCTAACAAGCTCTGAAGACCGTGGATGAGTGGGACTATTCAGATTTGACAATCTGATTTGACCCTATTTCTAACTCTGATAATACATTTTTTGTAAAAACAAAACTTTGTGCCCATTGAGCTCCAGTGTAATCCTTTATTTTAGAAAGTAGCTGAACAATTTCCTRGACAAAGCAATTTAGATAGAACAAGAACTGATAAGAAACCTCAAAATAAATAAAAGATTGTGGTCCTTTTTCCATGAAACCACATAATTTATATAATAACGCCAGTTTTTAAAGGTATGACTGTTCATTCTGTATGACTGTTCATTCTCCAGAYACGAAAATACTTCATGAAACAGCATTTCGTGTTTTTTCCCACCTGATTCAACCCATGAAGYACTAGAAACCTTACAAGGCTGTTCTCTCGGAGCTCATTCCCACTCCGGAGCAGGCATGCAAATGTTTGTGTGATTCTGCAGAATGTGTACTTTAGGGATCTGAGTTCCCTGACGGAGGAAGTGAGTAACTCTGTTTGACTTCAGTGGCAGTTACTCATATCCTGTGAGGAGACAAGTGGGAAGGGGGGGAAAAAACACAAGAGAAGGATCCAAGAAAAAAGATAGAGGAGGGGTGGGAGGGAGATGAAATGGCAATCAGTGAAGCCTCAGTGATAAGTGGTCCTCACTTATTCTGTCCTTTGCTGGCACAACCTAGAGAAATTTGTCATAATTGTGAGAACACAAGTGGTAGGACAGGAAGATGACYTCTCATCATTATCATTTCCTTGGGTATCTTTTAACATTTTACCTTTCAGTAGCACATAGAATAATAYGAAAATGTTAAATACAACTTCAAATTTGTGTTCATAGACAAACGTTGTATGTGTGTGGTTGGGGGTGTCTGTATACCTATTTATATGCACAGAGCTATAGGAGGGGATTTGGATATTTAGGAATAAAGCTGAAAAAAGTGCTTAGGAGTTAACTCATTACTTCATGCATTACTTCAAGTTTCAACCCTGACTTCCCTATTGCTTTATAGATCAAATCCAGTAATAACTGTGTGTAATACTTGACAAGAAGAGCCTTTACAGTGTGCAGAAATGCGTCACTCGGGAATCTAGAGAGCGCTTGACCAGTTACATTCGGGCTTGCCCATTCCTGATTGAGGTACAGAAATGCTGGGTTACGGAAATGGCCAACAGCCTTAGGCCAGTGGTGACAACAACACAGCAGGTTCCTTCGGGGGGGCCAGGAACCACCTACATTTCTACAGTGCTGTTACTATGGCTTTCTCTGCCCCTCCAGCAGAGGAGTTTCTCCAGCAGAGCGAAGAAGGGGTTCAGTCAATGCTGAGGGAAAGCGGGGTGCATTAAAGGCAGGCTTGGATCYGGTCTCCCCTGGCGTTTGAGGGTGCGAGGGTCTGGCATTTTGGTTCRAGCTTGTGTCACTGCTAAGTGTTTTACTGCATAGCATGCATGGGCCAATAAACTGTGCTGGCTACAACAGCTCCAGCTGACACCAGCATTCTCTTAAGAAGTCTACAGCTTGGATTCAATTTATTTAGTCCCTTGCTTGGATCATTAATTTCTCCAGTAAGTCTGGGGGCAGACAGGGAGCATGATGAGSAGGCTGATCCATTGCTTCCCAGCAGAGGCGTTTCAGAACATGCATAACTTGGAGCAAATGGTTTTGCGCTAACACATCAGGTTGTGCCCATACGTAAGTGCTGAATCAGGGCCGTAAAGAAGKTTAAGTCTAATGCATTGTACTTAAAATGTTTCCCGAAAGGTTTTGGAAACCTTTAACACSAACTGAGATTGCGTTCTTAAGAAATGAGTTCAAAATAGGTCAAGGCAGGCTTCTTTTTATATCGTGAAAAAGTCAGACGTTYTTTAAAAAGTTCAGCAAACTGCTTGCCTGCCATTTAAGGAGACCGGCAATGCCATCTGGAAAATACTGTGCCTAAAATCACAGAGGGGGCAGAGCTTCACAAGCATATTTTYGAGCAGTTTTAAATCACTGTCACCCCATAACCCACTGTGCACACAGCATCTATCCTGGCTGGGAGGGAACTATAAGCTCACAGAAACTTGGACCTTCACAAGCAAAAATAAGTATTTATAAGGGAGGAAAAAAAATGAGGAAGGGTGCGGGGAGAGGAATAAAGATCAAAATTATTTACTCTYTTCTTTCTTTCTCCAAATCCCTTTGGCAAAGAATCCCCTTCCCCAAACCTTGACAACAGGYGTGATAAAGCCCGTGGCTAACATGTTTCCGACCTCCTCTGGAAGCTCCTGATTACAGATTCTCTCTCTTCAGACAGCAGCTCAGTTTTTTTCTGGAGAAAGCACTGCTTACAGAGCAGCATCAAGGGGTTTTGASCAGCAGAGCCAGCTGCGAGGGCGATGGGTTTTGGGAGGAGAGCTGTGCCAGGTTCCTTGAGGCCAGGGAGCCTTTGAGGGAGCACAGGGAGGTGACCGGGCTGAGGGTGCCGCTGGAGGTGGGCAGACACAGACAGCACCTGTCGGACACCCACACACTGGTAGAAATATATTGAAGCCAGGCAAAAATGGGATGTAAAGAAAAGCTTTGCAGAGTGGATGTAGGAAAGGCCAGGTCGAGGGGGAGCATTCATGGGTCTCTCTGCTGCGGGATCGAAGTGGTGAAGCCAGCTGCCTTAGCTTAAACTCAATTTAAAGGTAGAAGGGATGATGGGTCAAGGGGACAAGAGGCACAAAGAGTAGGTTAACAAGCAATTGTGTGATGTCTGCAGTATCTTATTATGTTTGTCATCTATCAGTGAGTTCCTCTCCTCCCTCTTTCTAGCTCCCATCTTCTGACACTCAGAATAATTTTGCTCTAATTACATACCGCAGTTTAGAATAATCATTTTCTTTTTCAGAGTGGTTGGAGACCATTCAGAAATATCTGAGTCTGTATTTCTCATAAGTCTGTAAATAGCCTTAACCCATCAGGGTACGGCCCCAGGAGGCGTGGGACAAGCACATAATTCACTGACCAGAAGTAGAGGGTACCAGATTCTCCTCCGTACAGACACCCACCATGGTTCTTAGACAGCATAYGATCAGCCTTAGGTGGAGAGAAGTTTTTAAAGGATGGTATGGTGACCTCAGTACTCAATAACAAAACATTGTGCACAATGTTCACCTTTTGTTTTCTATTAACTGTTCTTTGTTTATTTATTTTAATTAACTACCAAACCTAGCTAGCTGTTTCTAGTGGCTTCCTGATTAAAGTCTGTTACATGAGTATTTAGGTCAAGCCAGCCTACCCTTAAAAGAGACAAGAAGAATTGTATCTATCTGAATGTCTGTGCTTGTGGAGTGAATCCGAGAACTCCCTGAAGTCTTTCAAATGTGATTATTCATCTCCCTCCTCAGCACCTGAAGCTATTTTTAACATTGATATGCCAAAGTAGGCATCAACAAACCTATGTGATAAGTAAACATAGCAGACTTGGGAATGATGTAAGTCTGCAAAACCCCTGTCCCACTGCCTCTCCAAAAAGACATAATGAAAATGTTGTGATAAGTGAGAAATGTCTGGTCAGCTTAACCATTAACACAGACAGAATTATTCAACCTTCTTAATAAAGGCAAACTTGTGGGCAGTTCTTGTGGGATGACATTTTCCTTGGGTGACATCATTCTACAATAATTTCTTGAAAATACCGTGATGAAACATGCAACAAGACAAGTATTCTGGCCTTTCCAGACACCTGTGAGTCAGCCTAGACTGCTTTTTCTACCTCCAAATAGAGACAGTCACAGAGCTAGTTTTCTGAAAGCTGTAGCAGTGACAGAGGCACTAATAGGAAGAGTAATTAAAGCATGTTGTTGACATATTCTAGCGCTCTCAACCTTTCAATCAATCAGGCTTTTTTTCCCCAACTTATTCYCATTTCACAAGGTTTATTTATTGTATACCTCAATCATTTGCAATATTAAGGCACGCAAGTTTTAAAAATTGTTTCATTGTTTTTGGAGTATTATTGTGCTGTCTGCGAGCTGGCGGTACCTCACTGACTGAAGGGGGGACAAAATCAGCATCAGACAGGAAACTCTTCAAAAATATAGGTTTCGTACTTTAATGTCCAAAGCACACTGCAGCTTTGGTCATCCTTGTGCATCTATCCCCAGTGGCAAAGGGACGCTCCTGCCTCATTGAACTCCTGTTGAATTACAGTAGTTAAGAGGCCTTAGTCCTTCCCTGCTCCTCGTATCCTGGCCCACTGCAGGGGCAGCTGGCGTGTGGCAGAGGCTCAGACCCCGTCTGCATTGGGGAGCTCAACGGGTTTGTYGCTTGATTGACTTGCGCCATCCTTCACCATGACATATGCATTTGCTAACCTCCCYGGTAGTAAAGGCCAGTTTTGTCCAAAGCCGACATCATTTCCTCTTGTGGCCGGCATGAAATGAAGTGGTAACATGGTTCATTGGGTAGATCTACTTAAAGCCACTGTAACGAAGGACACAAGGGAAATCCCTTCCCACTGCTCTGAGGCAAAACGCGGGGTTTGAATGGACAAAGAATAACACTCGTCCCTCTAGTCGGGGTATTGGTGCCAGAAGAATGCTTGCACTCTTCCTWCTTTGTGGATAACGAGAGCAGTTTCTTTTAAGATCTGTCTTTGCAGCAATTACTTCAAAAAATAAATCAACTTACAGATTACCAAAAGAAGGTAATACCAAAGTATACCTTTTTCATCAGGTAAACAGTATGCATCTGTTAAACACAGCCAAACTAATCTCACCCCAAAATCTGTATAGGACCTGTGGTATTTATTCCATGGTTGCATGCCCGGTTCCTTAATATATAATTACATTTATTTTGATTTGCCAGAGAATCATCAGATCAAGTTGACAGGACAGTCTCTTGTAGAAAAATCTAATTTCAGAGAAAAAGCAGGTGAAAGTATGGCAAAGCAAATAGCAGAGGTAGTCACAGCCATACTTGGCTGTTTCATCTGCGTCACAGAAAATAATTCTCTGTCTCTTTATTCCAGTTCGGAATGAATGCGTCTCCTGTCACAAGATGCTATGCAGATATTTCACTTGTTGGGACGCACAGTTCAACTAAATGGGTTATTCAAGAGTTTGATTATCACCAAGGGACTACTACATCCCCATTCTCTTGCTGCAATACTCTTCTGCTGTCCTTTCCATCCCACACAGCAATCCTTTCCTTGCACATCCTAAGTCCCTATCTAGCCCTAAGGTTTAGTGTGTATTATGTTCAATGTAGGGAGATCCATTTTGACTGAGGGGATTTGAACTTAGGCTGCTCACCTTCCAGTACAGAGCCCTAACTTCAGGGTTACAGGCTGTTCTGAAGTGGTGAACCTTGGCATCCATTTTCCTGTTGGAGCACTTTTACTCTGTRGATTCATTTGTGCAAGGACTGGTGTCTTTCCTCTCCCCCTTGGATATATCGAGTCATCCTAGAGTATGAGCCACATCTATGCGTTCTCAATCTGTCTTTCTGGATTAATGACAATTTGAGTGATTCCAGGTGAGGTGGAACACCTTTGAGAAAAAAGCCTGGCGTGGGACCTCAAGGATGTTTTACAGAGTGGTGTGTAGGGTATCCGCTGAAAACTGTAAGCAAAAGTAACCACAAACAGTTTAAACACAGTCTATAGACTCTGTTATTTCAAAATGCTGTTCTTCTAGACTAAAAGACTGATCTGAAGATTTTGAAAGAAAGGAATCCAGCTCTATGGGACAGGCCAGGGTGGTCCCAACCAGAAAGGACACCTCCTTGCAACCAATTTTGACATACTTCTCAGCATAGATTTATGGAGGGTTAAAATACCAGAACAATGCCTTTCTGCCAAGTGCAACAGCTGGCTCTATTGTGTCTGGTATAGGAGTTCCTGAGTACGTCAGGATTATGAGTCACAAGTAAAAGAGAGAATTAACGGTTCTGCAGTGCAGTGTCTCCTCGCAAGCACTCCAGTGCAGGCCCGCACTCCCGTTTCTGGGAAAGGACGTTCCCTTGACCTCGGTGGGGTATTGTAATAAGTCTCTGCGACAGACTGTTAACACCAAAGAGGTCAGGTTTTGTGCGTAGGTTAGATCGGAAGTACCATAACAAGGACTAAACATAGGATGAAAATGAAAGGGGCTGCCAGGGTGTGCGAGACCAATTGCACACCACCACATGGTATTTAGTTCAGAGCATCCAGTCACACAACCCCAAACACTGAAACCACAGAACAGCATCTCACGCCACAAAGGCTATAGCACCGAAGACCAAGAGCCACATAGAGTGCCACAGGAAGCAAGCACAGGTGATCAAGGGCACAGTTAAGGTACACATTCCCTACAGTAGTAAGACGTTTGTTAGATTAAGTGCCTGGATAATCCTAAGAAATAACCCAGTTCCATGCCATAAAGAGGTAAGAAATAATTTTAACAATCCCTGTCACTAAGGCTGGGGATGATATCTTCCTGAACTTCAATTTCAGGATCAGTCTAACCCTGAACCTGTGGTTCAAACATACCAGTGCAGCACCAGGGAGAGTTTTCAAAGCAAGCTGCAGCATTCATGTACCCCACCCAGCTCTAGCTGTGTTCACGGTTGGGTTGAAAGAAACTTCACTCTTTGAAAAGCCRTAAATCATAACATGATTTGCTGCTGAAGACAGCTAAGTCTTGAAAAAGTACGGTTAACTGCTGAAGTTCAGTTGCCACACCTCAGTGTCAGATGTTATCGACAGAGACAGAAAACAGCCACAAGTTCTCTTTACAAAGCAGACTACAACCTGTTTACACTTTAACTTCATTATTTGAGAAGTTACGTTACTGYAGCTTTATTCTGGTAGCAATCAAGCACAAAGAGCTGTGCAGAGTATAAGCATAATCTTTCTTACCATGGTAAATATTACCACTTAATTACCCTAAATGATCAGATTCATTTCTGATGCTGCTCCAGAGGATCCTTCCTGATACAGTATCCCTGGAATAAATGCCTTTCTTACATTTTAGCCTACCAATTTATGGTCTATTCCAAAGGCAGGACTTCAGATGAGGTCAGTATCCACCATTACACAACAGACAATTAAACATGACCTAGTCATAAATTACAAGTGACACAGTTAAGGAATACTGTAATCTACAGATGCCTAGCAATTTTCGTAAATCATAAATACAAGCAGATGATACAACTTTTGGGAAAAGAAAATTGATCTCTTACTCCCCAGCTACACCTAAGGTCAAACCAGTGCCTTTTAGCATGCCTCGCCACCTGAATTCCTTCTCCTGTTAGAGAGGCTGGCAGGGATTGATTACTTTTAACCGGTCAATTAATGACCAGGTGGGAGGAACCACACAGGTGAATGTGGCTGTACAGTCATTCACYTGCAGCTGCTGCAGAATACCTGCAGAGGAAGGGAGCTAGGGAAGCAGTGAAACACAATTGTTCTTGGCCGAGAAATACTAATGCACCGACTAGAATTACACTCTGCACACTCGGGCACACCAAAACAAGCCAGAGCTGCTCATTCTGCCTCATTAGAGRATTTCACTCCCTCCAAGCACACCAGGGGCCTCCTCCACAGCTTGCTGGAGTTATGGGAAGGATTCCCCTCTTCGTTGGTCAGCGTAAGCGAGGGCAGGTCCCACTCTGCGCTCCTTGTACATCTGTCTGACGTTCTGAAAACCTCAGGACCTCTGTAGYGCCTAGGAACTTCAGCTCTCCTTTGCTAACGGTGACTACTAAAGCAGTGCAGTTTGGGTTCTTGGATGCCTAAAGCAAGCTGGAACTCATCACCCAGATCAACYGCAGGCACCTTTTCATAGCTGGCTCCCACAGTACAAATTAAAACTGTGTAATTTTAACCAGTTGCATAATTTTTTACATTCAAACTCAGTGACTTTTGGGGAAGGAGGACCACATTGTGCATCCTCTAGGAGATTCCTTTAAGAACCCAATTTAGGTGTGACTCGGCTTCTACGTTCATGAGGCTAAAGGCACGTCCACGCTGCAGCCCCAGCCCTGACTGTGGTGCTGCAGGGAGAGCCATGYAGTGGGAGCCCCATGACAGAGGAGGAGGTACCTCACCAGGAGGTGCGATGTAAGTGGACATTATATACTCACTCACTGCCCTTGAAGTCATCATTTTTCTTCTTCACTGCAGTGTTTCCCTTCCATCATTTTACACTGTGCTTCTTCCTTCGTAAATCACACAGTAAATGTACAGAGAGGCATAWGCCCCACTTTACGGAGCCTAGGAGAGGTAGGATGCTTCCTTAGCTTTACACACATACGTAGTCCCACTGAAATAAACGGTCTGCTTCCTCTCCATCAAGTGCCATTTGACAACAGCTGGGTGATTCTGCTGGCTTTTTTACAGCAAAAGTTGGATAAATTATTGCACCCTCTTTGCATTGCAGCACAAGAGAAAGCTTTCTGACAGCAGCTTATTGCAATTTTTAGAACACCACCAAGTGAAAACCTCCTTTGCCAAAGCTCTCCTTTCAAGCCCAGGTTCATTAAACACGTAGAGTGCTCACTGTCACATGCGGAGAGGTTTATCTAACTGCAGAATCTGAAAACTRCCCAGTTTTCAAAATTAATACTTGCTTATGTTGAGTGTTTGTTGACATCAGCATAAAATGGCAGTCTGACTGCAAATGGAACCCACTCTTTTTTCTGATACTTCTGGAAAGGAAGCAAAGAGAGGGAACCGTATTTTTTCTTTTCTTTCAGAAAGGTGCACTTTATTAGGTTGTGTACAATTGTATCCTGGCGATCCTGACATTTGTCCTTTAACATCCCTCTTCTTCAGCACTGAAATAAAATTTGCACTCCCATTTTTCCCAGCTGAAGGCATTTCCCCAGGCGCCAGGCAAGTAGGCTGTTACTTCTTCCTATTCATCATTCTGCAGACACCTGAGGAGGCACCAGAGAGACATCTGCAGAAGCCCCACCTCCACAACCTCAGTAGGGTCTCGGTGCAAGAKCCCTCTTCTTTTGAGCTCTTAGCTTCAAGGGTGTTGTCCTTTTCATGGACATGGCTTCTCTCCCTTGGATCACGACTTGGGAAARCAACTACAATTTTTCTCTAGCACTTGTGGAAAGTTAACGTATAGTCAATCGCTTTCCCACATGGCCACAGAATGAAGTATGTTGTTTCCTGAAAGAGGGCTTCTATTTCAATCTTCTCTTTTTAAGAAGGCAGGATGGAGAAAGGATATTTTGCGGTCAAATCGCACAGTCCCTACTCAGCTACCAATTYCCACTTCACAAAAATTAATTCATTTAGGGATTCAGTGAAGTGTATAAGGCTAAAGAGGCTAAATCCAGGACCCTGGTAATATTTATACTAAGTAAATATCAAGTTAAAATAGTCAGGGGAAGGTCTGTTTCTACTATTGTGCTACGCTACCTGAACKTTAGCTATAAACAGAAAATCAGAAGAAACAGGGTGACAGTCTAAGCAGTCATAAAATGATAGCCCTTTTGTGCTCGGAGCAGGAGTTGAATGTGTTTAGCTACTTGGCTATGCTGGTTGGGTACAGCGGCAGCGAGAATATAAAATTCCTGTTCTGCTTGTTTAGCTACCATGAACAAGCAAGGTTTCCCACACAAAGCTTTCCAAGAAACAAAAAGAAATATAAAGCCTGCATGTAAGTGTACACAAACAGCGTGTAATAATTGTGAAGYTACACTGCTACAACCCATGTTACACTAACTACATTAAAACAGACAAAAACTTCCRGGAGATCATTTCCACCGGGGATGCTGCTCATTGCAAGCACGTAAAACACAGTGGCTGACATATTTGGAGCATAAAAAACATCTCATTTGCAAACCTYGTTTTCTGTGCCCTTTGTTGCTAGAACACAGTCCTATGGGTTAGAAGTAAAAAGRTCCAGTCAGTCAATCAACAATATGTTCTTAAGCCAATACAAGTAATTCAAACTTTCTTCCATAGATTTGAAAGAAAAAAGCTAGAATAAAACTTTTGCTCTAGTCTCAGCTTTGGTGCTTGAAAATAGGTCTTTCATTATTTCTTATGTAAGACTACATAACAAGCTATATAAAACACAAATACAATTTCTTTCTTTAGAGGAGTCTGCCTTTGTCTAATAGTGAGTCAGCATCATCTGACAGATCAATTTTCTGTAAGTGTAGGATGTGGATTTTGCATATCCTGCTCTCCAAGGGCACCTGTTGGAAACTTGGGTCACTACAGCATGGAATTTCACACCACATGTCAGGTCAACTCAATGGCCTCCCAGTGCAGAGACCTACATCACAAAATCTTATCCATAAGAATGAGACTGATACCAGATACCTCAAGTTTTCGGTCCTCCAGATCTGCCTTTCTAGAAAGGGGACAACAATATTCCTTAACACTTTCTTGGTTCTTTCTGAAACCGTTAACGTGTCTAGTAGCCATAGGATCATTCAGGTCAGGAGGGACCTCTCAGGAGGTGTCTAGTCCAACCTCCTGCTCAAAGGTGGCTCAGCTGTGAGGTCAGATGAGGTTGCTCAGAGCTTTACCCAGTCAGATCTTGAAAAACCTCCCAGGATTTCCAGCTTCTCTGGGGACCACGTTCCAAAACTTCACTGTCCTAACGGTGAARMAGCTTTCCCTTGYGACCAGTCTGAGCCTCTRTTGTTTCAATTTAYGTCCACTGTCTGTCTGTCTTCTGCYATGTACCACTGTGAAAAGCCCAGCCCTGTCTTCTCCATAACCTCCCTGTAGGTATGGGCAGGCCCTTGTTGGGTGCCCCCAAAGCCATCTCTTCTCCCAGCCTAGCTCCCCCAGCCTCGCCTCACGGAGGAGGTGCTCCAGCCCATGCCATTGCGGTGGCCTTCTGCTGAACTGGTAGTTTATCAACATCTTTCTGTACAGAGCGTTCCAGATGCAGTCTAACACATGCTGAGCAGAGGGAAGTAATCCCTTTCCTCGATCTGCTGGCTGCGCTCCCGCTAATACAGCCCAGGATGCTGTTGGCCTGTTTTACTGCCRGGGCCAGCTCCTGGCCCATTTTCGGCTTGCTGTCTGCCAAGACCCCTAGGTCCATTTGAGCAGAGCTGCTCCCCAGCCAGGCAGTCTCTGACCTGTGTTGTTGCAAACTCCCAAAATCTCTTSATATCAATTCTGCGGGGATGGCCAGGACACCCTCCCCATGCCACACACAGCAGAAGCTCCCAGGTCTCCAAAGATCATCTGCAATAGTAAGCCAGCATTAACTTCATAAGGACATGAAGCTAAAATATTTTTAATGCACTTTTCCCTGTATCTTTAAAAACAAGTGCATGAATTCCTCCGTATTCTAGTATCTGAAAATGAGAACAGCTGCTAGGAGGTGTTCCTTTCCTCCGAGTATGGTTGTTTATAGTAARGAATACTAGGCTTTGATCAGCCGCTTATATTTACTAAATTGATTCCAACATCATTGCCAGTGGGCTGTATGGATTCTCAGCATGAAACGTTCCTGCTCATTTGAAGTGGTTGAGATTGTTTTTCAATGGAATTTTCCATTATGCTCTGTGCTATCTTTCTTCAAAGCACAATTTGTTCACTGGGCAGTACTCCTTGTCCAACATAATATGCAGAAGCATTTTATATCTTGCTCAATACCTTTGTTTTCTTCCCATGATGCTTTACCTCCATTTATTCTCTTGTCTCAACCAAAGTTTCTTTTTACAGCTCTCTTGCATGTAACCTGATATGTTTGTTAGCAGCTGGTCTGTAGGGTTTTTTCTCCCCCCCCTCCCCTCCACCCCCTTCAGTATTAAAAGTCTGGAGGCAATCAAGACTTCTCAGGGAGGATACAATGCCTTTTCCCAAAGGCATTTGCCCCCCCCCGCCTTTTTTTTTTTGGTACTGAAAGCTGGGGTGCTAAATGGTACAGACACAGTAATCCTGCATGCCCTACAATTCTTGCATGAGTACCCCCCCCAAGGAGATCACTACCATTACACGTTGTTTTTTAAACAGAGATGTTTAAGCCCCAACAGCAGAGGCTGGACAAATCAGCACATCTATTATAGAGGGGAAAGGAATCCACATCTCCAAGCCCCAATTTAATGCTTTGTCCCTTAGACAGCTGTAGGAAAATCAGTGTTTCTCCCCCTTCTTTGTGTCAGAGCCAGGCAAAAGATATACAACCTTGCCGACTGAGCTGCAGACTGTAAAAGAGCAGGTAAAGATTTACAACAGCTAGTCCAGCAACACAGCATAAAAGAACTAGTGTGGTCGTACATCTCACAGTACTACTCACTCACCGAAACATTACATTATTTCTCAAGGAAAAAAGAGCAATTTTAGCTCTGTTGCTTTATTGTGTTACTTGTTTTTAACTGTATTACAAACTGCATCTCTTAAATTGGCAATTCACTAAACCAGGCACAGGTTAAGTACTGAAAAACTACACATACTTACWAGGGAGCTTATACCTCTGCTTAAGGTTTACTTCTAAGTGTGATTAACTGTTTGATACCAATACACACTTTAATGTAAAGCRGGCCAGCATATTCAAATAAACAGCAACTATAAGAAAAAGCTTCTACAATTAGGCAACAGCAGGCTGCAGGAATACAGCAGTTTTCAAGTACAAAAACCAGAAAGATAGGAAATTAAAAGAACTGTATTGTTACTGAAGAATACACSATCTCCCACAACAGAAGTTTCTAAGTTAACAAGTCTGAGGTGATGCACATGTTAAGCTACACCAGGGAACCTACTATGAAGATCTAATCCCTTTTCCAGCAACATACAAATCTCAAATTAAGGCATCGCAATACAAGAAAAAAAAAATCCACAAGCAAAGCCCAAACATTTCACTCTAAGTTTTCTAAGTCCACTAGTTTAAAATGCAAACAAATAACAAGAAAAAAATCCAACACCGCCCCCTCCCCCCCCAAGCAACTTGAGATCCACTGGATACAGTTTTTCTAGGAAAAATCAAAATCAAAACCAAAAACAGGCCCCATGACTGACGTCAAATGAAAATCTGGCCCCTCAAGCCTCCCAGGACACGGGCATGTTTACATGGCTTAGTAAGTTGCCACAGCCCAGTTATTCTTAACAAAGATCCCGTTACACAACTAGGGCTGTGCTGTAGCCTGTTCACCTCCCCAACTGTTTTTCCTTCTGTGGAATCTGGATAGTACAACAGCCTGACAGTAGCAGACTAAATTTCTGACTAGATATGCAAATTTGACAAAATCATATTAAATATTTCATTAAATACCAGTTTGATTAAATACTTCAGTTTTAGTATTTGTTACAGGTAGGAACAGCTTTATATTTTTTAATCCTCAAAAAAGGCTGTCTACAAGATRTATCCTGTGCCATGTTATACTCCTCCTTTCACTGGTGCAGCCTAGTGAGTGGCTGCATCTAATTCCTTAAGGATCAGCATGCTAAAGATATATTTGAATTGCTCTTATCTGTCTGTATGCAATAGCGACATGTGTAACTTTCAAGTCAAGGACAGCATGTCCAATATATAGAACTAGGTAGTTTTGGTCAGGAAATGAGCAGATATTATGTGGCAATAAACAGCATCCTACAATAATGCAAGGCTGCTAACTCAAAAATACAAAAAATGACTAACAGTTCAACTCCAACCTCGTGCACTGAACCCTACATTATCTGGTTTTTTGTTTTTTTTTTTCAAATATAAAAAGAGATGCTGGTATTTCTAGAATCCTAACACGAGAGGCAAAAATTTATTCAGTGTGTGAAGAGAAAAACAAAAAACTCTCTAAAGCATGTTGGGGATGACAGGCCTCTTGCTGCTCATGACCACAGCATTCATGTGGCAGCCACTGCTTACACTGAAAAGCAACATTATGTAATAAGTTATTTTCAGTTTCCTCATTGATAATTTCTTCCCAGTCATCCAATGCTTCCTCATTACTGTCTGCTTTACAGGCATTCACCAGTTGCTGCGAGAATGCAGAATATCAGCAGAAGCAGAGAAATGGGACGAGCAGGTAAGAGTAAGCGTGTTGGTGGCAATAATGGAGTCAAAGACCCATTTGTGAATTACAAACAATAATAAATGCCAATATCAGATACCTGCAGATTAATTTTCTTTTTAAAATGAGATGTCAATGCAAGAACACTTGCTCTGCAAACATTAGAGTTTACTTATCCTTTTACTTGCTCTGTAATGGGTGGTAAACSAGCCAAGTAGTAATACAAATGTTTAATTACCATTTCTGTTAATTAAAACAGATGGCCACCCCTGTATTCACATCATTGTCCAGCACTGTCTCCAAGAGACTCTGGCAAATTCAAGTGTGTCTGTGTTTGAGCCTTACAAAAAAACCASCAAGAACATAAAAGTTTGAAAGGAGGAGTGAGCAAATTACACAAATACTCTTAATATATTTTCCTTCTGAATTCCCTTTAGTGACTAAGGCCTGTGTAATGAAGATAACAAAGCAGACTGAAATCAGACATATTTATGAACAGAAAAGAAAGCTCAGAAATTAATATTTTAAGTCAAGGAAACATACATCAATACATGTAATTCCAGAACAGAACCACCGATCCTAGAACCGAAGTGTTTCTCACACAAACCCTGCAGTTTGAGCTTTGATAAAAGACACCATTCCCAACGCTCAGAGCACTGGAGAGTCCCCCGGGAGCCGGGCTGGGCCTTACAGCTCCCCGGGGACAGGGCCAGAGCTGTGTTTCCAGCAGGAGCGGCTGCAGTCCGGATTTGCGGGGCCGCGCTGCCGCCTGCCGCTACGAGTCTGGCAGGGGCTGGCTGTGCGTGCCGCTCCTCGTCTTCAGCTGCGACTGGGCGATATCTGCCAGGGCGCTCTGGATCTTTTCCAGCAGCATATCCCCGCGGTAAACTACCTCTTCCAGACGGGCAGCTGCTTCATGATTTTCTTCTTCTAATCGACACAGACTAGCAGCCTTTAAAATACAAGAGARAAAAGTAAGGATCTTCAAACAGAATACAAAATCGACTTTGCTACTACGGGATGGTGATGGAACAGCTAGTGCTCCCTAGAAAAGAGAAAGATTCTCTTTAGCCTCTGAATTACATACTAGCAACTTCAAAGCATCTCGTTATCGGTTGCAGCCTAAAACAGTGCATATTCACATGGAGTAAACACAAAAAACCCCACCAAATAGAGATGTTAGCTTCTTTCATATTACGACTCTGCTCATCTTTTCTTGATGAGAAGTATTTATCCCCCTTCCCCACTCCCTTACTGAAAGGTGCTCAGCAAGATGTAAGCCTAACTTATTTAAACCTTTCCCTTAACTAGCGTATTTCGGATGAAACTGTATTATTTAACTTTTTTCTTCAATATTTTGTTTCAGAACCAAACTGCTTTTCAGTTAGACAAAACCTAGTGAAATGAAACATTTTAACTACAAAAATATTTTAATACTTTAAAATATTTACCAAATTTAAAAAACACTAAAACTTGTTCTAACTTGATAACAGAAAAGACAAAACAGAATAATTTCAAATCGATATTTTTGTAAAGCAGTTATCCAGGTTTATATACAGGTCCTTAAGAAGTCATGCTTAAACTAACTGGCAAATTCTATCCACATATTCATCTTCTGTTCTGCAACACTGATGCCTTTAGTGGAAGTAAATATATGCGTGAAGGACTTGATAGCCCTTGGAGGAAGGGTCATAGAAGGAAGATAGCAAAAGGTAAAAGTTTGAAATTTAGAATCCAGCTCAATGACTTCAGTCTCAGTTGTTAAATAGTTGACCGCAGGTAAGCCGCAGATTTGAGCAGAATATGTACTGCCAACTTCACCACAAGGGAACTCAAAAGGGACCGGTAAATTGCGTTGGGCATTAGCGTAGCAGCCCCTTTTATCATTTAAGACAAGCCTCAGATTTGAAACATATACCAAGACAATCTCAGTATAAAAAAAAAAAAGAAAATAGATTGGCCTAAGTACATCTCTATTAGCCAACTATCTATCTACCACTTCTCAACAAAAACGGTACTGCGTAGAGTATTTCAAGCACCTTCAAAACAGTCTTTTTAAAGAATGTCAGAATATTTATCTTCAATACTGCACCAAATTAAACAACAGCAAATAAAAAAATCAAAACTAGAATCAGTAAGTGATGGAATCCAAGCTAACTTATCTCAAAACCACACCAAACAGAAAAGGTCAGAAATACTTGTGAAACCAGATTCTGCATTAACAGAGGAACAAACTGTTTTGAGTATCACCTCGAAGGAAAGCGTGCCCCTACTGGATAACCAAGTCCTCTTTCTGGAGCACCCTTCTTTCCCTGCATCAGCTGTCACTAGGATCAGACCCTGCTCTGGAAGAAGCCTCTAATTTGTCTGCAGCAGGAAAGCTGTCTTCAGCTATTAAATACGCAGTTACATGAAATTATACTGGTGTTAATGGGCCCAATCAGTAGGTTCAGCAATTATTGTGACTAGCAATCTTTCCAAATCTAACCTCCTCTGTTTAAAACCAAATGTGATGTCACTGTCAAGTTATTTGTATTTGGCCCAGCAGGCATCTCTAGTATTAGTCTTTTGTAAAATGCCTTTGAATAGTCACAGATGGCCAACCCAGGTGTAAAGCCTTCAGGAGATCTTAAAGCAGTTCCAGGGTCCTGAGAAAAACAGCACTCTTTGCATCCTTGTCGCATTCTAAAAAGAAAATACTTGATGTAAATCTAGAAGTTAAGAGTAAAAAAGAAAAAAAAAAAAGATGATGCTGTTTAATAGGCAAGATCTGTAGAAAGAATAGCAAAAAAAATAAAGCAATGTTCTTTGAATTGTGGGTCAGAAGCACTTTTTGGAAGTGAGAAACAGTTGAGCATTGTGAAAGGGTTCACAAGCTGTTTGCAGCCGTTCAGCTCCTGTAAGGCAGGGAGCGGAGGCTGCGATACTGGCTGCGCCTACTACTAGCTGCCTGGCCAGTAGCTGCTTTCTGTTCTCAAGCTCTTCCTAGAGTACCGCTGGTCTAAAGAGAGAAGGAGCAAGAAACAAAAGCACCTAGTTTGTCTGGCTGGTCCAAAGAAGGACACCCTATTAAAAATGAAAGAACTGTTTTGTGACAGAGCTGGAGAACTTAAAGGATACCCTGCAAACGCTTTAACAACCAGAAACATTGTGGAAGGACAAAAGGCTTCAGTAAAGTATTGGCTYTGCAGCTACAAAATGAAATGCACTCCTAATGAGCGCGAGAGCATGAAAGATTATTCAAGGAAAAAAAAAAAAAAACCAAAACAACAAAGACCCCAGAATGCACCAGTATTGTTGCATCTGTTGTATTAACATTTCAACAGCTGGGGAGGAAAAAGGGGCAAAGTTTCCAGTATTGTGGTGCTACAATAAGAGAACTTTTTTTTWAAAAAAAAACAAACCAAAACRTTCTAACAGAAAAGGAAGTTTGAAATATTCTTACTGTGTATAATCTCATTTAGAACTAGATGCAAGTTCAGTATTTCCACTAAGCCTATAAACTACTCACAGGCTACCCTCATGAAAAAATCAGGCTTATATTAAAGTCATTTTTTAAGATTACATGGCCTAGAGAGAGAAAAATGTGTTTAAAAAAAGGAAGAAGTTTGCCTTCAGTTATGTTTTGATTATTTAATTAAGAACACTCTTACCTGCAAAGCTGCTGTCGATTCTTCACTAGGCAGGGAATCTATTAGAACATCAATATCTTTCGCAGTTCGTGCAATCAATGCTGCGAACAGTTGGGCGTACTCTTTAAAAAAGAAAAGTCAGCCCACTCAGTACATTATTAGAAATAAGTACAATTCTGCATACACAGCACAGAAAATTCTACAGACTTGAAGTATGCAGGTGTTAAAAATTCTTCTACACAAAGAAAACAACAGTATCACAACTGATGAGAACTCAATCATATTAGAAGATRAAGGTAGTTTGATTCCAATCCTAGATTAAACAAGGTAACTGGTTATACAAAGGGCTGGGCTTTGTACAAGTGAGAAAATAGCTAGAACTCCATCACAGTGAGCCAGTTAAGAAATTACTAATACCAGTATTAAGTGTCCTAGTCACTACATTAAGTATTGAGAAGTTGCTAGAAACTAATTTAACTTTTCAATCCTTGCCTTGAAATCTGCCACTAGACAAAAAAAGAACACTAGAAATGACGTAAAGACAGTGATTCAAACAGATGGATTATTTAATTTTAACTTAAAAAAAAGAACTATTCAGCCACTGAGAAATGGAAAAGGATTGGAAGTTCATAACAGACCTTAATTTAGGTGCTATATCACTGAAAGAACTGTATGGGCTTTTAATAAGAGGCACCATAAGCCAGAAACAAAACCTTTCCATATGGAATTGCATCCATTCAATTTGAATTAAGTTAATTACTACCACTAAAATACTGAAACAGCCCTTTTCAATTTATAATTTAATATCTTATGTATCTGTTTATGTTGATTGGCTCATGAAAGCTTTGTGGAAGCAAGAGAGAAAATACTTTCTAATGGCAAAAATCTATAGAAGAGATTGGCATTCTCAAAGGTACACTTGACTTCAACTTAAAAAAAACCCCAAACAACAAAACCAACACATCCATTTAAARCCTACTCAGGGCCACCACAGGGTTTACCTGTAAAGAGTTTTAAGGCCTTCTTAATAAGACATTAAGTATCTAAAGAGACATAACTGGTAGTTTTGTTTTGCCTCATCAACATCACTAATGTGGCTCTATGATTTTACTGAAGTCACTATATTCAGAATTTTAGGAAAAGACAGATCAAGAGAGAAGTCAGTCATGACCTACCATTTTAAGACCTTAACAAAGCCTCTAGCTCCTGGCACCACACTGATGCCAGCACCTGAGACAGCAGCAGGTAAGATGAGGAAGCAAACAAGCTTTTCAGCTGGCTCTTCCAACTAATTCCAGCATCAGAGAGCAAACCGCCATAGACCGATGAAGAACTAGTATTCAGCTGTCCTAGAAAGTGCATCACTGCACTCCAAACCAGTCTCCCCTGACATCCTAACAGACAAACCTAATCTGATACAAGATATATGTAAAATTTTCAGGGGGGGGCGGAGAAAAGAAGAAAAAAGATTCAGGATTAGAATAACATGGTTACTCTCAAATCAGAGAGACCTTTTAGTTTGATTGCCAATTTCAGTATCTTAGATCAGTTTCYTCTCTCTCWMAAAAAAAAACCCAACAAAACCAAAACAGCCAACAACAAAACCACAAATGCCAATAGGGAGATTCAACATGACATTATTCCTTAATTAATTACATAAGCAGATGATATATGGAGAAACAATTAAAAGTTTATGACATAGAGAATTTTAAATGCATACATGATTTCATAAAACTAACACTAATTCTTTTTAGAAAGATTTTTTGGAAGTAATGGAGAACTCATTGACAACCTCTTGCAGCAGTCCTATTAAAATGGTTTATATCTGTAGAGCTACTGTATCTTTCTAAAGAACCCAGCACAAGAAAAACATTGTAATGCTTACTTAACACTTAAGATTGTGATAGCAGAAATGCAATTTTATGCAGCAAGTACAGCTGACATCAATTTATGACTTAACTTCAATCACTCCTCCAGTTACCGGTGGAATTGTTTGTTGAGCATGAGAGTACAGATTTTGCATTATAGAGCGTACTGTATCAGAACACATTCACATTTTGTGAGGAGATGGAGAAAGACAGACGTGCCTTCTGTTGGATTAGCAGGCTGGTCTTTGTTTATTGCTGTCTGAATGTTGCTGAAAGAGGCTGGGGGGCCACACTGCTGCAACACTCCAATGGCGTTGCAGAACTGGTCTGCCAGCTGCAAGCAGTAACGAGATRGTTAGTTTATTTCACCACTAGAACTATTTCAATTTGATCTTGCATCCCCGCRGACCCGCGGCAGCAGCCCACCCCCACCCCCCCAGGCCGTGACGGCCAGCGGCGATACCCCCGCCCTAGGGGCTGCGGGCCGGGGACCGCGGGGGCGGGGAGAGGGATCGCACCCCCTCACACGCCCAACGGCCGGCAGCGGCCGGGCCCGGGCGCAGCGGCAGAGGCCGCGGAGGCAGGAGGGGACGGGACGCAGCGCCAGCCGTCCCTCCCCACCGGTAAGGGGAACGACGGTCGCCGGGGGAGAAGAGACCAGCGCTCGCCTCACCGAGTTCACCGCGTCCTGCAGCTGCGTCAACCGATCCGCCATGGCGCCGCCGCCGCCGCCCACCTGACCGGGCGGCAGCAACCAGCGCAGCCAATAGGGCGCCTGGATGTTGGGTGGGCGGGGACGGGGGCGTGGCACGGCACGGCACGGGCGTGGCGCTGGACGCCTTCCGGTGCGGCAGGGCGGGCCTGGCGCGCCCCCTGCAGGCCAGGAGGAGGTCCGGGCCCACCTGCGGTCAGGCGGCAGGGCCGGGGCGGTGGCGGGCAGCAGCGGGCGGCATCGGCAGGAGCACCGGTAGCCCCGCGCCCGACGCCATTTCAGAGCCGCAGGAAGCCACTTTCTGACACTTTTTGCTTTCGCGCCGGTGGTTGGCAGCTGCTGAACTGCTCGGCTGGGGCCAGGCAGGGCCTGGCTTTGAAGAGCACCGTGCGTTGGCTGGAGACGTCCAGGAGCTGCTTCTGGCTAACTCGTCGGTGATGCTGTGGGTGCAGCCACCCAGCAGCAACGCGTATGCCACGAGACTCTTTTGCCACTTAGAGCTACCCTCTTTGCCATGATACAAACTAACCCGACAAAAGTGTTCTTTCTGATGGCGTGGTTGGGGTTAGGATTTTGTTGGCCTGTGCATGTAAACTGGGGTGTGGGGTTCCTTYGTGCTCCTCTGTTAAAAAGCCAAGTCACAAACTACTGCACTATAGACCAAAACCTACCGCGCATTTTTAAGGGGTGTACAACCATTATTGAAGTCAACAGGTTCCCTCTTGGATTTCCACGAGCGGRATGGATGCTGGACTGAGCCTGGAATAAGTGAGGCTCGTGGCATGAGACAAGCCTGTCACAGGCACTGCTTGCCTGTGACTGAAAGCCACGGGTGAGCCGTTCGAATGCTGAGCTGTGAATAGTGACYGAGGTGTCACTCAGAGAGATCAACTACGACAGTGGCAAACACTAAACAGACTTAATATCTCATGGATTTTRACTTACAGGAACGCCATTAAGCAGGACAAAAATAACCTTAGCAAACTAGATAACYTGATGGAGAAAGGCTGCCTTCCTAGGCACAGCAGGCAAAGGCAGGGAAAAGAAAGCAGACCCATTTATCTGAAATAGCTATAAACATGGACCAACACTCATCTCTCTGTTGTTCTGATGCCAGACTGACAGCTTCCTTTTGCATTTTAACTGGAAGCCAGATCGAAGCAAGCTGGGGAAAAAATAAACACAACAGGGGTGATTGTACAAGGCTTTTTAGAGCAAATTCATAAACGAGGGCCAAACAACAAAGCGAAAACACACCCCCCAAAAAAGAGAGACTTTTAATTTGCCTATGTTTTCTCCCATCACGCGCCCATGAATCACTTTCGCAGCCAGAGGTGCCTTGAGCACACGCCAGCAAACCCCTGAGCCCTACCAGCGCTTCTTACCCCCGTTTATAAGGCAAAACCAAACGGCAGCTGCATTTAAAAAAAAAAAAAAAAAAAAAAAATTAAATTCAACCCTCCCCACCTCGACCTGGAAACCTTCCCAAAGCCCCTCACCCGCCCCAGCAATTGCCGCGCAGGCGGCGGACGCGGCTTCGGAGGATAAAAGCCGTTGGGGGCGGCGGTTAGAGCCGTTACCCCCTCAGCCCCCTCGCGCAGGTGGGTGAGGGGTGGCGGGAACAGCTTCCGCCGGGCGGGTCCTGTGAGGCGGCGCAGCGCCCGCCTTCGCGGGCGCTGCGCCGCCTCACAGGACCCGCCCGGCCCAAGCCCCTCCTAACCGCCCTGGCCCGCTCTCAGCCCCATCTCCCCTTCCCTCCGCAGCGCCATGCGGCTCCCTCCTTGCGCCGTGGTGCTCTTGGGGCTCCTGAGGGTCTTGCGCCATGGCGGTGCCTCAGGTGAGTGCGGTGCGGGGAAGGGGGGGGGTCCCACGACGACTGTGGGCCGTGGCCGCCATTAGGCGGCCGGAGGGCCGGTGGAACCCGGCTTATACTGGGGAGAGGGTGTTTTTGGCCGGGTCGACATCTAGTAGGATGGAGGAGGGGGAGGAGGAGGGGCTTGTTGCCAGGAGGGGCCTGCAGAGCATTTTAGGGGGGGGGGTGTCCCGGGCGGCCGTGGGGCGACCTGCTGCTGTCTCGGGGGTTGAGCAAGAGCGCAAAGCAAAGCGAAGATGCAGCTGTCTGCGGAGCTGGAGAAGAGTTTTATATATTCATGGTTATCTTAATCTTGGATATGGACAGGGAGACACCCCCCCTCCCCTTTTTCCCCCACTCTTTTACAGGTTAATTGCTATGAAYGCCATAATTCTCTGACATGGATCTGTTGGACTAATTTTTACCGTGCTGTTGCAGGGATACGGTACAGGCTGATAAGCCTGGTGTGGAGTTGTATTCTTKTAAGGAAACAAGGTGGCATTCACTACCCATGAGCTTATATGAGAAAGGGAACAAGGTTAATAGAGGGATTTTATTTATTTTTTTGACAACAGACAGGTGGTTGTGGGTTCCCAGCACCCTGCAAATTGTGCATTGAAAACCACTGTTCCTATAAAATCAAGGAAATGAGCAAAACYCCCTAAAATTTGGAGCTTGGTTCCTAAAATTACTTGTTGACTGTACTGATGTAATCTGGCTTTATTTGGCATGGACTTTTTTTGTAATTCCCCTGTGTTCCTGTATGCGACTAAAATAGGCATCCAGAGGTAATTGTGCTGTAATGAGTATAGCTTGTGAAGATTTGACAGCTGCTTACTTTTTTTCTGGTTAAACTCTTATCTGTTTAAATAAAGGAAAAAATAATCAGTCTCCTTTCAGAGATAATTCAGAGATAAGCAAACAGTCCCTTATGTTAGGGCTGATGTAAGCTTCCTCCTCTTAGTTTTTCTTTATTTTTAAACTTGCCTCTAGTGAAGCTTAATTGTCCAAAAGGAGAAATCTACTCTTGGGATACTTTGCAAGGCTGCAGGACAGCATTTGGAATCAGTCTCAAGTGTGGAAGACTCCTACCCTTCCCCCCCMCCCCACTCTCATGCCCAAGATCTTAGTGGAGAGCCAAGTGTTCCCTGCTTCTTGCAGGCCCTAGAAGTTTAGGCTTGGCACCTGATGGTGGCAAGCAGGTCTGAGAATGAAGGCTTAGTGTTCTTAGATTTTAATGTTTATATTAAAAGATGCTGACAAGCAATTTGTCTCACAGACTTGATTGAAAATGGGTTGAGTAATTTTTTTTACAGTATGTAAAAAGGCAGAATGAATGTGGGACCAAGCTAACTGCTTTGCCTTGGAGCCTGTTTCTGTATTTCCTTGCAGAATTGAGGGTGGAGGGCGAAAGTATTTTCCTCATGAAAAGCTAATGAGCGGTGTAATTTGTCTACCAATGTCTAGCTGATCATTAGGCCCTTTAAACAAGGGCATTTGCTTAATGGTTCACTTAYTGTCTTGTGGTTATTCAGTCTTGGACACCCAGGCTTGCAGGGATGGGCTCTGCTATCTCATAATGCTAGAAGATCCAGCTTCATTTTGAAAGTGCCGATAAGTAGCATGATGGCCTATATTACCTCTCTGGGGTTCTCATGGGCTGCAGCTCTTCRGACTTAGTATTTGTGTGGAAGTGTTTTATATATCATGTTTGYTACCTCCCAGGGAGCTCCACCTTCATGAAGTAGGAGTGCAACTGGCCTTGTTTGCTACACCCAAACCAGGTTGTTTAGTGTTGGAAAAACTAAAGGGAATTTATAGTGTAATCAGAATTGAGCAGTGCCCTTTTCATAACGGGAGCTTATCTGGATGAACTTAGTTTTGTACTAGTTGTTTAGTCTATGAAGAGACAACATTTTAAAATAAGAGATTCACACAAAGCTGTTCAGCTGTCTGAACATATTGGACAGCTGGTCATTTGCATCTTAAAACTTTATTGCCCAGATGTGCAAGTGACATCTTAGTCACATTGCTGGCACTATTGATTGAGGCCAGGTCTTGCGTGTTCTGRCTGATAATCAAAGTCGATTGGTAAAACTGTAAGCAGGTGAGATGGGTAATTCCCTCACTTTTCAGACTGTAGAAGATGTCCTCTAACTTGTTGAACAGAATAGTCTTCTGGCATGGGAGTGGTGCAGTTGGTGACAAGCCACATTCTATGGCACTATCTGCTTTAAGCATCAAACTRCGCTCTAAGCATGAGTCTCAGTACACATGCAATTAAAGTTTAGAAGCTTTCATAAGTCTTCTTGCTTCTTTTGAGGGTGGGGTGGGTGGTGTCTTTATTTGGGGTTTTACTAGTGTGGGAAGGCAGAGACCTTTTAACAGGACTCTGCTATTCATCTATGTATGCATGGCCTTACAGGTCTGATATAATATGGCTGCTGGCTTTATTCTGTTAAGTAACTGTATACTCATGTTTTCCCTACTCGAACTAGTTTTCAGTCTGAGCTTGCATTTCACCTCCATTAAATGTATTCATGTGACTACTTGTTGACATACACCCTACACTGGAAGGTTCTTCTTTCTTCTTAAAGCTTACATAAGGTTATTCTGCATATCCACTGTAAGTTGGTTGGCACAGAGTACAAATGTGTTTTCTCTGACTGTAGAGAACCTCTTTGTCTGAGGCAAGCATAATGTTTGAGCACGACTCTGTAGGTAAAGACTGTTCCTGTATGGGCAGCAATGTCATTTCTTCAGTTGTGTTTCTTAATGGAAATTGGACTGATAGGTGTCATCAAGAGGCTTGTATGGTTAACTGTTTATTGGTGATGGGGAACGACATTTGACTATTGGAGCCGGAAATGTCGTTTTCTTAAAGCATCAAATGAACTGAGAGCTTGGCACTGAATCAGCAGAATGGAAATGGTTCAAGCTGGGCGTTGCTTATGGGGAAGCTGCATGTCACGGGGAAGGGATAATAAATACTGAACCTCTGTAGAGTTGATTACCTTGTTGCTTAGGGTTAGGAGTAAGTACTCTTGATCTTGGAAGAGCTCYGAGAGGTTCAATTCCTTTGCTGTCTTTACGGGTTTTGCCCTTCATGTGGGAGAAAAGGTACAATGTGGAGTGACAGTGGACTGTCCACCTCTGTTCATCAGTTCTTCGTATATACTGGACTATCTGTGCTCCTGTTCTAGTATTGTTACTAGTATACYGAGTAATACATGCTGAATACTCCATCTTTGCTTTGCTCTTGCTCAGTTTCAGCAATGCTGACTTCCTTTAAGAATGTTCTCAGTTGATAATATCTGTAATAGTCAGGGTTACTCTCTTGTACCTAACCCAAAACTACTCTGACATGCAGTGACTGTCATACTTCTCCCCATAAGGTGAGGAAGAGGGGATAGCCTCACATCTTACAGGGTGTTTCCAGACCTTCACTGTTTGAAGCAAGTGAAGCAATATGAAAAGCTGGGATGCCTGGCTTTTGTTCCTGGTTCTGTTGCTGACTTGCTGGGTCAACTACCTCACTTCGGTGGTGGCGTGATCTTTGCTGCATGTGCTACTGAACGTGCAGTCCTGTTCAGTGTGYTACCTTCAGTGAGATCAGGCTTGCCCGAAGAAGCAGCTTGCATGCTGTGGCCAGTACTATGTGTTCATGGAGGTCTCGATATCTGTCCTTCAAAGCATCTTTGACAACACTGAACTCTGTGTGGCTCAGGTAGTCTAATGGCTGTCTGAGAATTTCCGATAGCAATAGGCCTGATGAATTGTGAGTTGGTTAATTTGTTTTGCTTTCCATGCTCCTTTTCTGCCTCAGCACCACCAGTGACTTGTTCAAATGACAGAAAAAGAGAAAGCTGGAAAGGTGCTGTAGTCTGTGGCCATGTAGCAATTGCTCTTCCAGTAAACTTMTTAGAAGGTTCTGCTGCTCTGCAGTGCTTGTGAACTCTCCTTTTAGTCATCTTTYAAGCCTGGCTAGAAGTGTGGTTCAGGGAGCCTGTGAACAACAAGCTGAAAAATACTTGTCTGGTGGATGTAGCCATTCTTGTTCTTCACCCTAATCTATGCTCTTCTGTCCAGACTTTGGTTTAAAAGGTATGTCACATGCACTGTTTTAGGAGCAATTATGCAAACAGTAAAGCAATGCAGAACACCATGCCTTAATTTACCACACTAATTAWACTTGAGAGACTGCCTCTGATGTTTAGGGTCTCATGATCATGTTGAAGTAGTGGCTGCATGTCTTGCTGACAAATCTGTTCTTATTTATGTAGAAGCCTCTGGGTATGAGTATAGAGTGGAGGTGAGAAACAAGACAGAGCAATGCAGTTTTTTCCCCTTGATGTAGAGCATAGAAAGGATGTTATATGGTTTCGACTTTTTCCTTAAAAGARCATCTAAGTGTGAGCATCTTGTGGTTCAGGAAACTGTGCTGGTGTTCTTAAAGATCAAAGAAAATTTTTTCCTGCATTCTAAGCTTTCACTCAAAATTTCTGAGTGCATAGATGTATAGTCCGTGCCTTTTGAATGCTTTTCTTTAGCATTCATACTGCTGTTTGCATTTCTGGTAGAACTTAAGGAGGAAAGAGGTCTTGTGAAGGGGAGGACATCTGAATGCTGCTCAAGGGATTCTATCAGAAATGGAAGAATACACAAAGCTTCTTTTTTGTAGCTTAATTTTACATTAATTACTGTTTGAAAACTTGGAGTAGAAACTTTTCCTACCTTAACACAAACTGCAGATGATGGGACAGAAGAATGGAGAATCTTTTTTTTTTCCTTCTAGATGGTTTGATCCCCATATTTCAGCTGAGGTTTTATTGGTGATGCAGTACTGGTATTAATCAAATTTTGGGGGTGAGCATGTAAGGGTTGAAATTAGCAAGATGAGATAAGTTAGACTTTTCCTCCACTTTCTTCCTCTGCTGTGAGGTGAGTGGAGGAGACATGAGGGTAGGAGCTGACCTCTGTTTACATATCATGAAGAGACAAAAAAGCTGGCCAAAGATGCCAGTTCTTGGCTGGGGAGAGTGAAAAATAACAGGAAATGAGTTACAGAGCACTGGGTACAGTTTGAGATGAGAAGACTGTATCCCTTCCTCTTTTGGATGGGAGACCACCTGAGTCATCAGCAGCAGTGTATATGGGATGGTGCTGATGATTACTCTGTGCTTCTGTTGGATTACYTGACAGTATCAACCCTTCATACTAGAAGAGGCAAATTTACTGAGGAAGTACTGTGTATGTGTTTAGGCTTGATAAGTTTTAGGTCTGGGCTGGGCTACTGTGTGTGCACGCAGGGGAATTCGGGGAAGAACCTGAAAGGCATGGTGCATGCGCTGCAAGCATCTAGTGTGCCTGCTAACCACCACCAAGAGAATGTTGTGGCTTCTGTATAGCTTCTTCTGTTTCCTCCCTTGACATCCCCTGTCCCTCAAGAGCCCAGCACAGGGAGAAACCAGGCTTTCCTGYAGGACTTGACTGACAAGCCAAAGCTGATTCTCAAAGAATCTTATATTCTAGGTCATGTGGTTCTCTTTAAATTAAAATGACAGTGGATCATGGGGTTATGCTTATCATAAGAAGAAATGGTATTGGTTGTGTCTTGGAAAAATTAGTCAGATTTTTAGATACAGAAATCACGGTCCAACAGTCCTAATAATTACGAATAGTGTGGGAGCAAAAGACATATGTGAAGTAGCTGAAAGTGGGTAAGTACACATATGTAAATTAGAGATTGACTCTGTATTATAGAAGTTGACTCCAACTCCCATGGTGTGGGAATTCACACAGGAAGCCTAACTGGTGTTGTGCAAGTTGGCTGGCTAATACAAGCATACTTGCCTGTATTTGCCAAAGAGCAAGTAGTCCTCAGTATCATCTCTTATTTACTCTACTGAATGTTATTTGCTGTTGATTGCACTAGCTGGTCAGCTGCAGCTAGTGTCTGTTGCTGATGAGCTCAGCTGTATCAGATACTGAGCTCCTGGCAGGAAGTCCTGCCCCATGTGCTTTGGGGAGTGCCAGGCTGCATGGTGGGTTCTCTAGCTGTATCTGTTCTTGTAGGTATAGCTCTGTGTATAGTAGTCTCTGAAACCTTAATACAGCTTGCAGAATGAGAGTAGTATAAACCAACATCTTGCTCTGTTCCCGGCTGACTAATATTGGGCTACTGGAAGCTTCTAGGCTCCCCTTGGTAATTTCTTCCCTCTGGACAGAAAAGTGTCTTCCTCTTTTTTTTTTTTTTTTTTGCAGGGGTCTTCTTGAGCTCTCCTTGGGAAAATTCAGAAATGTGCTACTTAACCAGACCAATCCAGTGGAAGCTGTAATCAGGAACATTGCAAGCAATGTGACTGTCATTATTTTTCAAGTACATGCCCAGCAAAGCGATGTGGTGATATCTTTTGATAAGGTATGGTAAGAGTGTCACTTCYGTTCTTAAGTGCTACTTTTCTTTCAACAAAGGAGTTGGCTCTGGTATGTGTAGGAATATAGAACTGAAGCTATATAAATAATATGAATATCTTACCTGCCTGGCTCTTAGTATTACTTTAGTTTCAGAAATCCTTTCTTGTACTTATATGTCATAGCTGCTATTTTGGAGGACTGAATGCTAAAGGAATTTCAGAGCTGGCTTGAAAATGTTTCAAGGCTCTTTGTTCTTGGTGGAAGTGGTGCTTTTGACATGTGACTGCTGACTGCTATCCATCAGCTTGTCAAATTAAAAACAGATTCATGATAAGTATTTGCCAGATGCCTTATACACTAAACATGATCACTTTAGGATGTGTAGTTGTCTACTGTTCATGTGGCTTGGATCTAGCCACTACAGATATGATGTCTTGTTACCCCAGCTCCTTGTCCTGAATCTAATTCTCCTTTGGTGGCACATGGAGAAATTCTTCCATAGTACTCCAGTGAAGGCTGCTCCTTGTAGCCAGCAATATAAGCATTCCTGCTGCTATGCACTAGCCTCAGTTTGTCGCATCATTACTGGGGTGCAATCTAAAATACTGATTTTTATGGTGCTGTGAGGCTCTAAGTGGTATTTGAGCAGAATATAGACTMAGCTGAAGGTAGTAGATGGAGATCTGACAGCTGCCATCCAGTTTCCCTCTCCCCATCAGTWTTTTCAAATGAAAATATACTGAGTGCCAAGGAGTATTCTGGGAAGCTTAGGAGATGAATAACCTCTAACACAAGTCAACCAGCTCAGTCATCTTTGTACTGGTAAAATAGCCAGGATTACAGGGATAAGGCCTGTTACACCCAGTGGTAATCAAAGACCAAATAGTAGAATATTCTGCTGTCAATTCAGACCCTCTTTGCATTCATGGGCCTTACCAGGCCAAGGACAGCAATGCATAAATATGGCTATACTGCTTTCAGGGCTGGCCTGCCTCTAGAAATATGAAGCTGAGCCAGACCTTAAAGCCTGCCAGGTCCAAAGTGCTTCCTTACAGTGCTGCCTTGGATAACTGTGGCCTTGTTGGACAAAAGCACATTTTCCATGCTGAGAAATAGATTTGACTGCAGGTCAATTGGTTGTTCCAGCTGTGTGAGTGTGACACTGCCATTGCTGCCTGATCTTTCCTCAAGACCCCTAATTCTGAAAAGGATGGTGCTGGTAGGCATTGGGTCAGTAGTTGACCTRGCCCAAATCATTTTTGTCTGGCACAGCTAGTGTTAAGCCAGCTGTCATACAGTCATCTCCAAGTGAGGTGCTTCTGCACTTGGGTTCCCACAATGCCCTCTGGTGACATCTCACAACTTTTTGTGAGGGATATTCCAGTCTTTTTACACCTTTACTAGTCACTCCATTGCTGTGCACCAGTAGACTTCAATTAGCTAGATTTCTCTGCAATTTGCTTGTGATTATTAATTCTTTAGTAGTCTCAAACTTATTACTTGGGGTTTTGAGCCTGAACTAGGCAGTGTGTGGTGTCAGAGGCCACTCCCTTTTTTCCAGCTCCTTTTTTTTCCATCTTCCTTTTTCACTAGCTAGCTAAGGGCTGAATGCCTCATCTGTGGCAACTGGCACTGAAATGTGTGCCCTACAGGTTAGTGGCAGGAATTTGACTCCTGTGCAATACCTCAAGCTGTGGTGGAAATCTTCTCAAGAAGAACTGCTTGTTTATATAATTTGTTTCTGTCTAGAATCCATCTGTGAACAGCTCAGGAACCGGAGTAGACAAAGGACTGGTTTCTATCCTTCGGCCTCAACAGAGCGTATGTACATGGTACCTTCGGTCACTGGATGCTAGCCAGGTGCTCAGCACAGCTATCTCTATCCCCTATATGGAGAAAGGTATGTTCGTATTACTTGTAAGGGATACCAGCTCTGCTCATTACAAGTTAACTATGAAATGAAGTGTTGACCTTTCAGAGGTGATGCTCTTACATGGTGCAAACATATGATGGAGATGCCAGAARTTCTTTTGAAATGGGCTGACAAAGTTTAGTATCACTGCTGAATTGTGAGTTGTGTATAGGATGTACCGTATGGTCTTGTCACGACTTCAACCTTAGAGTAGAAAACTGCTGTGCATGTGTATCGGGACCTATCTCAGACTGCAGTGAAACCACTTGTGTTGTCTGCAGGACTAGAACCTGACAATTTTATGTGCTCAGCAAGCAGACTATGCCTGCAAGTACATGCATTGCTGAAATCTTAGAGCTTTTTTCATGCTGTGTAAGGGGGAAGTAAAAACTACCACAGTTATCTTTTCTGTATTCTAGATCCTATTCCTGGAGGCTGCAATCTAGAATTTGACTTGGAAGTGGATCCAAATATTTACCTAGACTATACATTGGTTGATATACACATCAAGTTTGCCCCTGCAAACTTGGGATATACCAGGTGTGTGGAAAAACTTCAGTGTACTGAGCAAGACCTCCTTTATCCTGTATTTGGCCAAGGTCATAAAACAAGATTCTGCTGGGAAGGCTGACCATCCAGCTGCTGGCAGAAATCTTGTTTGCAACAAACTGAGAAGTAAATGAAGAAAAGGAGGAGGGGAAAAGAGGTAACAGAGATAAAAGTTGGGAGTTGCATCTTGTGGGAGAAGTTATGCAACTTCAGACGTGCAATCATTCAGCAATACTGGATCTTCCCATTCCTTGTAATGACTTAATCTGTTTGAGGAGCAGTTGTGTATTATAGCCAGTTTTATTCTTTTACTGGTACTGAAGCATGATAACATCCTAGAGTTTTGTTTAATACTGAGACTTCAAGTTATAAGGCATKATTTCCTGAATGGTGCCTGATGTCACTGGTGATAGGCAGGGAATGGGGAAGGCTATGTTCAGAGCTGTRTATATAGCATGCATGGAAAAACAAACAGTGATGCTGTGATCTTTGGCTGTTGTGACCTCTCAGAATTCTTGTGCTGGTTYCTTATGACAAGTCATGGGAAGCCTCTGTAAATGTAAAGGCAGGTAAATGTAAAACCAGCACAGACACTACCTGTGTTAGGGTAGTTCTGCATAATACTGCTGTAGTCTGTGCTTGCAAACATTTACAATCTAGTTTTGAATTAGTTGCTGGTGTTACTTCTAAAGAGTAGAAGCCAAATACTGCYAACTCGGACAGGTAACTTCTGAAAACTAATGTTAAGATCTGGGGGCTTGTGCTGGGCATGTAGCTGATCTCTTTTTAATTGTAGAGGAGCAAAYCCACCATCCTGCGATTCAGGGACTGGTCAGAACTCCAGATGGCGACTGCGCTACGATGTCTAYCAGTACTTCTTACCAGAGAACGATCTTTCTGAGATGGTACTCATGAGCCACATACGGAAGATGTCTGAGGTGCAAAGTATCAAAGCTAATGGTGTTAAAGTAAGTCTGAAGCACTGGTGTACCAGGCATGTGGCAGTGGCACTATCTGAAGTTTTTCTCCTCCCCTGTGCTTATCTTCCTTGAGTGGTGACATAAGCAAGCTGCTGATGCTTCAGGCTTCTTGTTTGTGTC
Organism: Oceanodroma leucorhoa; assembly: GCA_030449065.1. NCBI lineage: Eukaryota > Metazoa > Chordata > Aves > Procellariiformes > Oceanodroma > Oceanodroma leucorhoa. The sequence continues at coordinate 46,612 of JASVER010000239.1, read as the reverse complement.
TGGGATTTCTGTCTAGGAAGTATACAGTGAGTGATGCATGCAAAATGGCAACCACTCTCTCTTGGGATAGAGGTGGCTAGTTAGCACAGCCTGAAATGTGGCAGAATTGAGGCTTCTTGCAGTGGGCTCTGATATTAGGTGGATGTTAGTGACTGGTCTGTGATGTGTTCCTGTGTCTTGCACTCTTCTCTCAATTAAACAAGCTCTTATTGCAGTGTCTTCCTGCTTGCTGAATACTACTTTAGCCATGGTACTCCTTCTCTGATGTTGAGGCCAGCTTGCCTATAGCAATACTGCCACTGAGTGCCTGTAAATCCAGAAGTCGAGCCACTTCTGACAGATTGATAGTCTCCTGCAATGCCTGATAGATGCTGGGGTCTGGCATCCTCAGATGCTGGGAATTGGGCAGGGAATGCAAGGAAGAGAGGAGGGAGGGGAGTATAGTGGAACTGGACTAGAAGCGAGCTCCATTTGGAGTGGCATAAAGAGATCTGATGTGCAAGAGAGCACTTGCTGCGTGTTTACCTACCCCCCAGCAAAGAGATTGGAAAGGACAGAGTGGGGAGAATCTCAGTGGCCATGACCTGTCTGGCCTTGCTAAGGAGTAGAATGGCAGCCTTCTCTGCTTCAGAGGCCAGACCTGGGTTAGTAGACTGACAGGGAAACTGAACTGTGTCCTCAAGTGGGGAGGAGCAAAACATATGAGTGAAATAATCTTTTCCCCTGTCAGAAAACACAGTAATGTTGGAGGAAGTAGAGTCTGTCCTGTAAGCCTTTAATGCTTCAACTGGTAATACTGAGAGGGTTCAGAATAAGAGAACTCTTGCCTGCAGTTCTTGCTGATTGTCATCTTTGAGCTGCTGAGTATTCCCTCAGCTGTATGGACACATCAATATGCTAATAGTGACAAGCAGTTCCTTGCAATTAAAAGTACTCTTTACTGTTCCAGATGCTTACGCTGACAACTGATGACAAGACCAATGTCTACTTTTCCTCGCTTCCTGGACAAGGTGTGATCTACAATGTCATAGTATGGGATCCTCTTTGGAATACTTCTGCTGCATACATACCCGTGCACACATATGCCTGCAGCTTTGCTGACCTAGTAGATAACTGCTCTTCTCTCAGTAAGTTGGGACCTGTACATCCTTGCCAACTCATTTCAAACTTGTTGTGCTCCAACATGCTGAGTGGTGCTTTTGATGTTTTTTTTAATGTGTGAAGGAGCTCTTTGTTCTACACTAGATATATTTTGTCACTTTATGACAGAGTCTACTTATTGGTTGAGGAGAAATTCTAGAATAATGAAATAAGACTGAGAAGAACTATTAGCAATGGAAGGTTTAATTTAATGGAGGCTTAATATGTGGCTTGCAAATACATAGCTTTCAACTCTGTAGTGCCACTCTAGCTTTTTTAATTTGAACTGGATACATAATCTTAAATCACTTGTAGGACTATAGATGCTGCATGTGAAACTAAGCTAATAAAACATGAACTAGATTAGGGTCCAGCCTGATTTTTCTGACTGTGCTGGTGCTAACAGGAATTGGTAACTTACAAATATTTTAAAATGAGATGGTCACCTAAAATAAGTCTGACGATAATGCCAGCAATAGTGAAATGACTACAAAGTCATGCTACTTTTTACAAAGCTATATAATGATAGAATTTGAGCAGAAGAATAGCAAAGCTGTCYACCTCCATTATGACTGCAGAAGGGACAGGAATAATGGGTAGAATATGGTTCATAAAGTAAGATTTGTTCTCATGATTATTTTCATATCACATACTGTAACACAAGTAACTGTTGTCAAACTGTGGTGTCTTATGACAACATGAGACAAATTAGCTAGGCTAAACCCCTTTTCTCTAATTCAGAGAACTAGGAAAATGTGGTTTACTTGTTTCAAATAGCTTAAATACCAGTAAGAATTTTGCTAGGAGACAGAGGTGGGCCATACTAGGATGCTGCTGGTCCTTTCTGTTGCATGGAGAGTACATTAAAGGGAGGCTATGGTGAAGACTGCAGTGATAAAGAATAGAGCTGCTGTCTGGGTCACTAATCTTGTAGAACTGATTTTTATAGATGATTGGTTGTCCCTTTTTTAAATCTGAGCAGAGAATTTTCAGGTAAAGCTGTATCAGTATTATAAACAAGCAAGTTACAGCTACTTAACTATTGTTACAGAAACTTCAGTCTTTTGAATAAGGGGGAAGCTCTTTTTTTATTAATCAGGCTGGATTATATCCAACAGTATGCTTTTGGATATCCTATCAGATAACTGTGAGTTCAGGCATTGCAGATCTGCTCACACGGTGTGTCTGAAGCAGTGGCAGCTATTAAGTTGTCAGTAGACTCAGTGGCAGCAACCTGACCTTACCTTAGTCTCATTGTTGGGACTACTAAGTGGAATGCTCTAGTAACTGTTTCTTTCTCCTTGTAGGCAAACTCTCTACCAAAGTATTCTTCACTGCTCTTGCTATTCTTGGTCTCTTCACTTGCTTTTTTGGACACAGATTCTGGAAAACAGGTACTGAATGTTGGTGGTTTTTTCCTCATAAGTCTGGTTGGAATTTCATACATGTAACTTGCTGTAACTTAGAATCGTGGTGTTATTACTAAGATTCACTTGATAGTGATTATGTGCAAATTAGGTCCACCATTTTGCTTTTACAGGATCAGAGCTTTTAAGCGCAGAGCAGGAAGTTTATGGTATGCAAAGAACAGAAATGTAGAACTAGGGTGCATGCTGGGCAATATAAATATAAATATGTAATTTTTTTGACTATTTGAAGTGTTTGAGGACACCCCTTCCCAGAAAAGTGTTGTCTGGCTTTCCTTTTGTGCTTCTCAGCCAGTGAGCTGATACATTCTTTCCCTGTTGTAAYAGAAGTTGTCTGAAGATGTCCTGAAGCGGGCTTGGTATGAAGTGATATGACAGCATACTAAATCTTTTTTCCTCCTTCTCTAGACCTATTCTTCATGGGCTTCATATTTGCAGGATTCTTCTTCTTTGTATTTGTTACAAGGGTAACTGGCCTTGGTTATGATGGTGAGTAGATGTGTCAGGATACCCTGCACTCTTCCCAAACCATTGTTGTTATGAATCCCTTAGGTAAAACCTCAGTTGTGCTTGTTGGCCAGCCTTAGGAAGGATAGGAGGATGGTACCTGGGTACTTGAACTGAGCTCTGATTACAATAATAGCTGAATATGCAACAGAGTAACTGTTGCTTCCAACATCAAATAGCGATGCAGAATTAATAGCTGCAACTATAAAAGACAAATTTAAGTACCTATCCAAGGAAGATACAGGTTTTTAGAAACTCTGGAAGTTTGCAACATACTTCCTTCCTACTTCTTTCGTAATGGGTGGACCTCAGTTTCGGGTCAAATGCAAATTTCATCTGTAAAATGACAGAGTGGAAGGTCTGCATTCTGCTTGTTAGACTAGCAAGAATTAGTTCCTTTTGTCTTTGTCCTACCTCATAGTTACTTTTTTGATACATGTGCATAGCTGTTGCAACCATAACTGCCCTGGGAACTCAAGGTACTAATGTACATAGTAGCAAGACTTTCACTSCAGTCCGGTGCCACTCTTTCAGTAGCACATCCTCAGGCGCAGAGTGGAGTCTAAGTGAAATGCATGAAGCAAATACTGATACTCGTGGCTTTTTTTCAGAAACTTTTCATTAGGTAACAAAATCAAGCATGTAAGTAAAGCTGCTGAATAAGTTATTGCAGTAACTGAAGTTTTCAGAGTGTTGGAATTTCCCCTTTTCTTTTTCAGTGCGTCTTATTTTGACRGCAGTAGCTGGAATTATTGGAGGGCTTTTCCTGGTTGCAAGCTGGTGGAGATTTGGCTCTGTCCTACTCTGTATGTTTATTATTGGACTTGTGCTGGGATTTCTCTTTTCATCGACAATCTTCTTTACTCCACTAGGTATGTACTGAAATACTCTGCTGCAAAGTGCTGGGTATTGAATGATGTGTTCCTGCCGTATTACAGGGACACTGCAAGGCTCTAAGATGAATGCCACTATCTGTTTTATCTTAGTGTTATATTTAACTTGCCCCTTCCAGTGTTAGGAGGAATAGAGATGTACCTGAAGCCTTCTTTAGTGCTGTAATTAAAATTACTTAGGGAATCTGCACTGGTAGGAAAAGGAAACTGCTTATTCTGCAGAGAACTTGCTGAGGYTCTTCCTACCTAAGCTGCATGCCATCTTAGTGATCTGTGATACCAGCTCTGCTCCAGGTGAGCACTTGCTGTCTGTCTTGTTCTCTGTCCAGAWCAAGTCACAGTAGAAAATCTGCAGTCTAATTTGGAGGCTTCAGGCATAAGGGTTATTGTGGATTAAGAGGAGCTCTTGCTGGTACCTTTCACCATACTACAGTGCAAGGCTCTGGGARCTCTGTACTGTAAGGCTCAAACTTGTGTTTGCAGCTGGATTGACATCATCAGGGTCTTTAAAATGACTTTGTAAAGAGAGAAACAATAGAAAAATCGCTTAAAAGCAAGCAAGGCTGCTGAGCTGGAATCCCTCTGGGACATCAGAGCATCAGCCATGCTGCTTTCTCTATTGTAACTTCAAATCTCAAATCTTCTACTTAAGATCCCTTGGTAGGACAGTTTTTCATTCTCAGTCATCTGTGTTTGACTCAAGCCAAATTCTGTGATAATCCATGCAGTCCCTGGTTGCTCTTTATTAAAGTAAAACAGTGACTCAGCTGGGGGTCAGCTTGTCCCCACTGTTTAATTGACAGGCCTTAGAAAGCAGGGGGAACAAAGTAGTGTTTGAGTGACTTAATTACTCTTCCTACAGCCAAAAGAGTTTGTTGCCTTGTGTTGTGATGRCTGTACTTGCACCATACTCTAGAGTCAGACATACATAGATGCAACCTATATAGGCAATAAAAAGGCTTCTTATTGGGCAGARGTACTCTGGTACTTTTCATTCTTACCAGATGAGTAACGTATACCTCATCAAAAATCTCTTTCATGGACAAGATCTGCTGTCCCAACGTAGAGTACAGGACCTATRCTCAACTGGGACAGTCTTTTTCTGTTCTTGTTTTGAGTAACTGTGTTACAATGCAYCTTAATCAGCGTTTGAGCTCAAAAGCTAAGCTTTTCCACACTGTACTCTAGATTTCTGAACGTACAGAATCTTTTGAGGAAAAAGCTTACCCCCAACCACTTACAAAAAAGGAAATGTTTTGCTAACAAGTAAATTACATGTGGAATATGATGCCTTTTCAGGAGACTATAGGGTCTTCCGTGATGATGTTGTGTTCTGGGTGACCTTTTCTTCTGTTGCCTTGATGATACCCGTGCTTTTTGTTGGCTGTCCAAGAATTGTAAGTAATCTGTGCTGTCACCTCAGGAGGAGGGAGGAAGGGGTGTCAGACTACTTTAGTGCAAAATGTATCCTGTGGGATATGTATAGAAGACTTAACACAGCTTCGTGAAGACCAGCACAGGACCAGCTCCAGGGAGTTCCTGTTCAACCCTACTTGTGCTAAATGGTCCATAAGCAAAGGAATGACTTTTTGCAATGTTGCACRTAGCATCCACTAACACTTGTATTTGGTCGACTTCTGCTGTCTTAACAGGATGTCTGGGTAACAGGTGTGTGCAGCCAATTTCTYGTGAAAGAACTGATATGAAATACTGCCTTAAGGAGGTGGGGAATAAAGAGTGTTTATCAGTCTCCTAAAGCTGTGTTTTTTTTCTCCCCCTCTAGCTGAACATACTGGCCTCTGSAATAGTAGGCTCTTATGCAGTGATCCTAGCTATTGCTTGTTACGTCTACACAAGTCTTGCTTACATCACCTTAGACCTACTGAGAAGGGTCCTCAATGATTACTTCAGCAGAGCTTACACCAATGTGCCTTTTCAAACAAATGGTGAGTTCTGCTTTTAAGACTTCTTTTTTTAAAGAACCAGTATGAAATGCTTCTTTGAGAAACCACTGCCTCTTTGGTTCCATTGTAAACAGTGAGTGTTGAGGGTAGGAAGGGAAGAAAGGAGAACACAGTAAGAACGGTGWGGGATTTAACACTCAGATGATAAATTCTAGTCCTCCAAAAGAAATACTGAGTAGACTCAAAGGCACCAACCTTCCAGCAGGTGTTATGTGACAAAGGCCCTTGTGAAAGGTGCTTCTCAGGCTTGGACTGCCACCTTGCTGATGAGTTTGCAGAGTGGACAGTCAAAAGGCCTAATATGGTGACTAAGACTCATCTCAAATCCATGTGTGTTCTTGCCTTTTCATGGATTTACTCTAGACATGTGAGGATGCAGAGACAATGCTTCATTCCTTTCTGTCACTAGACTTGTTCAGTGTTTGTGCTTGGGAAAGGAAGGAATGTTCTGCTTTGATGTAGGAATCTGTTTGTTTTCTTTTTCAGACTTCATTATCCTGKCAGTGTGGATAATGCTGGCCCTTAGTGGAGTAACTGTGCAGCTTCGCCGAGAGAGAAGTGAAGTGCCCTTCCCACCGCACCCCTATCTCACCTGGAAGCGGGAAAGGGAGCGCAGAAGCACCAATGTCTTAGACCCTAGCCATCATATCCCTCCCCTAAGAGAGAGGATCCATAACAAGCTACTGCATATCARAGAGTTTTTTCAGAAAGAGCAACCAGCTGGGGAAAGAACTCCGTTGCTTCTGTAACCTGCCAAATAACTGGTAGGAACAGAGAAGAAGAATCTAGGAATGGTGAGATGAGTGATCACCAGCAAACCAGCTAGTGGTGCAGGATTTACCACTGCCAACTTGTCCTGCTTAATAAGAGGATCGTATTTGCCCAACCTGGAAGAGAAGTTATCTGTCCGGTACACTACATGCTGTTTTGTGACTCTTTCCTCAATGGCCCACTCAACCTGCTGCAACATGCGTATGTCTAGCTGCAGAATCTTGTACTAACGGTCAAGTACAGGTATTTATCTTGTGATAATCTAGTTTAATGTTTAGGTATGTGAAGTATAAAACAGCCCTTAGAAAGCAACCTGTACAATGCTGCTTTTTCCCTCGCAGTGTGGAAACCACTGCTGAAATATTGCCTGACTTGCTCCTGAAGGTGAGCAGTCTGTCAGATTGCGAGGGATGAGAGATAAGGACCATACACAGAAGGAGTTCTAGCAGGAACCGAAGTATCGCCTTCTAATATAGGTACAAAATGTGTGGCTGCAGATACAATTGTTTCCAAGAAGTATTACTGAACCTTGCAAGCTAAACTAAGTGACTTGAATTTAAACTGCACTGAATTAACTGTTGTAAGTGTGCACACTGGGGCTCAGGAAGTGGACCTGATCTGAGACAAGACTTTCTCCCTCGCTTTTGGATGGTTCTGTAGCAAGCTGGTCATCTGGTGTCCATGCAGAGATGACTGCTAAGAGAACACCAGAGGTTTGCCTCCTTGTTTGCTTTCTGAACAGCCTGTGACTTGTTTCTGCTCTGGTATAATCTCTCTTTTGATRGTGCTGTCATAAAAGGAAAAAACTAAACAAGCTCTTTGTAGCCAATGGCAGTTTTTTCCTGGAATTGGTTGARACACTAACTATTTTTATTTTTAATCAATATATCTTTTAATTTTGCCTTTAAGGGATGAAAACAGCATCCATCTAGCATGATACTGGCCAGGATCCTTTCTGACTGAATGTGTTCTTTACCAACTTAGATTGCATCTGTCCAAAGCAGAATGTTGTATAAAAACAAACAGATAGGGACCACTCTTGTGTTCAGTGGAGGATTGCAATCTTGTGTGGTGGCTTTATTCACTTCCTTAAAAACAAAACAAACAGCCATTTTCAAAATGCAAACTGGAGCATTGTGGTTTTGGCTCACACAAATGCACAAGCAGTCCTGAGGCTGTCTTTGGTTTTACCTGCCCTTGCCTCCCATGCCCAATTCTGGTCTTTGCGTTCAGTGTTTACATGGTGATCTGTAATGCATTCAATGATAGTTGAAGCCTTGCATCCTCTATCTTGATACAGGTTATGGTGGCTCTTCTCTCTTAGTCTCACTGTCTTTGTASCTTTAGTGTGGGCAGCAAAGTGCATAGTCCTTCCTGTCTGAAGGTGAATGGCTGTGCTGCTACCTGAGTGGAACCACCGTGAGTGAATACCCTAGTGGTGGAAACTTAAAATTCTTGGCCACCACTTCAGATTCTTGGTAGTATGTATGTAAGAAACAACTCTTTGTAAGGAAACTGGCAAAAGAACTTTATCTGGGAACTTAGTTGAAAGTTTAAACACCCTGGCAATAGGAAGGAATCAATTACTTTAAAATTACCCTACTTACCGGCCATTTCTCTGAGTGAAAGCTTAATGACATAGTATCTGAGGTGACTGAGCYGATCTGATGTTTAGAGAGACAAATCCCATGACTGCTTGGAGCTGGACCATCTGCCTCAAACAGCAGAGCAAGGCTGAGATCCTGCAGTTTGGGTCTTGCCTCACTGTGCTGTTGTGTGGCACACAGGGGTAAATGAGGAGCTCTTTCCTTGGCCTCTGGCAGACTGATGCTCACTGACTTCCTATTACCGCACTGATACTGAGCATGTCTTTGCCATACTTGATGGCAAGTAGCAAACACTTATTTGGTATATAAATGCTCTTAAACATGTTTACCTTGTTTTTTATAGCTGCTGTGATTAACATTGTGGAAGAAACAAGTTTAACTCTAATTTTCTATATCTTTTATAATAAAGATGTCTTCTGAAAGACTATTGGAACTAAAGGGGTCTCTCTGAATTCAATGATGATTTTACAACTTAGCTTCTGCCTTTGGTATTGTAGGGGGTAGTTTGTTTTGAAAACTTTCTTAGCCCCTTGAGGGATGAGATGGGAGGGAGCTTAGCTGACCTGTTGTAAGGACTTGCTGTAGTTACAGTGACACCCAGAGGCTGAGCGCGTGGTTATGTTCTGTATGAAACCAGTGAGGAAGTGCATGGTCCGAAGAGACTTTTTTTTTTTAGAGCTTTATCAGATGAAGTTCTAGAGAACAAAGGGATGGTTGTCATCTACTTCATGACTGGAAACTAGTCTGCAAGATCATGTAGGATGTCTATGGCAGAACTGGGCTTTGAACTCTTCTTCAGAGATCCTGACTTGGAGATTTTGTCRTCTTTTTTGATACCGCTAAGAGATGGTGTGGGAGTTTTCTTTCGTATTCTGTAAGCCATAGTGAGTAACAGTGATAATCAGAATACACTTAACTGATCCACTGGAGTGTTGAAGGGGTAATTTTCAAGGCTTTTTTTTTTGTGTATCCCCTGAGGTAGTAGCAAAAGGAAAACTGGATCCTACCCTGCTATGCCTCTGTTCTGACTGCACAGTCTCTCACTGGAAGCATTTACTGCCTTGCTGTTAGCTGCACTACCTTGCAGTTTTGCTAGCTTAAAATAATGCTATCGGATGCTCCCGAGGAATCTGAATCTAAACTATGTTCTTCTAGGTAGCAATTTCCCTGTAAAATCAAGTGTTTTGAAGCTTCATGTAAGCTGAAGCTTTCTGGACTACGATGATTTACTTCCTGCTGCTGTAGAGAATTATCCTGCCATGATGGCTCCAGTACACCTCTTCCACTGAGTCTTCTGATCACATTGTGGTATTTGTCTTAGCTGCTTGTAGAGCTTTCCAAGGTCTGCATGTGTTCCAGTCCTGCCTCAAATCTGCAGGAGAAACTGTCTTCCTCCTCCCCTCCTCACACCTGTGATAATATCTCCTAGCAGTTAAACAACCTGTGGCACAAGTGGACTTGAGGACACTGATCTCTTTGAAACAACAGATCTTCCTTTGTTCTTGTGTCTCCTTCCTCACTTTAAACAAACCCAGCCTGACTACTGCTTCATGGAGTGCTAWGTGTGTAAGGCAGCTTGCCTACCTGCTTCCCCGAGTGTTCAGAAAGCACGACTGAAAACAGCAACAAATCATGCTTTCCATAGGTGTACTTTGGAGGGGAGGAAGACAAACTCTCCCCTCTCCTAAGCTTTGTGTTTTGATTTGGGAGCAGGTTATGGGAAATTACGGAAGGGACCCGCAAAATAAATGTTCCTTTGTCATCTTTGCAGTTATGTATCTTATGCAAGTGGCTTTCCTTACTGGGATGAATGGTGTGGTGTGGATCTTCCAATCTAATAGTTCATGCTGCTAGTGCTTGGTAAGAAGAAAAGGTATTAGTGATTGTTCTTGGATCTTCTCAACTGGTTGGTAGAAATATGTTGCATATGTCAGGTTATAAAGCACTTGGAAACATTTGGGGGGCTCAACTGCTGGGTATTACATAAAACCCATGATAGAGACTTCTGAGAACTTTGGCTTTGTTTAATACCTTGCCATTTGTGGCTGTGAGCCTGGCTTTGAGAAACCTGAGCAGAATGCAAACACTGTGGAGTGCCCATTTGAAACTAAACTCAGTCCTGTGAAATACACTAACTGGCTGACATCTTTCTGGTATTGCTGTCAGAGAGACTTTTAACATGTCCTGGCTTGTTTGCTGGCTTGCTTTCAAGCTGTTTTGTTTTCATGTCTCTGAGGCACTTAAGCATTGCCAAAACTGTATGGAACTGTCCCAAGTAACTGGATACTGAAACAGAGGGTAAAGCAATACTTAGGATTTTGGTCCTCAAGCAGTTTTAAACTGTTATATGGTACAGACATCAGTAACTCTTCAGGAAGCTGTTTTTATTTTTAATTAGAGGCTAAGGACTGAACTTGGCTAATGGGTAGGTAAAACTGCTGATACCTTTAGCAGGGCCTAGTCATGAAGCTCAGCCAACCGCAGTGACCTCTGGTGGCATTGGGTTTGGGTAGGAGAGAAAGTGTTGTACAATTTGCATGTTTGAGTGCTGTGTGTTGCAGAGGGAAGAATGGGACCTTTTGTCTGTGCTCTGGTCTCTCCTGTGTCCCATGTGAGATCTGGTCCTCACTGCTGCTCTCGGCCTGAGCCATGTTCTGCTGCTCTTGGGTGAGCTTGTCAACTGTGGAGCTCCTGGTCAGCTCTGCTCACAAAGAAAACATTCTCTTCCTCTATCTGATCTCCTTAAGTAGGCCCTAATGTATTTAACTGTTTCTTCAATTTTTAGGTGACTAGGTTAGCATGCTCCTGCTCCTAACCCTGAAGTGCAAGCTGTACGTTTTGGCTTGTAGTGTCTAGGCAGCAGGCTGGGTTAAAGTCATCCTTCAGCATTGCAGATCTTGTAGCTGTTGGTCATCCACTACATCTTCCTTCCTGCTTCCCTAACTAGTGCTGAGTTACCCAGCCTTTGCTTTTCTTTGCAATAGCAAAATAAATAAGTGAAGCATAAAGGATTTCTTTGGTTCCCTCTGTACTGTCTTTTACTCCAGCCTGGAACATATGCAAAAATGGCCTTTCCCAAAGCCTTCCTTTTGTAAGTTTTCACTCACACTTCTCACCCCAGCGAGGCTCTCCAGCTTTCATTCTGTCCCTGCCTAGAGCTGTCCTTCATCTGAAAAACAGGAAGCCCTTCCTGAAAAAACAATATGTCCCATTTTAAAATATGCATTTTTCACTAAGCCTTTGAGCTTTTCATCTCTCTTCCTAAAACTGGCAGCAGGGTGCTGTAGGTTTGCATGTGATCTTTGGAGTGGTACTCGTGGTGGGCTTTACTGTAACGTTGGTTTCTGGTTGGTTTATCCAGTGAATAGTCASAGTAGGAAGCATTGAGCTTTTGGTGAGTAAATATCCTACAGGTAAGTATTGTAAGCGTTGGGTCAATGTGTTCTAACTCAGCAGCTGAGGTGCATTGATATATCCCTGCCTATTTATTTGAATTTTGTCAATATTCATCTGATTAGGTTGTCCCCTCCCACACCTTTGATTAAGCTTTGATGTTTCAGTTTTCTTTAGAAACAATAGCTCCAATACCATTTTTGTCTGTTCAAGCAGATACTTGTTGTTTATAATTTTTTTTATTGATCTCAGACCTTGTCTATAGCTACAGGCAGAAGCTGTCTCCTGTTTGAGTATGCAAGGCTTTATACTTTCATGCACACTGGGGGAGACAACTTCAAAACAGCAACAAATTAGCTCATTTTGGGGGTGAGAGGGAGTGGGAGGAAAAAATGGTTGTGTACAACCTACCTACCTGCTTCAGAACTGGGTCTTCACAAGTCCGCCTTGTCAGAGAAAGCACCCTTTGCATTTTTTCCATGCTATTCTTAGTGCCTTCTGGTGTAACAACAAATTATCTAATGTGCTCAAAACAAGCTGGATTCTTTTTTTCTTTTTTACCCTGAAAGCTCTGGGGGGAAAAAGTCATATGCAGGAAACCAAAAGTGTATYGTAGGAGGCAGCTGCTGTTTGCCTAGCCAGTAATTTAATGAGTTGCATATGATGATTCATTTAAAAAATTGTTTACTATGTTCCTGAGCATAGTATTGGAAAACCTAAGACGCTGATCACCCTGCATTCATTAGTGTGTCATAGTGTTCGAGCTTCCAACAACTGAATTTTCAAAAATGTATCTAATGCTTTTCACTGCTGAAAAGCCATCCTCAAATGTATTTCTTAAGGTATTTTTGGTGGTGAGAACATTGTAGGAAAATTACTCATTCTGCCATTCTATAGAAAAGGTAAAACTTCACCTTAGAGTAAGGGAAAGGGACTGCAGTTGGAGTTCTGCTTGCTTCCCTTGTGCCACTGTTCTCTARCTCGTGTCTGAGGAGTGTTACCAGCATGTACTTTTTCAAGACTGGAATTATGAAACACTTCCCTCCATGTTGAGYAGCTGCTTGAGGTTTTCTTCTTCTAGATGTAAGAAGAGTTTTTTCTGAACTTTGGAAATAATGATGGTCTCTGATACAGAGGTGTGGCCACACTGGCTCCCAACAGGCATGCTGCTGCATCAGAACATGTCTGGGGAAGGAAGGTGGTTGCAGGCAGCAGGAACATCAGCACCTTTTCTCATACAGTCATTGAAATAGAATCTGGTTTATTTTGCAGCACACTTTAATATATGGCAGCTAAATGATTTTGTTTAAATTAGTCTGCTCTACTGTCATCAGTATGACATTCAACTGCATTGCAAATGAAAGAAGTGGGATGGGCAAAAGGTGAGGCTGAATGTGACCTACACCTCTACCAGGTATGTGCATGTGATATAAACCAGCTCTCTGCTGCGCACGGTTCTCCCAGCACACCTTGGTGTTCCCAAAGGGTAAGTTTAGCGAGAGGTCCTCTGTTGCTGTTGTACAGAATCTACTTTTCTGCTYTTTGAACAACAGCAGCAGGCATTTGTTTGTTGGTGCCGGTCGGGGGATATGTGCAGGAGAGTGTATAGATTTTTCTAGGACAATAATGAGATGGTTTTGTTTGCACACCAAGTTAAATGAATCCCTCTGAGAAAATACCTTCTGTGACAATTGTGCAGACAGCTGGCAGCTCTTGGACACCTACAGCTGAATGGTATTCCCACTGCATCTTGTTGCTTTTTCTCCTTTTATTTGGTCTCTGGTGGCAGTGTGTAGCTTGATGCTGCTTCCAGAACTCAAGTGTTACCAACAGCATGATGTTAAAGGCTGGTAAAGAAGTTGTCTAATATTAAAGCTTACTCTTCTACCACATTCCTTTGCTTCCAACCTAGGACTTCTTTTGCTCTCCTGTCTCATCCTCCCACTGTCACAGTATACACCCTGTCATGCTGTGACCAGCAGTACAGTGTTCTGTTAGCCAATTTAACCACCTGTCATCTCAGACATCCGTATCTACAGAAAGAACAAGTGCATGTTTTACACACTTTTTTTAATCAGCAAAAGTGCTTTTAAAGCTTAATGTTTACCAACTAAAACTGAAAACTTCCTAAGCCAATGTAAATCTTATTTTGGGTATCTACTACAAAGGGATCCTAGGAAATGTAACTCTGCATGAACACAGTGCCATTAGTTCTGTATTTTAATGTAATCTTCTAATCCAATGCSTTTGTTAAAAAGCCAAAGCTATTTAAAGCTTTTAGTTGCACAAAACAGATCAATTTAGTTTTACCTCAGTTGAATAGCTGCTACATGTATTTATGACTTAGCTTGACATTACCTGTCTTTTTTCCAGTATAATAAATTCTGTGTTTAAAAGTTTCTCTTCTGAGRAATCATGGGGAACTGGAGAAAACATTACATTGTCATCTTATGAATGTAATCCACTGATTTTCTYATTTACACATCACAGAGAAAGGAACCCAGAGCTTGAACCAAGTCAAAGTGACTTTTTTAATCTTGAAAAAAACCCACAACTGTCACATCCTATCTGTACCAAAATATGTTTTGATCCAAAAATCAAAGCCCAGTGGACTGCTTTTTGTTTATCCTTACTGCTCCTCTATATTAGTAAACAGTTCCAGTGGTTCATTTGAAAGATAACTACCTGCACAGAAGTGATTGTYAGTTTTCCAAGAGAAAATGAAGACTTCAGAGTGGTGTGGTTTTTTTTTTGCTATAGAGCAATGTGAATAAAAGCACTAGAAATTGGCCTGCCTGCCTTAAAGTGTAAAAATAAGCTGAGTAAATGGCAAAATGATGTCTTTTTTCTTACATGTTACAAACAAGGCTCACTTCAGATTCAGTACCTTGCTTTAATCATGAAGGCATCAATATTTTCAGTCAACTTTATTGATAAAATAAGTTTACTRTACAGTACACAATTCTAGCCATAAATTCTTTTCAAGCCATCTGCATTACAAAAATAACGGGTATGCAATGAAAAATAGTCACTCCACACACTGTGAAGGTTCTTTAAAATCCTAAAGTGATCAGGTCAGGGGAATGACGGGAGACATATCAAACGTGAAGACTAGGAGTAGATAAATTAAGTCACATTTTTTAATTTACAAAAATAAACACTAATCAAGCATTATTTCATAATAGAGCAACCTTAAAGAACTGCCACAGACTAACAACCCTTCTTGCTATACAACTGGAGACTGTATTTGAAAGACAAACCAGAAAGTCAGCCATGAAACTGCATTCAGCATTAGATGGACATAAATGCCTCAGATACCAGTCAATAGCTGAAAAGACACTTCTAAAAAGAATAACTTAAATCAACYGAACCCAAAATTTCTCATAAGTTTGCAACAACAAAACAAACTCCATTAAAAAAAGATGTTGCTTCTGATAAGTCACCAGCTTGCACGCTACAGTAGAAATGCAAAATCAAATTACAGAAGCATTGGCAAAGTTTTACAGATAATAATAGCAGACAAGTAGATTTTGTGCTCAAGCTAAAGTGTTCCCCAAAAAATTCCTCCCAGATGTTTAGCAAGTTTGGAAATGGTTAGAACTTTTTTTCCATGCACATGAATGTCTTCAATAGATTCTTAAGCCTAGAAACAAGCTAAGATGCTCTGGAAAGAGAAGTAGCAGTTTCTCCATTTATAAAAAACACTGTGAAAATTTGGAGAGCTTGATTTATCTGTCCTTTCTGAGCTCTTCAACTGCGTTTCCTGGTATATGTATTAGTTAATTGAAAACTAGCATTTATTGTCTCTGCTAAACACTCCTCTTTCCCACCATGTCACTTGTTTCTCTTAAAAGCACTACGGGAAGGAGGGCAGCAACTGACAGCAACAGAACAAAAATCTTTAGCTCCCTATAAAGTAGTTCACTGGGAACTGAAAGTTCACCCTTAGACCTGCGGTGCATTCACCTTGAGCCCAGGGAAGCTGTACCAAGTCAAAGGAAGTTGTATTTAAAACTGACGCTTATAGAAGTGCTTGATGCTTTTGTAACCGAAAATCAAATTTGATTAAGTAATAGCTGATTTCAGAATAGAAGTTCAACTCATTTTGCTAGGTGAGTTATTAAACAGCCAAAATACTCAACTGTGGGTGGCACTTGTAGATCTACAATTTTCTGTGGTTGAAAGCTTCCACTCTGCATCTTTGAGTATGCATTCCAAGTAAAGAATACATTAATGTGCTGGACAAAAAGTGATGATACACATCAACACTAGGAATGCTTTTGCTACCGTGACCAAGAAGTGGTAGTCTGACAAACAAAAGCCAAATATGAATTACTTCAGCACCTCTTTACTACAAGCCTGTCTTGTGTAGCACTTCCATCGTATCTGCATACAACACAAGCTGCACTTTGATCTAGAAAAGCCAATTCCTTTTCACTTCTGTGTATTTCAGGATTAAAAGCGAGCAGTCTATTTGTCAGTATAGCATACTGAAACTTTTCCTAGTGCAAACATTAACACGTACCTGAAACTTACCTAAGAACCTTCCTGATGACTAGTACTTAAGAAAGAAAAATTAAGAGTATTGATCGCAGGCATGCAGGCTGCCAACTTTGCCATAGAGCTGCTCCCTCCTTCCCCCAAACACCCTCCTGCTGCTGCTGCTGTTTGCGTGTTTTAAAATTGCGATTTCCCAGTTAGGGAGTTTGGGCAGGCAAGTGAAGAAGGAATAGATGGGACTGACATGGCTTCTCACCTACAGAGAACTGAGCCCGGTTTTCTCTCATAAAAGTAAAAGCTAAGGCAGAATTATACCATACTACTTGCGTTCCAGAAAACAATAAAGTGGGAGCAGCTTTTTTCATGTTTTGAAAATACAATTAAGTATACATGTTTTTAAAGAATCTTGTTCAATTTAAAAAAATAAATATTGAACAACTGCAAAAGCATTGCTTATGTTTAAACAATTGGTCTTATATTTGAACAGGATACCCTGTGGCTAAGTAACAGAAATCTTTAAGTTCTATGCTGCCTAGGTACCCTTTCCATTAAACAGGTTTGTTGCAAAATGAGAATTTATTAAAAACTTACTAAAAGGAAAAAATGTAATGTGGMTCAAAGCATATTCATAAGTTACTACTTTTTAGCCAGAGATCAGACTTTAAATCTTACCTTTATTATATAATAGGTGCACTGAAACTTTATATGAGCAATAATTTATATAAATTATGTGAAATCCTGTCTTTTATCTGTAAAATGACTTTATATAAAAATAAATCCCWATTCAGTAAGCACATTAATCCATTTCCGACTGAAGTTAGATCTATGGCAATTAATCTGTCACTGCGGTTTTTGTAGAATACCAATTTTAATTTATCTTATGCAGTATAAAAGCCACTAAACTGGAGTTTAAGATGCATTTGCTTGCTGGTGCCCTATTCAGTAACAAGTGCTTGACAAGTGACCCCTGATACTCTGTTTGAAAAGTGTGCAATTGAAGCTTGGTGACTTCCACAGTCTTTAGCTTTTCCTCAGGCTCAAATCACTGCTTGTTACTAATCCTGACAGAGACGTACTCTCTGATGCATCTTCTTTCTTGAGGTTCAGGAATGATTCTCTAGTTATTTGAAGAATTTCTCTCAAGCCTTTGTTTTCTTGCTATAACCAGAGAAAGAAAGGCATTTAATAGAACTCCGGAAAGATGTCAAGATAACTACATTAATAATCTCCCCTCCCCTCTACTCCAAACTTATGTRTAAGGATTAAAATACTGATTCGCAGTCAGGTAGTGCTACGTTATCTTCTGAAACTAAGAACATCAGGTTTCTGACCCTCTTGCTCTCTTGAATGGGCATTAAGCATCAAAAAAAAAGCTCAAAACACAAAGATGGGTAAGAGGAGGGTAATCAAGTTCAAATGTTGCATTTCAAAAAAATCTCCTGTTCTTTCCACACATGGTGTCCCATAATGAACTGCTTTGCTAGCACTTCATTAAAGAGCAATAGTGCTGACTCTCCAATGATAAGCAACTGAGACCCCTCCTCAAGCACAAAATTATTATTAAAAAAATAGTGATATTTAAAAGCCAAAGGTGTGGGTATTATTATTTGCATCCTATTGTCTTATTCATTAGGAYGAATTTGTATTCTTTTCTAGCTTTTTTGCCACGCAGAGACTTAAAAAAAAGAGAAAGCTTAAGCCAGTATATAAATATAAATCACTGATTTCTGGTGATGTAGTATCACCTATGCAAGACTTGAYAGTAAGCTATAGTGGGGCAAATAGTACTTACAGTCCTCCCAACAAGGAAAGTGTAACAAAATAGCAGTGTGAGTGACTGGTACAGTTACTCACAAGAGATACAGTAACTCAATATAAATAATTGTGGTAACATTTACTCCCTTGCTATTGTGCCACCACTGTTTTGATTTCCTACTTACCTCCAGCTGAATGATACGTTCCTGCTCTTTACAGCCATGCTTTTCATCAATTTCAATGGCTTTTCTCATTACTGCTGCCATTTCTGTAATTTGGTCCACATGCACTTGCAGCTCCTAAGACATAAAAATAAAATAATGACAGCTTTAGTAATATGTTTTCTGTATTATTAAAAATAAGCAAAGCCTTAMATGTGCATTTTGACTGCTGTGCCACTTGACAGAAATGTGGACACAGGCCTAAATTTGAGAAAACAAGTTCTCTATAACTTACAGCACGAGCAGCCACCGTGGTCCTGTTTATTTAAATAAACCTAGTTTGCCACACAGTGATCCCTTTTATTAGAATTTTATGTAAGCTTAAATGACTACGTCTTCCACATCTTCCAAACGGCTACAAGTTAGCCATGTGCTTGCTCTGACAAGGCCTCCCTGTGTTGCAGGAGTTAATGTATATAATTTTGGATATGCAGAAAGACTGAACTCACCTAAGAACTGCAGGGTATGCGACATTCTTTCCATTTGTTTGAAACCTGTTCTCAAGTCCGGTACAGCCAGTACCAGCCCACGGGTAGGCATCTATCTCTTAAAAAGACCAGGTGAAGTGGTCATCCTTACTATGTCATGTATTAGGAAACTCAGATCTGTCCTTTGCTCTTTTTTAGATACTTCTGCTTGAATCTACTTCTAATTCCAGCTTATCTGAGATCTGGACTTAAGAGGTCCATGTCCTTGCTGAATTGTAAGAAAAACTTTTYTGTCCTGACTAACCTCTTTGTGTCCGTAGGGTACTTTCCTATTATAAATAAATAACTACCGCATCTCACTGAAAGATTGAAGAAGGAGGAAAAAAAGGGCAGTAGTTTGGTTTGCTCTTGTTCCTGTTCCACTACCAGGAGTGGAATGATAGGAGCCATTAACATCGGCATAACAGCCTTTGCAAGGAAGCCAGATTTTAGATAACCTGCACYGTTTGCAAAGAAGTGATCTCCTACCTGGACCTTGTTGGTTCGGTTATTTTCTCGCTGGCGAACCCCAGCAGGAAATGCTTACAGGGTCACTACTTCTCTTCCCCTGCAGATCTAGATAAAGAGTCTATGCCTCTTTGGTATTCATTGCTGTTCAGTTAAGCCAAATATTTTAATGGTATTACCAGAAGCTTTTATTTTTCATTGTCTTTTGCTCAACTTGCCTTTTATTCCAACTCTACTATCATGCCAGCCTATTCATGTCTGACCTGACCTTTGGACAAAATTGACAATAGTTACTAACTAATATCAGAACAGTAGAACTGAAACAAAGAACAATATAGACTGAAGTTAAATCCYACCTTTAAATTATGAGTTTGACTGGAGGTCCATACATTTAGCAGATGATCAGCTTGCCTTTAAACTACCAGAAATTATTAAACTACCATAAAGAACTGCCTCACTTGGAATCATAAACTTTACCTGATGAAAACAAATATASTTTACTAAAATGAACATCAGCCCTTTCCATCCTTTCCTCTCTGCTATTCCCATTGCCAAAGGTATGGTTTAGCTGTTACTCATTAAATGCCCCCTCACAGCATGGGGCGGGGGGGGAGGGAAGGAACTTGCTGTAAATCTTTATTTTCTTCTCAGTTTCCAGTGAAGCTGATTACATGAAATATTTTTTCAATTAAAAACTAAATTTAGCTTGCAAGGAAGCTGTGGTCAGTGGTAACAGAATGAGTTGACAAGGACGTACCCTTGAGAAGGACTGGGAAGGAGTTAGTGGTTTTTAGATATACTGCTGTCCTCCCTACYTGGTATTTTCCCAGCTTCCATGGCCCCTTGATCAATATGATTTAGGGCCTGTTCCAAGGTCACTAATGTTAGATCAGATGCTAACAGAAAACTGTAAGGTCGTACTCGGAAAGGCAGATGTGTAAAACTTRGATGCTGTAATACCAAACAATGCAATAGAAGTGTTTCTTTATGAAGACAGCCTCAAACATCTACAAACACTTTTTGTATTTCTCACCTTTTTATTTGCATGCATTGTTTCTTTTCTCCAAAGAGGAAAAAAAAMMCCMCACACACGTTTTTAGGCCTTGTTTCAGTTGAGCAAATTCAAACAGCGCGCTTGGATCAGGGCCGTTACTACCAATACRCACTTTTCTCTTGCATACAACACTGCTAAAATAAATTGTTTTTCTATTTAAAGGAGGTGCTTCTTGATCTGCAGAAATCAATGATTTTGTAATAATCTTTTGTAAACAGGAACTAGCTTAGTTAATAGCCGCCACTTGAGAGAAGAGCAATTACTGGTAACAGCGAGATTAATTCCTTAGGTACGATGGATTTTTTAGTTAACAGGAGAGAAGTATTTAAAGACTGCTTCAAGATTGTTCAGTCTTACTGAAYGTGAAGGCTGATCAGAAGAATAAATAATGAAATTCCAGAAATCCTAAGTATCAGGTTAAGGGTGATAAATCCTCGTCATCAGGCATTCTTGTGGGATCAGGTTTAACCAAAATGTTGAAGCCTAAATCTCCTGTTTAAATAATACTGTTCAATGTTGGTTTTTTTTTTTTTTTTTTACCCCAAGCTTTTAACCCATAGAAGTGTTCCTAAATGAAATTTCACAGTCCGTTTCAGGACAGATATCATTTTACCCTCTTGTCTTGCTACTCTTGAGACTGCAAGGTATGTTATACTATATGCCAACTTCTTTTGAAAAGGATATATACCTATCATTTTTTAGGAGTTTATGTTAAAGATGTAGTTCTAATCCAGTAAATYCTTCCATACCAACTAAGTAGTCCCATTGATTTCAATGGCACTAATTACATACATGTCATTTTGTAAGGAGATAAGAAAACATCAAATTCTTAAACTTCGTTTTCCCAGTATGCAGACCCTAACTCTGCTTTGCAGACTTAGTTTGTTAAGGTCAAAGATTATTAAACACTTAGAAGTAATGTTTGTCTACACAGCTCTGTTTGTTATACTGCTCTGAGATGATTATGTTTCATTTAAAATGTAACATAATACTTTGTTAGAAAGCTCCTGTTTAGATCTGTTAGTGACCTAGAATAATGAATTTTCCTGAAAATATATTTAAAAAGCCTAAACTATATATTAATGCTATAAAACCACATATTAACCTTATATGAAGCTGCTGAATACTCATATATACCTCCCTCATGATAGTTTACAAAAATGTTGCTTGACAGCACTTAGCTTTTCTAGTTTTCAAAAGCCGTAAGATGAAGCACACCTAATACCAGCAACTTTCACCWCTCTTCAAGCATCTCAAGCTGCCCTGGGTTCTACTTAGCAATCCTGACCAGTACCGAAACAAGAACCAAGGGTTGAAGGAAAGAGGAGAAGTATGTACTCAGTTATTCAATATTAAAAAGAGTTTAAAATATATTTTTTAAAAATTTACAGTATTTTGGGGAAAAAATATTTGAATATTGAATTTAAAAAGCTTACTCCTCCTACTCTCCCCAGTAAGCACAGGTTTACTAATCATTTTCCTCCTACTCTCCCAGGTAAGCACAGGTTTACTAATTATTTCTTGGAGTCACAAGCATAAGTTAAAGCCAGTCTAAATGTTTGAATGTTACTGAGATCTATGGGCATCTGGAAGTATAATAGGGCAGTTGCCTTAAAGACCTAGGCAAAACAAAAGTAAATTAAGTCGATACAGTAATGAAATACTACTTGATAAAAGCTTAAATAAATCAGAAGCTAGTAAGGTTGACTTACTAGACTGATCAAGTTTCCTGTTTGTGTTACATGGACTGGATTATAAAAAATAGGACGTGTTAGTACAATGATATAAAAACTGTAGGCTCAAGTAAGACAAAGTAAGCTTTGAACTGATCCACTACAAGCATTAAGCATTAACTAAAAAAACAAAGGCAAAAAGCCAATGAAGTTATTACCTTGGAATGTTGCTCTTTTAACTTCATTATTATACTCGGATCATCCTTTTTGCTGGCCATAAGCAACCTAAACATCTGTTCTCTGTACTTGCTCATTATGAGTTCCAAAGCAGACTGATGTTCTTCAAGAGATGTGCGTAGTTCTAACAACAYAATTTTAAATTCAGTTAAAGTTTAACAGAGAACTACTGAAACAAAATGCAAAAGTACTTCAGCTTGAGAAAACCGAAATAAGCACTTGAGTGTCCCCGCTCCTTGCCCAATAAAATCTATGCGGGCTCTGCAAATGTCTTCAGTGGTGACTGCCCTGGGAAAATTCTTGTTCAGTCAGAAACAGGTGGTCTTTTGTTAGTATGGCTTCATATTCAATCCCTTTAGCTGATATAAGCCATCTTGAGTGTAGCCGAGGAGCTTTACTCTAGCCACTATAAGCAACACTGTACAAAAGCTGGAAAGTTTACAGATCTGTTTTAATCTGCAGCTTGGTAAAATAAGAGTTAAAAAATGCTTATGTTCAAAATATACTAAGTCAAAGGACAAATAACTCCTGAGATAAGACAAGATTCATACAAATTGAGATCATTGACTCCTTTGCTGAATATAACTATATATCCTACTATATTCCTAGTGTACAGAATTCCAGAAGGAATTMTACTACTGCACTTACACTACAACTTGTCCTGACTGATCCTAAATTAGTTATTTTTAGCAGTAGGAAAACACATTTCCAAACAGATACTTATACTGTAGAAATAAGTTATAGTTATCTCCTCACTTGTGCTGAACATTAGATAAGGACTGAAGAAGTAATTTTCCACAAGCCTCTCTTTTTGTTAATCATAGTCCCAGTGGCTGGACATTAGGACTCTYTATTAGATTGCATTATGTTCAGTTAAACTGACAAATTGAGATTAGAAGAAAAAATTTCTTCTACAACAACTTTTTGAGAATAGATCAATGRTAAAAGTCTCACTAATTCTAGTGGTGCAGGCTGGAACTTGTAAAGGATAGAATATTCACGTTTTACCTTTATTCTCCTGTTGCAACTCCCTAATCTGTCTGTTTTCTTGTTGGATACCCATCACCAACGTAGACCGAGGACGATGTCTTGCTACTTCGTTGAGCTCTTGAATTTCTTCTTGGTACTAGTTATTAAAAAAAAAAAAACAACACAAAMCAACCACAACATATTTGAGTAACCGAAGGCAAGCATTACTCAGCAAGTCACAAAGGACCAGTTCTAATGTCAGTCAAAGTCTTTAACCAGCAAGATAATGCTTGCTTTTAAATAATAGCACCAAACAAACAAACAAACACACTTCTGACGGTGTTGCTAACATACTGCCCTTTAGAGACACAAAAGTATCACCTTTGTTTTTAAACAAGTTTCATAGCTCAGATGTGTGTAGTGGGCATTATTTAACCTTCAATTAATGCAGGTCAAATTCACCATCAAGTAATTTAAAACTGATGTACATATGGTAAAGAAAAACCGTGAGGTATTAACCTCTAGATATTTACTGTGGCTTCCCAATACCTCCCAAACCACAAGGTCGTATGGGTACAAGTCACAGGGACCTGAATGAATGGATCCTGACTCTCAACAAATGGGTAAATTTAATACTCTTGATTTGAAGTTGTGGAGCCTCTGCATGACTAGTTTTACAGGGATGAGGCACACACAGGGTTTTATTATTTTACAGGCCCATTAACACGTCCTGTGTTCTATTAAAATGACAGGATGAACTCCCATATGAAAAGTCAGTAGACACCTTCATGTTTTTCCAGAAGTTCTCTAGTGAAAGTCACGCTCAATCTAACAACATGCTGTGAACAGCTTAACATCAGAATGGAAATGATCACGAATAAGCCTGAGAGGCTGCTTTGGAACAAAAGACGACTGTGAAAAGATGAAGTATGCTGAACAGAAGAAAGCATGACAGGGCCTCTTGAAATTAATAAAACAAGTAGTATTTCACAGAAGAGCAAAACACAAGACACCACAMAATGGTTTGTAAGATACAACCCCATTTCTACCAGTATTCTTCAAATAAATGCTAGTTTTCAATATTTAAGCTAGAGTAGCAGAGAAAACTTCTTCACAGGATCAGACTAAATATATAAACAACCTATTTTTAGATCATAGTCACACCTATAATGAAAATACTTGGTATGGTATTAAAGGATTAACCAAATAACATACTCATTCTACACTGTACAGTAGCACACAAAAATGATTTTAAATCATGTGTTTCCAAGTTGTTCTTTCAATGGARTAAATAAAGTTGAAAAACAAACCTGTTTCATTGCTTCAACCCGCTTGTTAAGAGCTGTAGTCTGTTCAATAAGAGCTTCTGCTGCGTTGTCATGTTCCCTTAGCCGTTCCACCAGTGCTTTCGCATCTGCTAAGGCTTTTTCAATTGTGCAACTCATTTCTAAAGATTAGAAATGTATYATTTTCACAGCACCACCTGTTTGCTATACAGAGAACAGCTATCTATGTGATATATATATAATTTTTTTTAGTCTAAAGCAGCTGAATATAACCTTTCCCTCAGAAACACCCAGACATTTTGCTGTCCTTTAGGAGTAGGGAAAATKTATATATCTTAATTCTCTAAAGTCTGCCTTTCCTTTTCCTCCTTTTTATTTGCTGTTGAGACAATAGAAATGTCTATTGACATAMGACATAAGACTTATGTCTATTGACATAAGAGAGCAAGGAAATGAAAGTAAACTTTGTGTTGCGAGGMGAGTATCAATATACAAAGTGCAAAAGGAGGACTATTGAACATATGGAAACTGAGCAGTGCAAGTCCTTCTGTAAGCAGCAGAGAAAAAAAAAAGAATATTACATTGACTATTTCATTTTTCAATATTACCTTTTTTTTTTTAATGTGCCCTCCTACCAGTCAGATATACTTCAAGTTATTTGAGAAGTATAAATCCAGCACAAAAGAGAATGCCAAAGGACTACAGTGGGGTGGAAGATTTTGATGAATTAAATCAGCAGAGAAGGAACAGCTCAAACTGACAGAGTAGAGAAAATTACTCGRGGAAAATTCAGAAAACTAAAGGCTTGTGTTTTCTTCATGTCTATAAACGAACAGAAACATCACTGCATGGAATGAAACTGTAAAATTTTCAACAGGATAGAGAAAGACAGCAACTTAGCTAAGAGCAGGAACCGACTGCATAATTAAAATAGCAGCCTTCTAATTGCAGTAGTTGTTAGCAGAAMTTACCTATTGCTAGAATTGCTAAACTTGCAAAATGCTTGTACATACTAGCATTTCCAAAACACTGGCCTTTACATTGAATTTTTTCATACTCATTCTTGATGATAAATTAAGTTTCAAGGCTGAGATTTTCAGCCTAAGTTTTTATTTTCTTTTAAGAAACCTYGCACTTTTTCTGCTGCAAAGGAAATCTACTTAAACTCCTTGAACAGCTCTTCAGCAATCAGACAGCAACTATAGAGGCTTATTAGTGTTACGGGCCTTATTAATATAAGGCTTGATATTTGTTTCAGGAAATGTTCTAAGGTACTGAAAGATCAACTAAATCCATTTCTTAGCCAGGCCGTTTGCTRAAGGAGAAATTTTTGTAAGCATAAAAGGTCAGTGAGCCTTTCCTGAGCTACAGGAAAAAAAAAATTTGCTCCAAGCTGATTTTCTAACTTTCTTAGGCACCTTRACAAATCATAGCCTAGGATCTTTAAGCCAAGCTTAAAGAAATCCTCACATTTTCCCCAGCTGAYCTTTTCCCACTGTCCCAGGTAAGCAGCAGAAGTAAGGATATTTCAAACACCAGAAGTTCCACCATTCCCCTCAGAAGATTTACAAACATAGCAGGAATATCCTGCCCTCACACATTAAGGTGGGGGAAAACYAAGCAAGACGGCAGCAGCTTAGAACGTTTTCTCTGAAGAGCTCTCATGCATCCCAGAGCATTCTGAAAGGTCTAACCTTTTTTAATTTGGTAATTTCATCAGCTGCTCCCCCTGCTCTGAGGAGCACATGTAATATAAAAGCATTTAGTTTACTTTTTCTATGCTGAACGGTCTTTTAGGGACCCTACCATCACAGAAAGGTTGAGCCTCRTTTTCTGACAAAGGAGCTTCAGAAAGTGAGTTTTGTGTATGCACAGAGCACAACTGTTTTAACCTGTGTTTTCTGTGATTCATGTGTTATAGAAAGCATCAGCATTTTGGCACATCCAAGTTTCCTATAGACATTCATAGTGTTAATTCCCTCCTGTTTATCAACTAGAGTTTTCATTTTAACTTCCATATGATCTATATATGTATTTGAGGTATCAAGACAAGTTCTTCAGCAGCCTGGTGTGTTATCACAGCTAGTTAATTTATTCACTCTGGTTTAGCAGTCTGAGCTCTTTTTAGTATTACGCAGAAAGGTATCATACTGCATTGTTTTTAAGGATCTGCTTTTCTTGCCCCTCATTTCTCCCTCCAGTTTTGATTTCACGTTCTTACTGGACTACAAAAATATCACAGGCAAAACATGACCTTCCACACTAGCTGGCTAAACTGTTACAGAAATTGATTTAATTAGATCCATATTTAAGGAGAATTTGAASAGCAGTCTTTAACTCAATTCATGGGTCATGAATTCCCTAGCCAGTACAAACAAAGCCTCTCAGGCCTCTCCATGAACTTGGAATATATTTGGCATTCAGACTACAATGCAGCTAACACCTCTGATAATTTGTATGCATCAATATGGATTTTTAAACACAGTACGTATTCATCCTCCCATGCACCTTCTCATTTTGACCCAACCCAACCACGCAAGATAAAAAGAAACTCGTTTGTAGCAAAGCCACCGGCGTTCTTTTTCACAGCGAATGTGTTGGGGAAGACATGTGTGCGCTTTGTGTGGAATGCAGCCGCGCAAATTCAGCAGTGACTACCCACCCTCCCCGTGCAGCAGCTTCAGCAGGCCAGAGGCCATCTCCTGTTTTCAGGCAGGATTTGTACCTCAAAAAGGAGAACCATTATTGTATCATGGTAATTCATAGTGGCTCCAAATCTTGACTAGGATTCCTTTGGGCAAGACACTGGCCCTAATCCTTGGAATTTAAAATTCCCTCTAGTTGCTCATCCAGCTGCCTACAAAAACCAAAACTTTTGTCTTATCCTAAAATAGATCTAAATCTGTGAGTTAACCTGGACATTTAGGGAAAAAAMCCCAACCAATTAATCAAATATATTTGATTCAAACCCATTCTTATTGTATATTTTTTTTTTACAAGCATGAGGACTATAGTAGCTAAACTTAATGATTCCTGAACTCTACCCTACAGGAGATGCCCAGCTGCAAATGCATTTGTTAGTCTGCAGTCTTACCAACAGGGTCAACAGGTAGCAAGAGCAACAACTCAAACAACACGGCAATACTGCTACTACATACTCATTTCCTGTCACTTCCTGTTATTTACTAATTGCTTTCATTATCAAATTTGGCTGCCCTTAAAAAAACCCAACACCAAAGAAAAAAGATTTTTGTGCAATATAGCCTTCCTCTAGTTTTCCGTCTCTTTTTTCTTTTATACCCTTACTGAAAACTACCTTTCCCCGTAGCTTAACGCTTCGCCTATTTTCCTCTCCRCAGTTCCCAGTTTTGCAACGCCGCACCGCGCCGCAGTTTCTGAGAGTTCCGGGCCGGCTGCAGCCCTGCACCGGCGCTCTCCGCCTAACAGGAGCGTGCCACAGGCTGAGCCGGCGCCACCGCCGCTGCCAGCGGCACGGAACCAACACCGAGCCCCCGCAGCGCACAGGCCCAGCCCCTAACCCCCGCCGCCGCCGCTGCAGCCCAGTTACGCGCCGAGCAGACCTGCGGTTTCCCCGCCGCTCGCCGGACAAGGGAGGGGAGCGGGCGGCGAGGCGGCAGCTCGCTCCCAGGCAGCGTCGCCGCCTCCTCCCCCCCTCCCGCCGCCGCCGCCGCGAGAACGGGTGCTGACAGGACTGTCGCGACACCGGCACCTGCCGTGACACGGCGGGCACGTGAGGGCCAACGAAGGCTCTCTCGCCAAAGCCGAGCGGCGGGACTCGCCCCGGCCCACCCCGGCCAGCAGTACCGGAGGGGGGGGGGCTTCTCCTCCTCCTCCCTCGCACCCCTCGTGACGTCACGGCGCCGGGGCTCCCCGCGCGCTCCAACGCCAGTCCGTTGGGCTCCCAAGCGCCCGGCGGCAACGGCACCCCCTTCCCCCCGCCCCGCCGGCCGGGCTGCCCCTAAACGCCCCTTCCCCGCCCCGCGCCACTCACTCATGACCAGCGGCTCCGGCAGCGCCCGGCGCCGGGGGTGAAGCCCCGACCGGCCCGCCCCGCTGTCAAATGGCGGCGGGCCTCAGGGGGAAGCGGCGGAGGGGCGGGGGAGGCGCGTCCCCGCCAGTGGGCGGGGCGGCGTGAGGCGAAGCCGGCCGCGCTACCTGCCAGCGGCACCGGGCGAGCGCCCGCCGCTCTCGCGAGAGGACACCTTGCCGCCGCTCCCCGCCCCGCCGCCTCTCCCAGCTCTCGCGAGACACGCCTCTCCGGCGCCCGCCCCTTCTCCTCGCCTCCCTATTGGCTACCTCCGCTATAAAAGGCCGACCCCTCCGCCACCTGCCCCCTTAGGGGGCCCGTTGGTGTCTCGCGAGATCGGCGGCTTGGGGCTCCTCCTCCTCCGCGCCGTGCGGCGGCTGGCGGCAGGGCGGGGCGGCCCGCGCCCGGGCGGAGGGCCGAGCGGCGGGGCCCGGGCGGGCATGGGGGGTGCGTGAGCCCGGCCAGCCGCCGGGGCCGGGGTGGCTGGCGCCGCCGCGGCCGGGGAGGTGCGAAGGGAGGAAGGAGGGGAGAGGCGCTCCCCCCGCCAGCGCTGGGGGAGCCGTTGTGCCAGCGGCGTAAGTGGCCGCGCGGGGGTCTCGCGGCCTCAGGGGTGGGCGGAGCGGGGGGGGCTTCGGCCGCTTCTCCCACCCCCGCGGGCGCCGGGCGCGGAGGCAGGAGCTGGGCCCCGCGCTCCCCGCGGAGCCGGCGGCGGAGGAAGCGGGCGGAGGGGCATGGAGGTCGCCCGGCCGGAGGCGCCCGCGCCCGACCCCGTCTAGGGCGCCCCGCGGGCCTCATCCCTCCTCCTCGGAGCGAGCCCGCGGCCGGGCCCGGGCGCGGCGCGGAGCAGGACCGGGACTTCTGCATCAGAGGAGGAGCCGGCCCAGGTAAGAAACACTTCCCTTCCCCGGCCCTCGGCCCCCGGGCGGGCGGGGACCGACCTCGCCTCCTCCGGAGCCCGCCGGTCGTCTGCGGCCGWGCGCCCCTCCTGCCTGCCGCCCTGCCCGCCCCCCAGGAGCCAGCGCGGCTTCCCCGGCCCCTCGGGCGCTCTGCCAGGCTAAGGGTAGGATGGAAGTTCTTGGGCCGGGCCCCCGGCGCCGGGCGGGCCGAAGGGGGTGCAGTGTGCCCCGGCAGCTGCAGCTGTTGCTGTGGGCGGGTGAGAAACCTGCCCCCCGGAGCGAGATGCTGCTCGCGGCCTTACTTGCGTAAATCCTCGTTATTTTAATATTGTAGTTTTTTAAATGAGCTCGTATATATTTTTTTGATTTTGTGTATTTCTGTAATTCAGCAGCATTTGCGTGGACGAAATAGTTTTTTGTACTAGAAACGTTATGGAAACATCTAGAAGTTGACTAAGTTTGTTGAGGAGTGTTTGGTCTAAGATTAGTGGTGCAAGTAGCACTAGTCTAAGGTTAATTTTCATACGTAGCTGGGGCCTCCAAGTTATGACATCCATCCTAACACAAGGATCTGATGTTACAGTTGCTTCAGAAGTATTTCTTTCAGTGGTGCTATAGGAGAGGGAAACAGGATGTCTATCGATGCGRAACAGGAAAATGCACCACACTTCATTGCAGAGTTCTCAGGCTTCATAGTTGGGAAGAATACAAGGGGTGCTCCTGTGAGTCTTGCTGGATAAGAAACATTTACATTCTAATTTCAGACTTGGTATGTCTGTCACTGAGAGATCAAAGTACAGATGCAAATATTTAAAAATAGAAGGATGTACCTAGCAAAGTGAAGGCTGAAAATCTACTTAAAAGTCTGATGTTTATGCTGCTTCAAGGTCTGTATAGCCTARTCATAAATTATTTTTTCCATGTTGCTTATTTTAGGAAATAAGCTTTAAATAGGAGCAGTTTTTGTACTTCTTTCTTAAAAGTTTCTTTTAATTAGAAAAGCGGCGACGGTAATACTGTGCATCGTTGTTGCCTTTTCAACAGTATACTTTCACATTTTCTATATTTTTTTCCTCCTGAGAGAAAAATAGTTTCTTCTGRTTAGAAATCTAGTGTACTAAATATATGGACTAGTAAGAGTTCTAGAGGATATTTGTCTCCATATAAATAAATTCTTAAAATGGGAAATTTTGTATTTTTTTTAAAAGCTTAACAGTTTTGTAGGAGCTAATGTATGCAATATATAATCTAAATACTGTAAGAGGTGACTTCTTTAAAACTTGCATATTCTAGTAAGATAATTTTATACTATATAAATTGCACAGTAATCTTGTGATGCAATTTTTTGCCTTGTACAATTTCTTTCTGATTTTACTATCTGTTTCTTTTAGGAAGAAAATGAAAATCTTTTCTGAGTCTCATAAAACTGTTTTTGTTGTGGATCACTGCCCATATATGGCAGAATCCTGCAGACAACACGTTGAATTCGATATGCTAGTAAAGAATCGGACCCAAGGAATTATACCTCTAGCACCCATATCAAAATCACTATGGACCTGTTCAGTGGAATCATCCATGGAGTACTGTAGAATAATGTATGACATTTTCCCTTTCAAGAAACTGGTAAGTTCTTCTAGCCATACTGCGTGTGATACTTGATAGCATAAGGGATATTTTYCCATTTTAATGAAGTCTTTTAGTATCATTAGCTGTTAGTTAGATTAAAAGATCCAATAAAATTTATTATGTAAGAATTTCTTTSTGCTGTTGATAGACTTTATAGGTATTTAAATTGGTTTGAGTAGTGTATGAATCCCATTACATATTTATTTTGGGGACCTTTCATTGTCTTAATCCCACTTTGTAACTTTACAAAATATGGAGAGGTGCTTTAAGGAAACTTACAGATGTGTTATTGTGTTCTCCTGACCTGTAAGTTTACAAAAGCTTGAGTGAGGTATTGCTTCAAATTGAATTCTGTTTCTAAATACCCTTAGTAGCACTTCATGAGGTTTTTGGTGTCAACTTTGAAGGAATTCTGGGCTTTAGGAAGATGTAGGATGGCCTTGAAGCTACTAGTTTGAAAAAGTGGGAGAGCTTCCTGGCACATAGGTCCTTGTTTAGAAAAATAAATGCCTGGTGGGTTCTGTAACATCGTATTGTATATTAAGGTAACTAATCCCTGATTTTTTAGATCTTTTCTCATTATTGAATAAACCATTGTGCAATGTCCTAAAGGTTAGTTACCCTTAAAAAAAAAGGCAGTTAACCTTATGACAGTGATACTGGTACAAAGTAGTGATGGTGGAATGCTGGCTGTGTCAGAGAGCAGTGGAGGCAGAGGCTGGGCACTAACAGATACCTCCATTAGTTCAGTGATTTGATGCATGTCAGCYGCACTGCCTTGATGGATTGCATGTCCTGGTTCTCAGACAACGAACATTTAATTTAAACTCTGGTTTAGAGCATTTAATATACGGACAAGTCCCATTATGGGATTATCTCAAATGTATGCTTAATGGATTTAAATCAGTTGGCTGAACTGAAGCTGGTGTGGTATGAGAAACTGCAATTGAGATGGAAGGTGTGCTTCCTCTTGACTTTTTTGTCACCTTTAGAACATATTTTGCTATGTGATGTATATTAAATCTTGCTAGATATTTACCCCTGTGATCTACTGTGACAGTCTTTGGAGAATGATTTGCAATATTGCAGTATTAGAATTTATTTTATCTTGTGGCTATTCTACTGAAAATATTATCTGATTATGAAAATACTTCATAATATCCTGCAATGCTAACTTGGTGTAGAGATTGATTTAATGGCTTAAAAATATAAATAGAGTAAGAAGTTGTTAATCATAATGTTACTAAAGGGGTGACTGAATATAGCAGGAGTGGATGCTTTGTGTGGTTTTGTTTTCTTATTTTCAGTTTGGCTTGTCATTGCACATAGCTGCAGAGTATTGGAAGAAAGAGGTGTAATTCATGTTTGYTTGGATTTGGGGAAGTAGCCATAATGGCTGCTACCTGTATGATTGGCTCTCATGTGTGCTTTTTTGATCTTTTTAGGTGAATTTCATTGTGAGTGATTCTGGGGCTCATGTCTTGAATTCTTGGACTCAAGAAGATCAGAACTTGCAGGAGGTATGCTTTGTAACTGTTCTTTTGTTTTGTAAGTCTAGTTTAATTACGGAATAAATAGCAGCTTCTTACTATGTTCGACATGAAATAACTTTGGTTTATTAGAATGTTGGTTGATCTGGTCTGAAATTATTGCATAATGGAATTTTAAGAAGTAGCCTGAGTCTGGACTATTCTATAGGCAGCTTTACGTAATTTAAAAAGAATCCAGTAGTTTTGACTTTAGAGTTTATATAGTAAAATAAATGTTATGAAGAAATTACCTGTGTATTTCTTCTGTAATTGGGTGATACTTCTCGAATTTTAAATTTGGGGGTTTTTTTACATTTGCATGACAGGCAAATAAGTTGTGTAAAAAAAAAAAATAATTGTAAATATTCTCTTTGCTCTCGTTTTGTTTCATACTGAGCTTGTCCTCTGAAAAATTTACTTTGGGGAGGAGCTGAATTTCCACATTCTCAGAAAATAAAAGCAGATGGCAACTGATAATATTAGAGTTTCTTTCAGGTATTGGATATAACTTGTTATTATAGCCAGGTATTTTTCTGTAATAAATGAGAATATTATATTCTCAAGGATTAGTAACAATTAATAAATGAATTGCAAAGGATAATTTAGGGCCAAATGTTTTCCAGATGTCTGGCAACATATAMTGGTCTTTAATTGCTCTGTTTGGTTTTCTCCCAACAATATTAATTTGCATGTAAAATAAGTTACAATGATGACTTTTCTCTTAACTAATCATTTTAACAAATGGCTGGAAAGTAACTTTCAATAATAATTTCTTTCTTTCTTTCTTTCTAACTAGTTGATGGCAGCATTAGCAGCTGTCGGGCCACCTAATCCTCGGGCAGATCCAGAGTGCTGCAGCATACTTCATGGTCTGGTTGCAGCAGTTGAAGCGCTCTGCAAAATAACAGAATACCAGCATGAGGCTCGAACCAYGCTCATGGAGAATGCAGAACGTGTTGGAAACAGAGGAAGAATAATCTGTATTACTAATGCGAAAAGGTATGATAATGTGCTTACACTGTTTTARAAAAAAAAAGTTATTTCATACATTTTTAGAAGTCTCTCATTGCTTGTCATGAATTAGTGTCCTAAGTAGCTAGCTTTTTTGTGTTCTTTGTTAGATCATTTCTTGCCTTATTAAAGGTTTCATTTATGGAGGTCTGTTACAGTAACAAACTAAAAATTTCCCACTTGAAATAGGAGAGCATTTGGTGGCCTGTTGCTTTGAACAGGAGGATTGATTATCCTGCATAAAAAAACCCATAAAATTTCTTTCTAGTGACAGTCATGTTCGGATGCTTGAGGATTGTGTTCAGGAAACCATTCATGAGCATAACAAGCTTGCAGCTAATTCAGATCAGTGAGTATACTTTTTACAAACGTAGTTTCTCTTATTCTGCGCGTGCCTGTTATATCCTCTGTGAAATATGGATGTATTTTTGTCACTTAAAACTTATTCTAATCAACAGTTTGAATGAATGCCTGTGTGAAAYAGAAGGTACTAAATCATGATATTATTGACTAAAAGCTGGTGTGTAATCATTAGCTTTTCAGTATCATCCTTTATCCTCATAGGATGTATTTCTTTAGGTTGTTRCCTTCTACATCTTGCTCCGAAATGAGACATGTAGCTGTGCCTTGTTATACACTGTGTATTTGTAATCAGTGATGCATCTGATGCATTTTTTCTTGATAAGTGYGTTAATTTTACATTCATCTTTCCTCAACTAAAATAGCTAACTTCTTTGAAACTAGTTTTTAATTTCTAAATTATTGTGTTGCCTGACACTTCCCTTGAGATAAAGGAATCTCTTAAAATACAGGTTGCATCTCCTCTGAGAAGTCATTTTTCCACCATATGTTTTGTCTAATTAAACAGTGAACTGTTTGGCCCAGGGACTGTGTATTGCCTTGTATAGCAGGTTGAGAATCCTATTCTTGGTTGCTCCTTAGGCACTTAAATAGCAGAAGCAGGAGTCTCCTATATTTACCTGCTGCAATTGCAGTTTCGTGTATATAGAAAGGATGCTGCCCCAGGGAATCAGGTTCTAAGTCCGCTGTAAAGACAGAAAAGTGGTCTCATTCCTGTAGGTAGAGATGTGGAACAATGTCTTGATCTCTCCAAATTTCCAGCCGCATTAGGAGATAAGCGTGCTATTTGGGTAGTTGTTTTCATGTTCACTGGGAACCCCTTATTAATACCTGCGCACACACTTGGAGACACAAATTCTCTGTAGTGTCAATTTTCTGTTGAATGAAGCTGAACAGATTACACCAGTTAAGGATCTATTCTATTGATATGTCCAAAAAGAAGCACGGTGCTATAGCATCTGAAGAGCTAGAAATGTTATACCTTTTTTTTATTCTGATAAAAACTTATTTTGAAGTATATGCTTTTGAAAAATCTTTAMTGTAACCTAATTTGTACAGAATGCTTTCAGAAGCAGTATGTTGTAATACATCTTTATTATTCTGTGTTCTGGAAATCAGACGAATCTTGGCAGAATTGATCTAATTTCTAGGAGACAGTCTGCCACACTGTAGGCTAAACAGAATGTTTTTATTTTTAAGTCTAATGCAGATTCAGAAATGTGAATTGGTCTTAATCCACACTTACCCAGTTGGTGAAGACAGCCTTGTTTCAGATCGTC
The DNA here is from genome assembly GCA_030449065.1 of Oceanodroma leucorhoa. Lineage (NCBI taxonomy): Eukaryota > Metazoa > Chordata > Aves > Procellariiformes > Oceanodroma > Oceanodroma leucorhoa. The sequence continues at coordinate 11,530 of JASVER010000239.1, read as the reverse complement.
CTAAAAAAGAGGTAAGGAGCTTAAAATGAGAAAATTTATCCAAGGATTAGGAACCATGTCAAACTCAAAATAGACAGTGCAAATTAAGTATTCAGCAATAACGTTTTGAGTCTCTGGTAARGTGTAGGAAAAAGTACAGGTGATAAGTCTTTGAAAAGTTGACAGCCTGCATATTGCCATCTAAAGTGCATGTTTTGTTTTCTTGTTTTGTAGTCTTCGTGCATATATGGTATCCCCCTTTTTATTTCATTACTTAAATTTCTTGCATTAATAATTCATGATTCATTTTTTTGTGAAGTAAGCGCATTAATGCCATAGAATGAAAATCCTGGGTTTGGTTTTTTGCACATTTAGGAACCTAGTGGAAAACCATCAACTACTTGGTGTGTTGAATGGTTAGTTGAGTAACTTTCCTGCTATTCAAGCATAAGCCGCTAGCTAGCACAAGCCCTTTTTTCCCAAATATCTACTACTGAATGATGTGGATATTGTTCAGCACTGCGTGTTCCATGTTATCCAGACTAACACAGAATCATAGAATTGTKTAGGTTGGAARAGACCTTTAAGATCATCRAGTCCAAATGYTAGCATTTTTAGCCTCTTGGTTGAATGGTTTTCTCATGARACCAAAATGAGCTTTTGTGTATAAACTCTGTTGTTCCAGTGTTAGCAAACAGAAGGCCTTTTTAATGAAAAGCATTGGAAAGCATATCTGCTTCCAAGTGAAAAGGTAGTATATTGTAGGGAAGTAGAATATGCTTGAAGCTTGTCAAATACTTGAAGTACCCTACAGGTACTTTTAAAGATTATTTTACGAAAAGGTGARAGGATGCATATAAGAAATTATTCTATATGTTAACATCTCAGTTGTTCAGTAACAGAAGCATGTGTGCTCTGTGGACTTGTATGCTTAGTGGTGGTTGTTTTGAAACCAAGTACATACAAAGTATTTTCTAATATATTCTGCTCTTCATCAGTCTGCTCTGCTCAGTATTTTAATGTGCTGTCTGTAAGAAAGAGAAAAGACACAAGAAAAAGAGTCTTATTAACATGAAAGGCATCTAGTCCTGCATATTATTTCATAAATGAAAAGGACTGTAATAGCTACCTTCCTGAGATTCTTTTCTACAAAACTATTTTGTAGTTGTGCTAAAAAAAATAAAATGTGTGAACAGCAGAGAATAAATTGACTACTACTTTCCTCTGTAAGRCAGTCATCTTTATCGCTGTTTGTTTTGTTTTTTTTCAAAAGCCTAAAAGCAATGTCTTTGTTGGCTAGGGAAAAATCAAATGCATCTTATGGCTTGTGTTTGTTTCCTTTGTGTATATATGATGCACTTACAGGTAGTTATATAAAAATTACTTTGTTCCTGTTACTCACCAGGTAAAAGAGCGAAAACCTAGGCCCAGAGCTGCTATTAAGAGGATTTCTTCCCCATGTTGTGATACTAATTCTTCCTGTTAACAATTAATGACTCCAGTTTTTTACCACATTTCTAATTTTTTGACAATTTGTAGCAACTGCAACTATAACAACTGGCATAACCTGCAAAATTCTGAATGAGAAATAATTTTTGCTTCTTCCTTCTTAGTTTCCCATGGTGTGGGTTTTTTGGATGGTAGTTTTCCTCCTAGTCAAATTTAGCAGTATAAATGTTTTTTATTTTATAGTATTTTAGAGTTTCAAATGAATAATACTGTTACATGGTACTAGAGCCTAATCCATTAATACTATATACTCTATGTCAATTTATTTTAGCTTTCACCTGTTTTAACCAGTGAAGTGCACAGTGTCCGTGCGGGACGGCATCTGGCTACAAAACTGAATGTTTTAGTACAACAGCACTTTGATCTGGCTTCAACCACAATAACTAACATTCCTATGAAGGTAATACTGTGTCTATGGCTTTGTGTTAACTAGCTGCATCACTTCTAAATTTGTTTGAAAACTTTTAATGTTTATTTTAATTGAATTTTTACATTGTTTTTCTCTCCATATCATATTTTCTGTTTTGTTTTTTTATTAGCCCACATTCAATGTCTGTGACCAGGTCAGTAAAAATAAAGAAGGGGGAAAAAAAAAAAGAAGGATCACAGAACAAAATGTTGTATTGCTGAATCTCAATTTTTGATGTAGCAATACAAGTGTTATTTCAGTTCTGTTTGTATTATTTTATATAAATACAATCTTATTTACCTCAGATTACTTTGTCTGTGATTCTTTTGTCTTTTTCTAGTTGTGTTTAGATATTCTTGACCCTTGTGCATTATAGTGGCATAGTAAGTCTCTTTTTCCTCTGTTTCATTATCATGCCCACCCAACATAAAGGTGTTTGTAACTAATAGCTGATTTTTGACTAAAGGTTTTCCAGTAGGTTTTCCAGTTTGAAGATCCATAAACCAGAAACAGGGGGACAGGGGATATATATCTAGTTAAGAAAGATATTAAATTAAACATCTTCTGTTCAAAGTTGTTTATGTCCCTATTTTTAATATTTTTTTTATCGCTACTGGGAGGGAAATCAGTGCAACTAAGAATTTCAAGTATTATTAAGTTTACAGTAATTTTCTGATCAGGCAGCAAGAGCCAATTGAAACAGAAGTGTCAGTATTCAAACTAACAAAAAGGGCAGGGGCGGATAAACTTTTCTGATTTAAAAAATTCATCAAAATCTAATACTGTCAATCATTACTTTCAGCTTTGAAAACTAGCAATGTTGTGTGGATTTTATAACTTAAAACATGAAATTAAAAATTATTTTCACAGCTTTAATGAAACTTTGACGTGGGTCATGGCATAAATGTGACTTAAGTTTGCAAATACCTTGTCTGTAACTTTCTGACCTGTGTGCTGCTGGTATGCCTCTCCCTTCTGCCTTTGTCCTTATAGTAATAGACTATGTTGGGTTCTCTGTGGTTTTTTCTTTTTTTTTTTTTTTTAACTTGGAATAAATTACCAAGGTTGCTGTTCTGTTTTCGTTAGTCCTCTGCAGCTGTTTAAAGATGCAGTGTCCTCTTTACAAACACCAATTTTTTTAAATTATAAACCTGCAGCTGCAAGTACACTTCTTATATATCTTAAGTGCAAGGAAATGATAATAAGTTCAAAGTGTGTTTTTTGGTTTGAATTCTTGATATTTTTAGTTATGAAAAGTAATTGCCAATCTATTCTGCAGTGACCATTTGTTGCTGCTCAGTAAGTTGTAACTGCTGGTGGTATTCACTATGTCATAGGCTTCTTTAACTTCACTAATTTAAGCAAAAGTAGTTAAGCCTATTTTTTACCTATATTTTACACTATGCACCACGTCATGGCATTTGTATAAGGAGAAAACCGTAGGGTTTCAAAAAAGGAAAAAAGAGGAAGAGTAGATGGTTGCATCTTTAAACAGGTCAGAGAGCAAACAGTTTCCTCAACACTGCAATCCCGTTGTTGTCTGATGCACTTTGGAGACTTTTTGTTTTCTTCTGGAGTGAAAGGTAAATGTAGAATCATTCATTTATGAAAACAGTGACCTCTAGCTAAAATAATTATATTTATTCTTTCTACCTTTCTCTTTTAAAGGAAGAACAACATGCTAACACATCAGCCAACTATGATGTGGAACTTCTTCATCACAAAGAGGCACACGTTGACTTTTTAAAGAGTGGTAAGTAGGAACAGTCCTATAAAAGTGGCTTTTGATCAGCCTGCTGGAAGTATTCACAAAGAAAGATTGTGAGCTTGAAATTGATGTAAATTTCAGGCATGATTAGCATATTTTCAGTTATTCCTTTCAACCCAAGAACTTGATTTGTAATGTTGGCATTGGAGTTTTACTCATTACTGGCATATTTTAATATAGTAATAAGGATATAACAATGAAAAAACAGGTCAAATTAATCAGAAGTGGTTTCTGACGTATATTCAGGATATTTGTGTGAGATTTGAGGGGCATGTCAACTTCTTATTGAGATATAAAAAGTAGATGAGAGACCAGATCTGCAGTGATTTTACAAAAGTAAGTACCTCTTGTGGGTATTTGTGGAAAATTATTCCTTGCACAACTGAAGTTTTAGTCTGTCTATTAAGTAATAATAGTTGACATCACTTACATCCCATAGGCCTGTTTGACAGTAACTGCTTTGGACAAGACAGTAGTTACAAGAAGAAAGCTCAAAAGCCAAGTATTTGAAATACCTAGTATCCTTTTTGTAAATTTGGAATTATTACCTAGTATTCCTCTGAGGTGAATTTTTAGTAACTCAACTGAAGTTAGAAAAACACAACAGTAAACAGTAAGCCTTATGCAAAACTTTTTTATTCAGGAAACAGCGCTTAATGTAAAATTTTGTTAATAAGTCAGGTTAAAAATTCTGTGTTAGTAGAATTAAAAGCAAAGCCAAGCAGTGAAAAAACCCTCAGCCTGTGCCAGTGTGTTACGGAATACTTAGACTGTATGCCTTCTCAGTGCTGAAGTCTCATTTGAAGCTTTTAAAGGCTTGTATATGTGTTATTTTCTCTTGCTGCATTGATTGTAACTTCTGTTATGATTCAGTACCCTTAAAAGCTTAGTCTGATTTACTATGTGTGTGGAATACATGTGTTTAGGTATAGGCTGTAGATACTTGTTTTACTATCCGAAACTATATTATATAGTTTTAAAGCATATCAGAAAGTTGATGGTGGTTTAACTTCTAAGAAGTGAAGAATTTAACAAAGGAGTTATTTATGTCAGAGTTATTGAACAAAGAGTGGATATTTCTTTTCTGAAGTTTGAAATCATATGGTCTGTAAGTAGCCATTTTAGGGAGTTTGTCCTTTTTTTCTCTTAAGGGGATTACCATTACTTTGAGGTAAAGGAGGTAACTCCTCATTATCATCTACAAGTACTGTGCTCCATATTTTGGTGGAGTGTATGATTAAAGATTGAGGAAAAAGAATAGAATGTTACAGTAATGAATTCAGACTCACCTGAATTTGTGTTACCATGTTGAAAGCATACAATTTTATTGTAAGGGCTCAGAAATAGTTTTGTAATACCTATTGGCTCAAGGAATAAGTCTGCTAGTAAAAGCCAAAAGCAAACTCCGACTGCAATTCCTCTTCAAATTTTTTCCATCAGAACTTTGAGAGGAAAAAGTCTGTTCTTAGATCTGTAAATTTTGTTTTCTTTTATTTGTTTTTAAATAAATCTTTTGGCTGTAATAGCTCTGGTGCTAGGAAAGCAGGAATTCAGTTACATTGATCTTATTTCTGTGAAATGTTGCTAGAGAATTTTTAGATTAAATAAGTTTGGCCTTTAGATATTCTGAGAGAGACTTTCTAAAATGATTCCAGTTATTTTAACTGAAAAAAATGAACTTTTGCAAGTTGCCTGCATGATTAATAAGCAAATCAAATGAATCTTTTGTGAGTAAATGTCTTCGATATGAAATAAAAGTTCTTACATGAAAAATTAGACTAAACCCTAACATATTACATACAACGTTGCATGTTGATGTATGTCTCATTCCTCCCAGTCATTATGGATTCGAGTATATTAAGTGGCTCTGCTACTGTAATTCTGAAACTTCGTGCAAAACTCAGTTAATTCTTTCCTGAGATAATGTGAGTCAAAGATCGTGAAAAATTGTAAAACTCACTAGCAGAAACATAGTTTAATCATAGAATCATTAAGGTTGGAAAASACCTCTAMGATCATCATGTCCAACCATCGACCCAACACCACCATGCCCACTAAACCATGTCCCGAAGTGCCACATCTACATGTTTTTTGAACGCCTCCAGKGATGGTGACTCCACCACTTCCCTGGGCAGCCTGTTCCAATGCTTGACTACCCTTTCGGTGAAGAAACTTTTCCTAATGTCCAATCTAAACCTCCCCTGGT